>SEMN01000078.1:195941-230941 GCA_005408345.1 Macquaria australasica
CTCCTTCATTTCTTTCCTCCCTCCATTACAAACTTCCTCCCTCCCTCTTTCTCTCTCGTTTCTCCAGCTATGATTCTCTCCCTGGCCGCCGTAGCAGCCATGAGTAGCGGCCTCAACTCCTCCTCCCCCCTCGACCCCTTCGACTCCTCCACCTCCTGGAGCCTAGCCGAGGACCCCTCCAACTCCTCCTCTGAACCTGTCGTGCGAACTCTGACCCCTGACCTCCAGCCAGCGACCACCGCTGTTGCTGTCCAGGAAGTCAGCCCCTGGGATATCGCGCTTTGCGTGACCGGGACGCTCATCTCCTGCGAGAACGCTCTGGTGATCGCCGTGCTGTTCTACACGCCGACGCTCCGCGCTCCGATGTTCATCTTGATTGGATCGCTGGCGGTGGCAGATCTTCTGGCCGGCCTGGGCCTCATCTTGAACTTTGTCTTCACCTATCTGGTTGACAGCTCGGTGGAGTTTGTGACGCTGCTGTCAGTCGGACTGCTCATCTCGGCCTTCTCAGCGTCTGTCCTGAACATTCTCGCCATCACAGTGGACCGTTACCTGTCGCTGTACAACGCCCTGACCTACCACACCGAACGGACAGTCACCTTCACCTACATGATGGTGGTCTTCATCTGGGTGTCGTGCCTCACGCTCGGCTTGCTGCCGGCATTTGGCTGGAACTGTCTGAGGGACGAGTCCACGTGCAGCATCTGCCGGCCCGTCACCAAAAACAACGCTGTGGCGCTCGCCGTCACCTTCCTGCTTGTCTTCGCCCTGATGATGCAGCTCTACCTGCAAATCTGCAAGATCGCCTTCCGCCACGCACAGCAGATTGCCGTGCAGCACCAGTTTGTGGCCATCTCCACCACCAAAGGTGTCTCCACACTGTCGGCCATCCTGTGTGCCTTCGGGGTGTGCTGGCTGCCGTTTGCCATGTACTCCATCGTGGCTGACTCCAGCTACCCCATAATATACACCTACGCTACAGTCCTCCCAGCCACCTGCTGCTCTGTGATCAACCCCATCATCTATGCGTTCCGAAACCCGGACATCCAGAAGTCGCTGTGGTTGGCCTGTTGTGGGTGCGTCCCGTCCAACCTCTCCCTCAGACCCAGGACCTCCAGTGATGTGTAGCAGGGAAGGTTGGTTTCTGTCTGGCGTGATGCTTGACGCCGAGTCAGGGTTGCAGGAGGGAGAGGACGAAACGGGGAACAAGAGATCGAGAGGAGAAAGGTTGAAGGTTGTGGCTGAGGAAAGAGATTTCCTCTACTCTTCATATCAGGGCTGGTGGGCTGATGGCGAACGCACGGCTAGCCACAGTAAAAGTGGCACTGGCACCGGGAGAAGGGAGGACAGTGCATGGTCAAAAAAAAAAAGAAGATAGAGCTAATAAAGATCATGTCCTGTCTGTGGCTGGGAGAAAACCAACAGGGTGATGGAGGTGGCGTGAAACTAACTGCAAAAACCTGATTAAGGTATGTACATGGTGGTTGTGGGAGTGTGTCAGACGACTTCTTCAGCTGACCTCCTTTAGGGTGCGAGAAGTGAGGCCTACTTCTCAAGAGTAGCATATGATATGATATATGTGACGGTGGGATTTCGGAAAAAAAACGTCCTAAATCTCCATAGGACCTGAGCTCGGGCAGCACTGCATGGTTATGCAATCAGAAGGAGTGGAACAGTCTTAAAATACTGTATGTGTTTTCACTGATGTGTTTGAAATTAAGTGGCGTGTGGATAAAAATACAATGAGCTAAATATACACAATGAATGACCTTGAGTATTCTCAATGAGCTATCTTTGCAGTCTTCTCCTGATAGGAAAAACAAGAATATTTCCTCCCTTGAAACATATTTTAACAATGATGTTCCCTTGATCTGATGAGTTTGTAGACAGAGTGCAACAAAAATCAACTCTTATGTGTTGAGATTGAAATGAGATGGTACTCATGATCACTAACATTTCTGGTCTACCAAGCCCATTTTGACTTTTCCCAACGCCAACAGCACAATCTGCATTTCGTCAAACACAGAACACACATTTCAAAGCATGACGCTGGCGAAAAATGTGTCACAATTCAGAGAAAAACAGCTCCTAATCACATGCCGTGCCTCCTCAAACATTCAAATCCAAAACGAAATCAAATCTACCAGGCTCCTAATGCACAGATAGCACCTCCGGTTTGCAAAACCTAGAGAGGGATTTTCCATATTTGGGCCGGCGTGTGTTGTCCTTGCGCGTGATGAAATTAAATCTGCTCCCTGTCGGAGAAAAACGGGTTTCTCAGCCAGCCGCTGCGCCGTGACTGTGAAGAAGAGAGAGCTGAATTCAGCACCAAGGACAGCGCCACTGCAGAGCGCTGCTACCCTGGGAATGCTCTCTGCTGCGGGGGGGGAGAGCACTGTAAAGTAGGCTACACTGTTCTCTACACCATCTTGATGTGAGACGGGCTTTAAAGGGCCATTCCAGCTTGACTGGAGTTTATTTTGCTCATTTGCTACCCATTCAGTGTTCTTTTTTTTTTTTCATGCATACGTGATGGCTAAAGGTATTTTAAAATCCTTTTTGCTGTATTTTTCAGGGTGATTCGCCTGATTCATTCCTGAAAAGACAAACAAAATGACATTAGTGATATGTCTAATTTGGCCGGTAAAGGTAATCTACCACTGTGACTTATTTTTGAAAAGCTGCACATTTTGAAATCACTTCCAGGTTCTGCTTGTAAGCAAGGCCACCAGAGGCGATTTCAAAGAGTAGCTATTGTCAAGGCCTGCCTTCTGCCAAACAAAACTCAGTCAAGTCTTTCACCAGCTATCATACGTGAATGAAATGGTAAGTCTTCATTTTACATGTTCCTGGCTTTAATTCTTCTGGCAGTGACTCATATTTTCACCTTTGTTTAAAGACCTTTACTTCAATTAAAATTAAGGCAAAAATGACACAACAAAAACACTGAAAATAATTCTACAATGAAGAAAAAAAGCAAGAAAATGACTCCAATCATGCTCAAATTGTCCTTAAATATCCACTTGAGGTGCTATAGTGTGACTATGACCCTGTCCTTTCCACCCTCCATCGTTTTCTCGCCTCTCTTGTATCTCAGCAGCAGGAATTATGCATGAGAAGAGCAATGTATGGCCCCATGAGTGCCAGTAAAACAAGCCTTCTGACATGGGCAAGGTGAAAGCAGCTGATGTTTCTGAGGCAAAGGGGACCTCGATGTTTATCTGCATCCGCATAGCGCCGCTTAGGCCGTGCGGCTCTAGATTTAGAAACGGCATTCTAACACCGCTGCCCGATTGATTATCCATTAGCTAAAGCTGAGCACAATCCATACTGAATAGGTCCTTTTTCTTCTGGACCGCTTTACGGTACATCCATTGTGCTTGGATATTGCCATAGTTCTGCAAAAAACTACATTTGATGGTTTTTACATTATTGCTATGGCATAAAAAATGCTTATACTTAGTCCCATGTTCAGGAATAAATCATATATTCAGGGGAAAAATGGCAAAAGCCTTTTTTGAACAAGATGCACACAAAAATCTATAATAATGCTGTAAAACACGAGCATCATATGGTCTACATTTCTCTGGCTTGTGCTCTACGCCTTCCATTTTCACTTCCCTACTTGCAGCCTGTCAGCAGTAGCTGGATATTCGCTGCGCTCACACACACACACACACACCAACACAAGCACACACACACACACACACACACACACACACTCACACGCCTTGAAGAAGCAGTGCAGCTCTGCCCCGGGGCCCCTCTCAAGGCTCGGCGGGTTAATGAGAAGCGGGAGAGGCGAGGTGACGCGGCGTGAAATAGAAACGCCAGGCGAGATGCACTTTAACGTAACCTCAGGTCCCGTCCACCACACACCCAATCAGGATGGAGTTATTCCCCTCTGAAAGGGCATCATGTAAGTTAAATCCAGCTAATGTTAATAACATCTCGGTAATAATGGCACCGGGAGTCGGCCTAATCTACAGAGGATTTAGTGAACACTGTGAGGATGAGCTGGAGGGGAGATTTATTAGCAACCTATCTGCATTTAAATGATCTACCGAGATAGTTTTCACTCTCGTGTTCCTCTGCACAACCTCAGAGAGGAGTACCATGACTAAGCTGTTGGCATGCTGCTAATATACTTGTGTGGGAGGTGTGCTGGCTTTGGGAAAATAGTTCGTGGAAACTGTATGGGCTGTAAAAAAAAAAAAGAAAACTGTAAAACTAAGACACTCAACTCAATGCTCTATAACGACAGGGAGTCACTTCCAAATTCAACGCTTTCTACCAAATAAACCACAATGATAGATGACAGCAAAGAACACATATACACACAGGAACTTTGAAAATGGCGCTCAGGAGACGCAGGTATTAAGATCTTTTTTTTTCTAAAGTGTAAATTAAAACTTAGAGTAGAAGTGTTTTCTATTTTTCTTGGCAGCAGCAAACAATCACTTGTTTTTTTGCAGCAGTTGTTAGCAGAGCAACAGCTACACTACTCTGTCAATGATTCTGTTTGAAAAGGCAGAATCTCTTGTGTCTTCTGTTTTGTTTTGTTGTTGTTTTTTTGGCCTTATTGGAACTAAAACTCCTTCGCAATAATGTCCAACTGTATTTTGCTGTGTACAAAAAGCCACAATGGAGAAAAAGAGAGAAAGATAGTCAGAGGTGGTGGGCTCTGAATGATTTGCAGAAACTCAAACTAAATATTTCTAAGAAACAAATAGCACATTGTACTGTATGTGAAAGAAATATGGCCTGTCTGGCTGGCTGGGGTTTTCCAAAACACATTCAGCAGTAGTGAATCATGGAAGTAGGACAAACCTAAATATGAAGCAAATGCTCTATTTCCATTTATAGGTATTGTGTATTGCACACAGAGATCTTGAAATATCATTAAATGTTTTTTTTCTCTCTCTAAAATTAGCTTTATTTTCTCGTTCGCAGTCGTTTCGTGTTAGATGTCTCATTTTATAACATGAAAGTGAAAAAACAGTGTTTGCCTGAAGGTCGAGGGGTCACAGCTGTTAAACAAGCCGACCACCTCCCTCTGTCGCTCTCTCTTTTTGCTCAGTCACTGCATTGACGGAACTGCCTAATGGTAAAAGACTTGCATCAATTATTAAGTGAAATACTTTGAATTACTCTGAAGTTGGAGGCACGAGATGGACGGAGTTCGGTACTTTTGGCAAGCTTGGTGAACTGCAGCACTGTGGGGCGGGGTGACTCAAAACTAATCGACCCCAGAGAGTTAATTAAATCCATTTCACATAGGAATCTGATGCATATCCTATTGGCACACAGTTCTCCTGTATGCACAACGATGTGTGAGACTTGCTTAGTCGCCTGTGTTTGGAGGTGCTAGATGGGACACACGGAACGATAACATTTTAGGTGAGGTTAATGTCACATCCGGTACGGTTTCTCATCATCTAAAAGTTTCTACTAGTTTGGCCCTTTAAATGTAATACTGACGGAGAATCTGCACTAGCTTGGCTAATGCTAACATACCGGATGTAGCTTTCAAGCTGTCCGTCTGTTTTACCTCCCTATTGAAAATGACTCAACCTCAGATTAAATTAGGATCATGAACCAGACTTTGATTAAACAGAAATTAATTTTCGTGGTGTGTTTTGCCCTGTGTTTTACAGCATATCGCGAGGACAAAAGTCAGACATTTTAGTCATGGGAAGTCACCAGCTTTCTGATGTTTGAAATTGTCTTGGATCCAGTTAAAGCCCAACGTCACACGAACTTTTGAAATGGCAACATTTCCCAGCAAATTCAATTTATTTCAATGGGATCGGAGCGATCAGTGGATTCACTCATGGGGGCAAAGTAAATCAGCCCCAATTTTTTTGCGTAAAGCTCAATGTTAGTGAACATTGACACGCGAATTTGTGTCGTTGATCAATAGCAAGAGGTTTTGACAGCGCTATCAGAAAGCCGGAGAGTAGTATTACATCTTATTAGCTGTGCTGCGCCATCCACTGTTTTTTAACCCTCCTCTGTCAGAGTATAAACTCCGTAAATAGACAGTTAGCAAGCTCGGTACAGTCCCCCCCCCTTCAATAACTCTTTATTGAATGTAAAATCCAGAGAACAAAATGCCAGGGGGAGTAAACGACGCCGTACAGAGAAAATAGAAAGAAGCTCAGGGAGTTATTGTGACCGACCAGTGCTAACATGCTGCAGGCTGGCTGGCGCGTTAGCAGTCAGCTCGCCGGGTACAGTAGTTTACAACTAGCCCAGCAAGTAGCCACGACGTTGCCAAGCTTCTAGAACCACATACTTTGCGAATATTTTGCGGTTGCCCGTTGGCAGTAAAATGTCAACTACATGGCCTTTTTCCAAGGTAAAACCTGCTCTATTTGATCCAAGTCTGGAGGGAATCATGATCCCCCAAAGCAAAACCACAAATCAGCCGTTTTTATGAGCGCGCTGACTGAAATGTCGAATCCAGCATCGCTCAGCTGGAACCAGAGTGACTGAACGGCTGATATGGAGTCAGTCATCACACAGCTGTATCGTAAACACAGTCTCTGACGGTCCCATCTGGCATGTCCATCCAGTGACTGTTTTAACAATTAATAATAACGCTCATCTGTGAATATGCCACAACTCAGTCAACCATTCCTGGGGAAGGAGTGGAGCGACCACTCACTGTGTGTGTGTGTAAATGGGTGTGTACTTGTGTGTGTGTGTGTGTGTGTGTTCTCCCCCCCGGGATCATAGCCAATTGTAATGAACCATAACTCAACCAACTCTCACTGTAAACACAAACACACGCAGAATGGTCTTGTCTGCCGCTATACACGACTATAAGTCAAGTTTTTTTTTTTTGTTTTTTTTTAAAGAAATACTGTACAAGTGAGTGTGTGTGTTATTTTTATTATGCAATGCTGTATAGAAATGTATATTTTTGTAATGTTCATCAGGGCATGAGTTACAAGACATGGTCGCTGCTGTGAGCATGAGTTTGTTGTATGTGTGTGTGCGTGTGTGTTTCTTCCTCTTCTTCTGTGTTCTTCCTATAAACAAATGTCTAAAGTTTCTTTTGGGGGAAAAAAAAGTTGCGTGTCGGATATGCTGAAAAAGTGCCATATTTTTCCACTTTCTAGTGTCTTATTTATTTGTTTTCTTGGTTTGTGTACATACACGTTTATGAGAAGGTGATTCTCATCGTGGGATTTGTAGTCGTCAGAGTCCAAGTCAGTAAATCTGTAAACAACAACAACAAAAATGCTCAACGTGGTCAAAACATCAGGATAAAGACAGAAAAAAAGGTTGTTTTGTAAAAGGACTTGACCTTGACATTATTGATCACTACTGAGCAAACAACTCACCAATCCAAACTATATTTCTTCCGTAACGTCAGACTTTTATTTTTCGGGCAGCAGCAACGACATGAGAGATTATATCAGTGTTTCTGTAAAATGTCTTCTTGACTTAAATTGCAGTAATCTGAACTGTCTTTTCCATAAAAAGATGCACTAAAAGACAGACAGAGAGACAGACAGACAGACAGACAGAGAGAGAGAGGGAGACTGTGCGTGACAGCGTTGCACACAGAGTCAGGTTTCCAGTGACGTCATTTTGTCTCGTCTTCGTTCTCTCTCTTCCTTTCAAAAACGTCCCCCTCACTTCTTCCTCCCGCTCATCATCCTCATCCTTTTCAACGACAACCCCCCCCCCCCCTTTTTTTCCCTCTTCATTCACTTTTCCTCATGGCTTCTTACTCCCTCCACTCTTCTCTCTCTCATCATTTCTTTATCTTCCGTCATTCCCTCCGTCCATCTTTCGCCACACTCAACACCTTCATCTCTCGTATCTCTTTGTACCTCTCCTCCTCCTCCTCCTCCTCTCCGTCCCTTTCTCTTGTCTAACATTTTGCTATCCTTGGCCCGCAGGAAGCGAGTCGGTCAGGCTCCGTCTAAAAATAGTTACCCTGAAAGCAGATAAAAAGAGTGGGGAAAAAAAGAAGAGCAGAAAAAAGAGGAAAGAGGAGGGGAGGGAGGTAGTAAAGAAATCAACCCTCCCTCCCTGAGCGCAGAAGCAAACATTCGCTTTGCCTCGGTAGACAGAAACATCCGCTCCGTCCTCGTCCCGTTTTCTCATTCCCTGTTAAGTTTTTTTTTTTTTTTAACCTCTTCCTTGTCCTGTCTCATCTCCTTTGCACAAGCATTCATCTTTGTCTATTTTTATGCCTCTCCATATCCCTCCTTTTGAGTCTCTCTCTCTCTCTCTTTTTTTTTGTCTCATCAGAGCACAAGCATTAACACAAGGGGTTTTTAAAAGCAGGGTTCGGGGCGAGTGCCTACAGCAAAATAAGCAGCACCCCCCCCACCCCTCGACGGTCAGGCGAGGCTAACATTTTCCCCTCTGTCACCTACAACCTGGCAACACTTTCAGGCAAGCAGAGATTGTCAATCAGAAAACCATTACAGAGCTAATTTTCTATTGGACCAGGTATGGCCTTCATAGAAAAACATTGTTTTATGCATTGATATTGCTGGTTTGGATGAGGAAGCATCACAGGTTTTAAATCCTCAAGGTGAGGATCTTATTGGGTAATGACACTGTGATGTCAGAGAACTAATATGGTGTCCTTGAATCATGTGGGGGTTTTTTTTTTAATTATTTCTACTGTGTTTTATTTATTTATTTTCCTCTTAAGTTTGTGTCGTGAAACAGTCGGTTACGATAAAAAGTACAAATGCACTTTATAAGATGGACATGTTACACATTGCACTTGTAAATGTTGAATGTAAAACCTTGAAGAGAAAGATTTATTTTTACTATTGTAAATAAATGAGAAGAGAAAGAAGAAAAAAAACAAAAGACTGCAAAAAAGTGGAGAATAATTTGCCAAATAAACTGAGAACAACAAAAGGAGAAAGTTGTAACATCGTGTTTTTCTGTGTGCTGGAATGGAGTCAATCCAGTGACGTCAGTGTGTGTGTGTGTGTGTTTGTGGGCGTTAGTGTGACATTTTCTGCGTGTGGGTGTTATTACGAGTGTGTGTGGGGATTGTGAGCGCGTGTGAGTCAATATCGCAGGTCACTGTAGTGTTCAGGAAAGCCTGGGCATAAAAAAAGCTGCTGCTGAATTAAACCACACCCTGCTTGCATAACAGCAGAAAACTGAGAAACAGAGTGAGAGGAAGTGGAAGAAGAAGAAGAGGAGGAGGAAGAGGGAGAATCCAATCAGACGACATTCACATAAAGGAAAACAGATGAAGCAGAGCGGGAGAGAAGGAAAGGAGAGGTGCAAAAAAAATGGCAGATGGAGGAAGGATAGTGTGTATATATATGTGTGTGTGAGTGTGTGTGTAAGGTCTTTCTCTAGGGACAAGTTGCCTCTTCACAAAGTAGCCTGACAGCACACACACACACACACACACACACACAGTATAGCAGGTATAGCTGTGGTGAGGGCGCTACATCTGTGTGTGTGTGTGTGTGTGTGAGGGTGGGGTACTGGGACACTCACACACACAACTAAATCTTCTTAATAAATAATAAACAATGAAGCAGGAGATTTCAGTCATCCAAATCTATGACGCAGGTGAGTGTGTGTGTGGGTGAGAATTTAACCTTTAATCAGTCAAATTTGCTTGTATGTCAATGAAAGTGTGAACTACGCAAGTGTGTGAGTCGGAGCGTGAGACTGTGTGTGTGATTGGATTCCTTGAATCACTTTTATGCGGTCTCCACATGGAGGGGAAGAGCTCCACCATGTGGCCAGAGGTAAGTACTGCAAAGACAGGAGATGGGGGGGGGGGCATCCGCCCACACACACACACACACACCTCACTTCTTTCACGTCATTACAGCAGCTCTCTCAAAGCAAGCACGAAGCCAACCCTCTCTCCCCTTTATCCAACCTTACTGTCTCTATTCCCCCCCCCAATACTCCGTCGCGCCCCCCCCACTCCTCTCTCTCTCTCTCTCTCTCTATGAGTCAGAAGGCTCTCTCCACCATCTGCTGCAGGATGCTGCGAATCACCTCCGTGTACGTGCATGTGTTTGAGAGCAAAAAAAAGAGCACAGAAGGTGGTGATATTCCTGCATCTTTGATGTCTGACTCATACACACACACACACCTCTTCACCCTGATCTAAAATTTTAATGAACATTTGATTGAAACGTGTGAAGATCATTTCCTCCATGTGGCCAGGAAATGATCCAGGAGTGCACTTAATGTGAACCGGACATTATTATTATTATTAGCACACCATCGATCTGGCAAGTTCAAAGCTTTCCAGGACTTATTTTAAATATTGTCCAGCGGCTGTAATGCGACGCCCTACATTTCCCAGAATGCCTTGACAACCCATTGAGAGACTGCCAGCTGTGAGTTTTACGTGAAGGTGGAGAGAGCTGAGAGCTAAGATACATTTGATAGATAATACGACCTTTACTTAGGTAAAAATCAAAAATGTGGCTTAGATTCATTCTTGTCTACAAAGAAAACCCCGTTCGCAATGGCATAGAAGGGGATTTAATACACATGACAAGGTTAATACTATCAAAATACACAACCACACTACATACTACAGACCTCTCAGAGAAATTGGACAGCATCTTGAGCCAACCACCTGCTGCCTTGATGCTCTGCCAACAAGCTTCTTTAAAAGTGTTTTTCGGCTGTTTGGCACCGGACCTGCTGCAATTAGGCAACCATGTCTCCTATCATTATGTCATTTCCCTAATGTTTTGAGAAGCGCAGCCATCAAGCCTCTTCTAAAACAAAGTGAGCGGACGAACATCTGTGAAAAGCAACTACAGACCTATACTGAACCCTCTGTAAGTAGAATAACTCAAATGGTTACTTTGACAAGAGAGTGTTCTTATGTGCTGAATGATATTTGTTTAGAAATTGTTTCAGGAAAAATTTCACTCGAATCTTCACACTGCCTTTGACATGGCTGAATATACAATACTACACAGAAAACTGGGGTAACTGTCCCATCTCTAAGGCAGCGTTTTGGCATCTAATATATGTATCTGAATATATGTATCTGAAGTAAAATGACAGGTGGAGTTCCCCAGGGCTCAATGTTTGGGCCTCTTTTATTTTGCCTTTACATTCTTCTATTAAGCAAAATTACGCAAAAGGACGAACTCTACAATCATAATTATGCAGATGACACGTCGCTCTGTCACCAAGAGTAACTCGATGTTCCTCTTGATAGTTTCAAGCCTGAAATCCCGGTGTAACCTCGGACTCTAAATCGAATTAACCTTTACCACTTACCTCCTTGTGATCCTGAGTCGAGTTGTCAATTATCCACCCACAAGAGTCGCCTCTGCAGCCGTCTCTGGGGTCATGCTCTTTCACCTCTGGAAACAGCACATCGGGATAATGCTTTAGCAACATGTTCGCCACCATCTCTTCCTTGGTACAAGTGTCATACTGGACCTACTTACACTACAAAATAAGTCCTTGAGGTAGGTATGCAGGTCATGGCGGGGTCACTTAAGCAGGTGTGTTATAATAATGGATCCACGGATGTCAAGTTTTCTCAGCACGGCAATCTCAACAGGTCATAGTCCTTTGTAAAGTATCTGCAGGATTCAATGCAACGTATAAATAATACAATTTAATTCACCCCGAATGGCGAGGTCAGTAGCTATTTCAAATACTGTTAAAGAGTTCAAAGGGATTTTTAATTTAAATATCTCTTTAAGGTGAAATAACATTATCAGTTAAGGTACTGTACTGGTGATTTGACAAAAAAGGCCTGCAGGTTAATTTTCGTAGAGTAGCTGTCTGAAATTAATGGTAGCTAGTGGAAAATCAATTTAACGACTTGTGTACTTCATTAAGGGTAGGCAGTAATTAAAAAAAGTAATTTATCAAGCTGAAACATGTCAAATCTCTGGTATGATATAATTATTCAGTGTCTCTCAAACACTGGATCCACTGGTCTGCACTACTGCTATAAACCTTATGTTCGTGTTGTCATGTCAATATATAAAAGTGGGTGACACTTTAAATGGTGAATATCTCATTTTTCTCTCCACAGGAAAGGCTTCAAACATCTGGACTCAAATACGTATAAGTCATCCTGAAAATTGGTTGCATCCCTTTACAACGTCAGATAAATCAAGTGCATCTTGGATTCAAATAGGCTTATCTGAAGCCTTTGATTCCAAAATTAGATCCAGACTAAAAGTAGACGCAAGCAGGAAAGAAGGATGCAAGAAAATGTTTTAATTTTTTCAAACTGAATTATCTGCATTTTTCTGACTAATAAACGTTGTGTAACATATTTTCTCACCATTATGTGTCTCTGTGGTGCTTTTTGTATTTCCCACTGACCTCTCTCTCTCTCTCTTTTTCTCTCTGCTGTGTCACCATCTGTGTCCCAAAATGACTCCTCTCTCCCAAGCAGCACCCATTGGTTCCTCCTCCACCCTGCCAAGGCCCGACACAGCACGGCGAACCATGTTGACACTGGTGGGTGTGTCACAGCGCTGAGAAAATGGGAGCGATGATCGCTGGATTCACGTCACCGTTATGAGATGACTGACGCTGCTGAATAAATGCTACCATTTTTAAGCCTTTAAGCGAGAAGGGTTGGCAATTTTTCTTCCAAGAAAATCTATATATACACACATAATCTGATGAGCATTAAGATATGACGACACTGAAGAGAAGAACTGATGCCTTTTATAGGAAATGATCACATCCCATGTTAGTAAATGATAAATTAGTGTCAAAGTATGAAGCTTCATCTCTAAATATAGCCCCTAGCTATTTTTTTTAAACTTTATGTGGCAACTGGATATATTAGTGATGAAATAAACACAACTGTTCCAACTTTGACACACATTATTGTGTTAATGATGGACTTCATTGTGCATATTAAGGAGCTGATTGAGAAAATATGTTTTCGGGGCCTTTAAAAGCTTTGAAAATAGAAACAGAATCTTAAGGATTTACATTTTTTTTGTTAGCAATTAGCAAAAGAAACATGCATTTGCTCTTGGCATCAGTTCACATGATGTAATTACATAGGCAAGAAGAGTCTAATTATTTCATTAAACTACAAATCAGAGAAGGAAGAGTTCTGTACCAGTCTACAGCCAAATTTCTAGAAATTGTACAATGCTACAATGAGCTCATGAAACTTTTTGGGGTGACGTCATACATGATATATATTTTAAATGTGGATCAACACGAAAAGGTGGCACCGTATACCCAATATCATGAATGTAGATGTGGAATAAAAAGCACAGGATAACAGTTTTGTTCACCATTTATTGTCTATAGTTACATGCATACTTGCTTACAGTTGGTTGTAGTGTGCAATACACAGTTTTATTTTGTTTCATTGTTTATGTTATTATTACCCCAAATGTATTTTAACTTTTACAGGCTGCGTTACCAAAAGTCTATACAACATGATTCATTTCTCACATTTTCAACACATAATGAAGTATTCTCACAAGCCAGTAGCCATAGATACACAAGGTACGCTTGATTTGAAATCTCGGCCTTTGGTGCCCCTGCTCCAAATATAAGACTTGGATGCATTTTGTCTCCCAGGTTTTGGTAATTGTGGGTAAGTATTTTTGATTTGGAAATCTTGACAGGACCAGCGTTTTACCAGCACACCCAACAAGACAGGAAACGTCAGGTTTTACAGTCACAGCTTTACATTCTAGGACGCTAAAAGGTCACGAAGTACTTCGATCCAAAAATGCTGGCCTCGTTTCAGGACTGAGTATACTGTATCTATGGCTCTTATTTTTTTTTCTAGTTAAATTTGGCCCAGGTCTATGGCAGATCCACGCTCTAGCTGTTCATATGTGCTTTTTTTTTTTTGCTTTAATAATAATGTCCATAAATGCAGGTGTTCCAAACAATCGGGGAGAACAACCAAGAACCCATCAACAATCCATCCACCCATACACTGTCCAGTCCTTTATCCAGTTTTAATTTGTAATCTTCAACATAGTGCAGCTACTGAGTGAGCCGTATCCTCGACTCATGTGGTATTTATATACAACAACAGAATAACTACGTTTGAGTCGTATCCTTTTCAGAATCTTGGTGTTTTCTATCATAAACCAATACGGTAAAAGCCTCAAACGTGTGCAACAAATGTGCAGTCAAAGCAGTCTCAGATATACGACGAACACCTGCTCTCATGTCATGTCATTTTCATCAATTAGGTTAATTACCCAGTAAACACTGATTGGTGATTTGCAGCTCAAAAGACATCTAGGTTCAAATTGGGCCAAACGTTTTTATAGACATCATGGTTACATATAACTTGTTTCAACAGCATTTCCCTGTCTACATTTCAATGTGAAGCAGACTGTAACTACACGTTGTTGTTTTTGTGATTAAGTGCCAATATTCACTTTATAATGGATGATATTGCTTGCAGGTATTTTAATATAAATCTGTGACTGAACTTTTTAGTGGGACTGGGTTCCCACAATATCAGAAATCGTTCCAAGTGCACGTTTTGCCCAGATCCTCATCGCGAGAGTTAAATAAATAAACGGACAATTAGGAACCATTGCTTTAGTCTGGAAATGAAACAGTATCAGTGAATATCTTTCACATTAAAAAAAGAGGCAACTGCAACCACTCAACCGATGCAAAATGTAGTTGCACTACACTTCCCAGAATGCTTTGCTGCCAAGTTGTGGCGCCAAATAAAGACCTTCAAAACCTCTAAAAACCAATGTTGCTCTGGATAGAAAATGGAAACAAACAGGCAGCATAAATCTAGCATTAAATGCTGTGTGAATCCTGCTTTTGTGGGATATTTAGGTGGTGCTTTGGCTCGGGATTAGATTAAGAACAGGTGTATCTGGTTAAAACAACAAAAATCCTCCTTTAACTGGCTTCTCTGACACGAATTCAACCGTTTGTTTTATCTGGTACCTCAGTCCTGGCTTCGAGTAGAAAAACCCTAAAATAAACCAAAGTGAACAACTCACTGCAGCACGTTTTAAAAGGAAAAACCACATTATAAAAACACTACAGTCCAATCAGCTCATACTGAGGATTAGCCAAACCTATACTGAAAAGAGATAATATACTGTATATTACTGTTGCAAGTCTCTTACACTTATGTATTTATAGTCCAGGGGCTGTGTTCACAAAGCCTCCGCAGACAGCAGTGCTGATCCAGGGTCACTTGAGAGTGAGTTAAGGTCATGTGAAGGAGCGGACGTGACCTTTGACCCCGGGTGAGGATGATAAGCTTTGCGAGTGTGGCTCCGGTGTGGTTAAGTGTGGAAGCGTTTATATAAAGATCAATACCACAGCACACAGTCACTGGCTGAAATGTTAGGCTTGGAGTTATGAATGATTACAAAAGACCAAAAAATTAAAAAATACCAAAATAATGGCATAAGCTCGCTCGCTTTTGTTGTTCGATGCTGTGATGTGGAGGCTGGATGATGAGTTATCACTAAACTTCGACAAGGCTGGTGACGCTCGTTTTCCCAAACCAGCGTAAACCTGGGTGGGCGGCGTCTTTCGTCACAGTTTCGGGTATTACACAATCTCAACGGGAGAACTACTGTATATCACAATGTTAAAGGTATGAGTTCAAGGACTACGCTGACTTTACGGGAGTTTGGCTTTCTAATCACTTTACCAGAAACATAACGAGAGAGCCAGCATCACTTTTCTCTCTGTGGATACTTCTGCCTGGTAAATGTCCAGTAATTATAAAGCACTTTAACTTTATATTGCGTGCTGGAAAATACAATGCAACTCACAAATAGAATGACTTACAAAAGTCAGGAAATTAAAGATTTTAAAATATTAAACTCGAGTATTTTGAATGGTACTTGTAATTGTTTTTCTTAATATTATATTAAATGTTTTCTTGTGCACAGGTCTCTCTTGAAAAAGGCATCTTGATCCCAGGGAGACTGTTTAAACAAAGAATTCATTAAAAACACAAATGTAATATATGAGACATTAAAGACACAAAAAGTATTGTAAAACAGACACATTGCACTGCTACCAAAATTGAAAACACATGATTGGAACTTCCTTCTACCCCTTAATTCATCTGTAGGTCTTTTATTAAACAGACTAACAAGAGACAACAATTACTCTAAATTATTAATGGTTTCTGATGCAGTTCAAGGTTTGTTAGCATCAGTTATAGCCGTAAACACAGCAGGAAAACCTGTATTTTGAATTATAATCAGTTGGGAAACACACAAATTGATGATTTTTCATCAAAGTAAACCTGTGGTAAAATTAGATTGGACCTTTTTAAGCAATTGTAGAGAATTCTATCCAAAATATGAAGATTTTTGACAAACCAAACTTGTTATTGGTTTCTAATCTGTGCCTTGTAGATTAACTTCTGTAAACAGAATCTAAATCATTAAGCCCATCACAAATCAATAGAAAAAAGTTTTTAGCTGGCTAACTTCGCTCTCTTCCTGAATAAGCTACAACTTAAGATCTTGAATATTCTATGTTAGCATGCACACCGGCCAGAGTTCATTGCACAGAGATCATTTTGGTGCTGATTCTCTTGTCTAGTGTTGGCTGAGGTGACCAATGAGCCAAACTCTCAAAATGACAGTGTAGCCTCTTAAGGAGAGAGTGCGCATGTTTCGTAAACAGGCACGACCCGGCGAGGCGGAGTTATCCTCTAAGGAGCTATTTTTTCCCTGACTTTCCTGACTTGTTTTCATAAATTCTTTCTCAACATTTGGCAGAGAAGTTAAGATTGCACTATAATTAGTTTTTCTTGTGCTATATACCATGTGTTTTGTAAACACATTACCCCCGTACTCACTGGGGGCCCACCTACCTACAGTTTGAGAGCCTGTAATATTGCTAATAATTATCACTTAAATACGTAAGGGGGGGAGAAGTTGGCGCGTTTGTTTTTCACAGCTGAGTGTTAGTGGTTAAAAATGAGCCGACGGGGGCGGGAGGGTGTTGAAATGGTGTGAATGTGAGTGTGTGTTCACTGCGCCGTACACCCTGGGTGGTTCAGACACACAAACCTCTAGGGGTTCAGTTCAAGAATAGGCGTCGTCAGGGGCAACCAAGCAAGCTGAAATTACCAACCTGTTGGCTGCAGAAGTGCTAAATGTTCAGAGAGGCTGCAACAGGGGATGTAAGTGTGTGTGAAAGTATGTATGATTGAATTTTATTGAATATTTTTTTCTGTTAACACCCCTTTATTTCCACCTCAGTATCTTAATGTTTCTCCCCCTCCTATTCCCCGTCACCACCACCCACCCACCGAGCCCCCGTCTCTCTCTCTCGCTCTTTTTAAACATTTTTTAGTCAGACCACTCGTTCTCGTCAAGCTCGGAGTCGTCGTCGGACTCGCTGTACTCCACAGCGATACGGCGCGACAGGATGGTGGCCACATCGTTGCCGACGGGCTCCCTCTTCGCCTCCTGCTCCCTCTGCTCCTGCACCTTCCTCAGCTGGATACCTGGAGGGCAAGAAGGGAGGAGGTGGAGGGGAGGGAGGGAGGGAAGGTGGGAGTGAGCAGGGGCGTGACTAGAAATTCGGGGTCCCCGGCAACAGCTCAACAACGGCGGTTAGGTGTCGTGTGGTCAATGTGTGACATGGATACTGTTTTAAAAACACCTCAAGGTTGTCAGTCAGAATTTTTATTTCTTACTTTGTTGTGCAGGTGTTTTAATTTTGATGATTAATCTTACTGACAAGATTAGAATGATAATGATAAGAATGTATACTTATAGAAAATGCATGCAGCTGTACATTACCTTAGTTTCAAATAGGACAATGTGGTATAATCTGGATTTTAAATTACTATAATTAATTAATATAATATAATATATAATATAATTTAAATCATTCAATCACAATCACTTAATTCTATTATCCTACTATTCCTAAAATATATTTGAGTAACGGCAGCAGGTAGGTAAATAACAAATATAGTAAAGTATTTAATCGAAATAATTACTTCTAATACTAAAAAGGTACAGTAGCAAACAACATGAATAACTTGTTTACACGGTATTATTTTTTAAAACATACCTATTTACACACTTACCTCTACGTATGGCGGCCAGAAGGTCGGAGCGGGCGTCGCTCATCGGGATCATCCCCAGCATGGTGGACTTCCTCGTCGCGGGCGCTGCATCCACAGCCGACTGGCCGACGGCGGCGTGCGGCGGCGATGGGTGAGCCTGGAGGCCTGCGGGGACGCCAGGCGGAGGAGGTGGAGGGGCGGCAGGGGGTGCACCGGAGGGGGGGTGGGCGGGGGAGGGCACGTAGTTGGCCGGAGGAGGAGGAGGGGAAGGGGAGTAGGGACGGGAGAGGGCGGAGGAGGTGGGGGGGACAGCGGAGGCGGCGGCAGAGGGTGGGGCCGTGGTGGAGTCGAAGGCAGTCTGGGCGGAGGGGATGGTTGGGGGAGGAGGAGGAGGGGCGGGTGGGATATAGTACTCTGGGATGGTGGAGGGCTGGCCGCTAGTGGGGGGAGAAAGAGAGGAAATATAGTTAATATAGTTTATTCAGTGGATATGGAGGGGTAACAGAGTACGGTAACCTAAAAGTCAACAAACAAAAACAACTGAATAAGAAAAGTCTGCTACAGAGCAAACACTATTGCCGGTGATACCTACTGTCCCTTAAATAAAGAGTTTGAGCTGCTCTCTTTAAAGGAATAGTTTGACATTTTGGGAAATATGCTAGCTAGGCTGGCTTTTAATCTGTAAAAAAAAGTGTCAAAATGACAGCTTGTGGCTTTAGAAGTGCTGCTGGGCGGACAGAGCCAGGTGAGCGGTTTCCCTTGCTTCCAGTCTTAATGCTAAGCTAAGCTAAGCTAACTGTGTCCCGGCTGTAGCTTCATATTTAACGGAATATGAGAGTGGTATCGATCTGCTCATCTCACTCTTCAAGAAGACAAATAAGCGTATTTCCCAAAATGTCGAACTATTACTTTAAGTGCAAAGGTATAGATTACCCAGGGCCAGGTGCAAAAAATACAAACATACCTTTTTAGTATGTGCAAATTAATTTGGACTCTACCAATGAATTGGTACCATCTGTAGTTTTGTTCCAGCAATGTAAAACTGCAATACAGTCCATGATATTGTTTTACTTGCGTTCATTTTTTAGTTTTTAGGTATTGCAAGTACAGTTTATATTCTGTTCATTGTTTGATGTGGAGTTAAGGGTAAATGTGTGATTTCATAAGACTCCCATCACTGCTTTGTATGGGTGTCAGGTGAAGGAGAAGTCATGAAGTGATATTTTGAAAAGGTGAGACGATTCCATTTTAACATTCGAAGCAGCAGTGGGTTGACATTATAGTTTAAACATCTAGTTTCACTTCATTTAGCTGTCAGACTAGAAAAAGGTAAAAGCCATGAGTCACTGCTAATGTGGTCTGGACTATTGCTCGGCTGGTGAAATCTTTTAATAATGAATTCTCCAAGCTCATGCAGCACTACAACATCGAAACACTGGTTGCTCCAATGTTCATTCAAAAGCAAATTTCAACCAGAATCAACACAGAAGATTGTTTAAAGAGTAGAAAATAAAACTTAAACACCAACAAAAAATAAACAGAAAGACAAACACATTCACAGGAAGCTAATGAGCAAACCTACCCGTGCCCGGCCCGGTATTCCTTAACTGACTGCCTCGGCCCGTTAACCGTTGGATCTCCACCAGCCTGGACCCCGTGTCCTGACGGGGCCCTGCCCAGGGAGGCCACATGTCGCCCTGCCGCCGCGGGCCCTCCAGCAGCTGGGGGCTGGTTGGCCGGCCTGAGGCCCCGATCCAGCGACTGAGTCTGGGCCGCGGCGCTGAGGTGGTCCCTGGTGTGGTGGTCAGTGGGGTGGACGGCGCTGGGGGCCTGGGTGGAGGGGTGGTTGGGGCTGGCTGGGTAGGAGTCAGACGCCATTGACCTGTTGCAGGGAATGTGAGTGGGTGGTCAATTGAAAGACATGCAAGTGTAAAGGTTTTCAATACAGAATAATATAGGTTTCGCTACTTGATTGCTACAGCTACAATCTGTTAATTATTTTCTTTACACATTTCACCATTTTGTTACATTCTTTATTTACTGTTTTTGGAATTCAACTCCTTATTTAAAAGTCATTTGTGATTAAATAACGCATGAATACAATGTGATATTCCAGAGGTTCTGCAAGGGTTAAATGTTAACACTCGGGAGCAAACACAGAATTATTATAAGTGTGGGCATAATGGTAAAAGCTAGAAACAAATATAAAACATAAATAATGGCATTGAACAAATATAACTTATCCATTTCTGCACTGCTTTTGCGTTTTATTCTGACTTTTTATTCCCTGCTGAATCCCTGTTTTGCCGCTGCATTGATCCAATTTCCCCTCAATGTTTGATCTTATCTTTACTTGTAAAAAGATTTGATGTCAAACTAAAATATAAATTTATGTGCTCTGAATCACCTTCTCCAGAAGAGGGCAGCATAGAGCTTTAAACAATACATCAGGTAGATTGGTTACTGCTAAAATCTCTATCTCAGTTAACAGGTATGTGCTTAAATGTGCGTAATTGTGAGACTTTGAGTGGTTGTGTAAAAACTATATACCATTTATAATACAGCAATACAATTTAAAGCTTTTAAAGGCTGAGGAAAATAGTGAAAGTGAGTTTGGTCAGAACAGAAAACCTCACCCTGAAACACCAGTCCTAATAATCCGACCCATGAGTTTGTGTGTTTGTCCCCTTGTGTGTGTGCATGTATTCCCAGTCAACCACTCATGTCAAGTATTGTTGTCCCTGGGTCCTGGAGAGAGACAACTCAACATATAAACAGTGACGTGTATGTGTTTGTGTCAGGCTAGATTGTGACAAGGCAACAGGACCCCTAGAGGCAAACCTCGCACATATAGGGACAGCTTGTGTGTGCGTGTGCTTACCTGCTATCAGGGGACAGGGAGCCTTCTGAGGACATGCCATGGTAAGGGGAGGGGGTGAGCCTGGCGTCTGGTCTGAACTCTTTGTCGTAGGCCAGGACGTTCCACTCCTGGCGCCGGTTACGAGCCTTACGCACCTTCAAAAGGTTAAACAGCATAAAAGGTACACATTTTTTTCACTGCAGTCACAGGTAACAAATGTGACTGTGACATCTTTCACAAATCATTTCTTTAATATACTTTTATTGAAGATGGTTTTGGAGTGATTAATTGTTCCCCATGCTGGCAGTGGTTTCTTCGCTTCAACTGTCCTCATAAAAAGCTGAGGTCACTGTTGGCTCTCTCAATACCTGCATCATATTTGTTTCCTCTTAAGCACCTTTGCGATTCACTCAATTCTGCAATCCATACTGGAGCATGTACAAGCACATGTGTGGTGCATGTATCACCATTGGCTAATGTGTAGCACCAGTGTGTATAGCAGTAGTGAATGAAACAGATGTGGCGCATGTCCAAATTAATTTTATTAAGCCTGAATATTGTAACTTTTAAGAGGGCGAGCTAGCTTGGTTGCTAACCACACAATAAGTCAGTTCAAGAGAAATATTTGTACCGCCAAATCTCATAATTGTCAACAATTCAGGCATCTTTTGTGGAGCAGTTTATGCAGAGTTTAAACAGACAGAGCAGGGTTACAGTATATAAAAGTGACTGTGTCAAAGCTAATTTGATAGCTTCCTCTATTTGGCCTCTCTGGCTCTCCGGTCCCTCAAAGGTCAGCACCGTCAAGACAGTTTTCGGTCAACTGGCAAAATTAGTGTGTCAAAGTTCACCAAAATTGAATTCAGTGAGAAAGACCTGGATGTGAGTGCATCCACTGATCACAGCGATAGTTTCATGCTAGTGTCAGAGGGATTTCTACATGTGGTCATAAATAAATAAAAACAAACTGATATCTGCGTGTAAATCCTCACTGACCTTCTTCACCTCTCTGCCCGGGTCCTCAACCTGCTTCTGCTGCTCCTAAACCAGAGATAAACAGAAGAGCGGAGAGAAACTTGAGTCGCTGATTGCTGATTTCTCTGGGGCAGAGGAAGAGAACAGGACCCCGTCACCAGCACCTTCACCATGGGGTAAATTCACACTTAGCCAACCACACACTAGTCTACTCACCACCCAGTCTCTTTTAGGCACACCAACACACACAAGTAGACGACGGACAACAGAGCCAAAACTTCTTGGAACACAAGACGGGAACCAAACCAAACCAAACCAAACACAGAGGGTTAGAAAGAGGGTGAGGTGGCAAGCTAACGCAACATGACACACATGAACACAAACAGAAGGGAAGGTGTGTGTGCATCTGTGTCTTTTAATATTACTGAAACACAAGCACTGGCTTGGTTTGTGTTGAATATTTGTGTTTCCCTCTGTGTGCGTCTGTGTGTGTCTTACCTGAGGTCGTAAAATCCTCTATAATAGGTGAGTGTGTAATTGTGTTAGTGGGGTGTGCTGGGGTAAAGTGGGGGGTGGGGGTGGGGGTGGGGGGGCAGGTTAGGGGTCGGGGGTTGTCTTACAGAGATGGACAGGGGGCTCCTGGGTGGGGCCTGTCTCGAGTGGGGCCTGTCAGGGTGGGCCGGACAGCCCTATGGAAACATGGGAGAGAGACAAGCTGGTGCGTTAGACTGAGCGGAGGAGGAGGAGGAGGAGGAAGGGTGGGGTGTGTGCCTTGGAAGGCGAGGTAACTCTACAGGTAAATCAGAAAAAGGAAGGAGGAAGAGAAAGAGGAGGAAAGTGTGGAGAAGGATGAGCCATCCTCCTGCAGCTGAGCTTCCCCTGGTATTCAAACCTGTTTTTTTTTTTCAAGAGTGAAAACTTTAAACTACTTCGCTTCTAAGAGGGATTTCATCCTGCCAAGTTTCCAGGTTTGAAGCGAGGGAACAGAAAAATGTGAGCAGCATTAAATTGAACGGAAATATCGACAAAGTGCAGCAAACACATACAGCAGCAGTTGTTCAGGGGGGGTTAAAAAAGTGATTGTTGAGAGAGCCGAAGGAGAGAAGAGTAGCATTTTAAAGTGACTTGGAAACAAAAGGGGAAATACCACTGAAAGCTCTGAAATATTTAAATCTCTCTGTCAATTTGTTGGTCTAAGTGAACACATAGTGACTGCTCAAAAGCACAGAAAGCACAGAAGTAAACGGAAAAGACAGAAATGTCAAAAATGATCATAACCGCAGTTTTTCCCCCATCTTGGATTGAACAAATATCCAGGGCTGGATTAGCCCAAAAGGGAGCCAGCTGAGTCAATCCTCCTGCTGCTCATCCACTCTGTGCATTATCTGTGTACCCTTTGGTATCCTAAAAATACAGTGTGTACTATCCATAACTCAAACTGGTGTAATCTCCAATAAAATAAAACTTTACCTGAATTAGAAAACATGGAAATAGATTTAAATTGATGGTCCAAGGCCACGGGACATTTACCCACTAGACCTCTGGGTAGTCCAGGCATCCTCTGTATGAGTCAAAACATCACCTCTGCTAGCCAAACTGTATTTTTGTTTTTGGCAAAAATGTTTTGATATTCACTATTTGAAAAAGTAACATCAACTCTTATAAAATTAGAAGCACGAGTCCCTAATTACGTCATCTTTGTATAAATATGTTTATGACTCATTTCATTTATGGGAATATGGCACACCATATAAACTGTTTAAAGATGTATTTCCCCTTTGGCCATTTATTTGTCTCTGGATAATGAGCCTGCCCAGCTGCTGCTGTATCAAGAACCAATTACACAACAAAGCAAAGCTAAATGGTGAGTACAGTAAGATAGGAATGCATAAAATGAAATAATGGCATAAATAAAGACACAACTAGGCAGAAAAAGCAACAGATTAGCAAACTAAAGCATGAATTGTATTTACTGTTCTGTCACTCACATCCAGCGCACAGCATATGTACAATGATAGGCATACAAACTCCCAACTTGCACTCACAAAGACACATTCACACACAGATGAACTCCAGCGCACACTAATGCATACACACACCCATACCTTCTGCCGTCTCTTCTCCTTGCGTTTGTCCTCGGTGGCCTGCAGCATCTTCTCCTTCCACAGGTTGAAGAAGTACGACGGGTCAGTGTAGAACTTCAGTGCATCCTTTTTGTCATCCCTGCATGGAGGAATGGAGAGACAGTGGTGTGAAAAAGAGTAAAAAAATTAGATATAAAAACATTTGGATAGGAGGATCAGGGAGGTGGGAGGTAGGTAGGATTCGAGTTGGGGGGCAAGATTGAAAGAAAATGGAGCAGCATGTGTGAGAGCTTAAGGAGCAGATGCAACAAAATGTCAATACTAATTTATTCAACAGCTACTGGACCCACATACCTAACTGGCTAATCTGTGCTGAACACCAGAGTCAATACAAAAATTACACTAATTTAATCTCCGCAGGGATTGTGTTGAGGCCGGGAGGTTTATGTTGATCCCGACAGCAGAGATTTATTTAGAGTGGTGACTGTCATTATCTATGAAGGCAGAGCATGTGGCTTAATGAGAAATAACCTAAAAGGAAGTGGGAGCCATAGAGAGCTGAACTCCTGCCCTCTCACCTAGCTAGCCTTTGTTCTGCTAGCATCTATAGTGTTTCTTTCATTGGCATGTTGAGCTTTTCTGCCCATATTCTAGGCTAAATGGGTATTTACAGCTAAAATGGTGGTAAAATATGATCAACTCATACATTTAAAAGATAAAACGACAATTATTATTTTCCAATAACAACCCAAACAGCTGCCAGTTGCTGCCTGAAAGGTATAAAAATCAATGTAGGTTCTGGGTCATTTGTTGTTAATTGGACACAACAGTTTACAGAAAGTTTTTTAAAAAGGTTTTCTTTTGTAAGCCCTGAGTTTATAAGATGCTGCCAATCCTGTCAACAATTTACGACTAAAAGGTAATGTACCTGATGATAAAATGCTACATAACTTGACATGTTCATTTTCTCTTGTAATGTTCTTGTTACCTGCCTAGGGACTATGGATCTAAATTAGTATTCTTGCTAACTCCGGCATGTTTACATCTTGTATTTCTATACTGATGTTCATTCACGTGCTCTGTCCCTATCAAATAAACAAATAAATAAAATAAACAAATTATTAACATGCACTACCTTAAATCTTTATAAATAAGAGTTCTACGTTTTTTCGCAGCATTGGCAAGACTCTGCAAACCAAACAGATTCTTAAACCACCAATATAAAACAGTTAGGCTAACTTACTGACCTATAGGGGCTGAGAATGTTGAGCGGAGGAGGTTTGTCACAGCGATGGTACATCTCCACCACAGGGTTGGGGACGGAGGTCCTCGACACCACCTGCTGATCCTGGATGGTGCTGCTTTTAAAGGCCTTCCTCATGTTAATATCCTGCAGGGAGACTGGAAGGAGGGAAAACAGGACGGAGAAATGGAGGGATTGAGTTTTAAGTGAGGATTTAGTAAACGGTCCAGTAAACAACTTGACAATCAGGCCCCAAAAAACAAATTGGCAGAATTATTTGCTGCGTGTCCTTTACAGTATTTGACAACATAATCCCTCAAAACTGTTCAAGTGTCGGCTTAGCAGCTAAATCCTGGATGTGCAGCACTGTCCTCTGCTCTCTGCTCTCAGTTCTGCAAAGTTTACGCTCATGAATTAAGTCAGGATTCGTGGGAATGAATCTCTTGTTCATGCACTTAATGGACGTAACACTATTAATCAGCCAGGACGTGGCTACTTAACTTCACAGTTTTATGCCACCAAAGTCACAGATAAAATAAAATAAAATAAAACTTGCATTTCTCGGCAACGTTTAGCAGATTTCATAGTAATGATTCAGCTTTAATAGGTGATCTAATTGGATATTTCTACACTATTATAACATTAAATACAAGAAGATGCAGTTTCATTAGATTTTCTTTTTATTTACAGTGGAGGAAACAGTTCTTGTGTCACTGCAGATAAAATATATAAAATCTTGTTTTATTGTGCCCGCTGTTCATTTGTCCAGATCTCCAATGCAATACATTCACAATACACGCTTCTGTGTTTCCTTCGTCTTCTTTCCCAACAACGAAAGGTCGGAAATTAGATTTTAACAATTTAGTAGATGGAGTCACACAGAACAGGTTGGCACTTCAGACCCTCAATGTCACACTGGTCTGTGTGACTCGGACCCTGATATTTATGCGTTTATGGATTTTGTTGAAAGGCATTTTGGGAATGTGGGAAATGCTTACAGAAGCAGTAGAAGTACAGGAGATGAAATACTACGAGACAAAGTCAGAAGATTAGACACAAAAGCACCAAATAAAAACACATCATAACAAAATAAATCCTGGAGCACACTTCACACCAGTGGATGTTTCCTTTAATATACGTATTTGACTGAACTGTTGCTGTAATTTTGCAATCTACAGACCATAATCACATAAAAAACTGTTTATGTTTTAAGATTTCTATCACGAGTCCAATGTGAATTTGGAAAAAATGAAAGAAAGTAAAAACATCAGCTATGTGCTTGTAAATGCCTTCAATAACACTCACTACACATGCTGCATATAGACTAACACATAATACAGGCAGCTTACATACTGTTTGCACTGACACAAACACATACATATGCATATATACACACACACACACACACACCACACACACACACGAGGTGATAATAGGACAGCAGGGACAGATTAGTCTTAGAGCTTGTTGCACCAGCTTAACACACATCTTTCACACACACAACACACACAAACTGCAGTGTGTGAGTGTGTGGGGGCAATACAGAGGTGTGTTGGTATTCATAAAATCTCTAAATGCTTTGTGTGTTATGCAGCATGTAGGACTGTGTGATCATATGATTTGTCTACATATAACAAGAGCCAGTGTGTGTGTGTGTGTGTGTGTGTGTGTGTGTGTGAGAGACAGAGTGGAGAGAGGAAGGGAGAGTGTGAGAGAGAAAATACTGCATGTATGTGTGTCAATCCTGTAACCCCAGAGGAGATTTAATGTTACAGTACTGCAATGCTATCCAGGATCTACCAGATGGCTAAATACACACTCACACACACACACACACACACACAGGCAGGCAGGTTCAGTGCACATCAGCCCAGTATGTACAGTAATGTGACATACTGTATGTTCCTACCAGCGATGTATGACTGACTGCAATGACTGCAAAGACTTATTCCTCAAAAACTAAAGAACGATTGGCTGTTTGATCCGTCTGTGTGTGTGTGTGTGTGTGTGCAGATTCTGCAGTCCACGCACTCTCCTGTCTGCTCGGTTTGTTTGATCATTCCTTCCTAAGCTTCCGTCCCTGCGGCCAAATGAATAATCCACAAAACTAGCAGCTAATGCAACTTTCATTCAGACACATCTTCAAAGAGACCTTGAGCTCTCCCTCTCTTTTTTTAACACACACACACACACACACACACACACACACACATACACACTCAGTCTCTCCATCTCCTCTGGCTCCCTGTCTTCTGTCTCTCATGGCTGTCTTGCACTCTGATTTTAACGTTCATCTTTCTCTCTGCATATTTACTGTACCTGCATGCAAATATGTTGATTACTGCTAATAACCACATTCATGTATTAAGGAGTCTGATTAAGAACTGACATGGTTTGTACATTTACATTCACCTGAATTTATGTGGATGGTTAAATAATCATTTTAATGTCTGGAAGAGAAGATGTGCAGCATCCTACAGGAAACATCTTGTTAGTGCCATCCGAATAAAAAGAGGCATATTAGATGAATGAATAATACTTGTAAAGGGCTCCTCAATACAAGCTCTGTTACTCGAGGTGTTATGGGTTTGACGCATCGTTCCTTTCCCATGAACAGAGCGTGAAAATGCGATTCTCGGGAGTCATCTGCATGTGAAGGCGAAACGCAATGCACAATCTCTCTTTTGTACTGCTGCACATTCACATGAACTTTTTTTGCAAGTTCACATCAATTAGCATTTTTGAGCAGCAGTTACTCAACAACGAATGAGATAAGTGCTTATTGGTGAGCCTCTGGAAATGTAGAATACTTGGATGTAAACCCTATTATTGATTTAATGCTAATTTTGACTTCCCTGAACCATATGGAATATGTCAAGCACATTTTGTAGAGACCTTTTTACCAATTATTCGATAACGATTGTAACACAGTGATTACACATTACTCATATTAGCATTGTTGTTGTAAAGCTTCCTTCCTATCTTTCGTTCAATGACCCTTCCTTCCTTTCTTGTTTCCTCCTTTTTCCTTTAATTGTCCATCCTTTCCTTTGTTCCTTCCTTCCCTTTTCCTTTCATTGTCCTTTTTTTCCTCTTTTCTTCCTTTCATTCATTGGCCCTTCCTTCTTCCATTTTTCCTCCTTTTCTTTTCATTTCCCCACCCTTCGTTTGTTCCTTCCTTCCCTTTTCCTTTCATTGTCCCTTTTCCTTCTTTTCTTCCTTTTCTTTTCATTTCCCCTCTATTCCTTTGTCTCTTCCTTCCTTTCTTCCCTTCTCATTTAATTGTCCCTTTCTTTCTTTCTTTTTTTCTTTCTGTATGCCATAAAACATTCATGGTGTCACTTGCCTGCCAGTTTGGAGATAGTGAAAAAGAGAAAAAGGGAAGAAGGAGAAGGAGAAGGCAGGAGTGAAGGAAAGAAACAGGGAAGTGAGAAGATGTGATTGAGATGCGGGAGGAGGAAGAGGAACAGATGACAGAGTGAATGTGTGGTAGGAAACGAATGACAGACGAATTTGCTTGTGTGTAGGAGGAAGAGGCGTGGAGATGGACAGAGGAAGAGAGAGGAGATGAAAGAGTCGAAATCGAGATCCGTCGGTTTCATTTCATAAAATTCGACATCGATAAACGAAATCAGCGTCAATCAGCAGGATCGGATCAGGGAGATGAAAGTGAAGGACGTATAGAGAAAATAAGGGTGAAATAGGAGAAAAAAAGAAAGAAAGGAAGAAATAAAAATAAAATCAGATCGAATGAATAGAAAAAGAAAAAGAGGAGGAAGAAGGAAGGAAACAGAGTGCAAACGAGGGAAAAGAGGAAAAGGGTTAAGAGACAAACAGTCAGAAACACTGAACTCGGGGTTTCTCTGACATTTCGTTTAAGGTCAGTTTGGTACCAGGACCTCCGTGAGTCAGCTCGAAATCCTCCTCGGCACAGACCGGTCGACCGTGAGGGGGTGTGTGTGTGTGTGTGTGGTATGGGCTATCAGGTGCTGCGTGAAGGTGATGGTATTGGTGGCAGTGGAGATGATTCTGACATAAGTGAGTGTAACAGCCTTTTAGAAATGTATCCGTGAGTGTGTTTATTCTGTCTTTCTGTTCACTAAACACACTCAGATGGTACACAAACACACACACACATGTACATAGACACACATGGATATGGAGATAGTGACATAAGGATAAAGCAGACAGACATCAAACAAGGAAAGTGGAACAGGTTGTTCTCTCTCTCTCTCTCACACACACACAGAATAATGTGGCAGAGACGTTTTATCAATAAATCATGAGCATAGCCATTAAAATGCTGCAGGCTGGTTTGAGGGGAAAGCACCGACACACACATACATCTGCTCAAAGTCACACATCTGCACACACACACACACACACACACACACAGTGTCCCTACCTTCCTCCACAGTGGAGTCGAGCTGGGTGACTTTCACGGCCAGCTGGTCCACTCTCTCCTGCAGGCTGCTCATCCTCAGGTAGAAGCTATTGGCTTCGTTGAACAGCTCTCCGAAAATGTCCTCTGCATGGCGACCTGGACAGAAACACAAACACACACTTGGTTAGGTTTGATGTGGTAGCTTAACAATATCCTTTCATCCCGGGAAAGTTAACAGAGTTCATTCACACTCTCATGATCGCCAGCTGAGCCCTGCCTCAAACCAAAATGTATTGCTCCTAGTTGTATCCTTCGGGTCTAATAAACGTGTTGAATGCGTTTCCTTCCTCATAAAACATTTGGCAAGTTGTTTAGGGCTGAAACTAACGACTATTTTCATTATGGATTAATCTGCTGATTATGTTCTCCATTGATCGATTAATCATTTTGTCTATAAAATGTCAGAAAACAGTGAAAACTGCCCATTACAACTTCCCAGAGAACAGGGAATTTAAATGACTTGTTTTATCTGATCAGCCCAAAATCCAAAGATAATCAATGTGAATCAATTTAAAGTGACGTTTAACAGAGAAAGGCAGAAAATTCTCACATTTATTTATTTTTATTTTATGACACCAGCATCCTTTTGGCATTTTTGCTTGAAAAAAACAACAACGAAATGATCAATTGTCAAAATAGTTTCTGCTTAATTTTCTGTCGATCGACTAATTGATTCAACTTTAAACTGGATTTTTAAATATTTTAAATTCTGCATGTTTACATCAGCATCAAGTCTTCTTCTTCCTTGCCCTTGCTGGCACTTTTGCAAAAACACCACAAGGTACCTTTAAGTTGATTCTGTTATGTCATTGGTTTATTCAGTAGTTAATTATTGATTCTCCAATCAGTATGTTTTAGATCCTGTATATTTGTAATATAATATAATAACTGTGTGAGTGATGCAAATGGTCCAACAACAGTCTGTTCAAAATAATGTCCTTTTTATTTGGAAATAACACTGGATATTGTTCTCTTGGGGAGGTTAGGCAGCAGGCATAAAGGTTTGTGGGCGACACAAATTATTATGACTTCCACAATTCTCAGTGTGACACAGCCCCAATAAAAAAAAGTGAAAAACTGTCCAAAAATAGCCCCATAAAATAGGAGATGTATGAGGAGAGAGATTCACAGAGATGGAGGTCAGTCGATGACGTTCCTCCTCCTCCTCCTCCTCCTCGTCCTCCTCCTTCCTCAGTCTGTCTCAGCAGGACAGGCTGCCTCCTGTCGTGCACCTGTCGGGCCGAATACTTAAAAGGACATTTCTGTCTGCGAGTGTGTGTGTGTATGTGTGTGTGTGTGTGTGTGTGTGAGGATGACTAAGAGAGAGGTACAAATATTTCAGTGCTTTTACTGAGATGCAGAAATGCAGCCTTCCTCAATAACGCTGCCACCTCTAAACCAAATAAAATGTGCACACAAACACACACCTGCTATATACCCTTGGTGTCTCTCCACCTCTTTTCCTCTCTTCTCTCTCTCTCTCTCTGTCTCTCAGCCCACGACATGACAGATGGAGCAGAGGCAGAGCACTCAGTCATTCACAGCGAGCTGTCGCTGAATTTAATTTAGACCCTAACTGTTAATCAAATCTAAACAGCCCTTTTTCCCCCCACATTTCCACTGAATGATCTCTTTCTGATTCTTTCAGGTTTCTGCTGTGCACCCCTAAACTACAGCTGTGAACATCTGCAAGGCTTTCAAATGAACTACGCAGGTTTCTAAGAAGACAATGGAGGATACATTGATTATGGTGCATCTGGACACTGGCCTGCAGAGTACTGACTCATCACATTTTACTGTAGGTCAACCATACCGGTTGAGTCACAGTGAGCATTTTGGCCACGTGTGTTACTGGATTTCATAAAAATCCGCCTTTTGTAACAGGCTGTTTCAACTCCATCAAACACCATGACAGCTGCCCTTAATGCTGACTCCTTCCTCTCAGCAAACAACTGCTGAAATACATCTTATCAGCATGTGCAAACATGGCCGTGTTCACACTTGCACACATCTCGAGCGATCTGTTTTCGAGAACATAGCTCTGAATTCATTAGTTTTGGGTGTGACCTCACTTTTAGCACTACTAAGGATGACACATCAGGATCTGATTGCTCATGACAAATTTGGAGGGAGTCAGGCACACATGTGACCTAATGTGGTGTAGTGCAAACACGCCATGACTACCTGGAAGGACCTCTTGTAGTTTATTTCTCCTTTTGAGTTTCTGTGCAGTTAAATCAAGTGTGCAAGTGTCTGTAAACTCTGAGGTGGGACAGCTAAATTATTCTGAGCGTCTTTGTGAAATATTTGGCTCTAGAAAGCTTGGTGATGTAGTGACATTATTCACAGGGCTAGCTGGTGAACTGCTCTAGCTGGCGAGGTTAAATGATAACTCGCTAGCCGGCCGGGCTCTAGTCAGTCACAATAGCTCCCTCTTGACATTTGTTTACTATTGAACACCATTTCATTCTTTAACATTATTGAAGAGGGAAAATAAAGCTAACAAGCTTGCTAATGGTCAGTAAGCAAACTTATTAGCAAACAATAAGTTCACTCAAAATATGTATTTGTGCTATTGACTCCTGTCTCATAACTGTCTGCAAACCATTGCTCTTTAGTGGAGCACTTAATACTCCGACAGAGGTTAAATAAAAGTTGGTGTTGTAACACAGCTAATACGCTACGATAGCTTCCTCTAATGTGGACCCTCCGGCTCTCCGTCCCCTTTAAAGTTCAGCATTGTCAAGATGGCTTGGTGCAAATTGGGCACCAAAGTTGAACTTGATGCAAAAAATCCACAAATTGCAGTGATTCCATTGGACTTAATTAAAATTGCCTTGAAATTTTGCAGTTTTAAATGTTGGAGTGATCGGGCCTTAAGTCATTTTCCAACAGATAAAGTCACATGTCAGCAGGCGAAGTGCTAAAATCACACAAGACAAGGACACAAGGAGCCTGGATAAAAACTTCTCCTTCTCCATTCATTCATTCATTAGATTTGATTTTAACTAAACCACTGTATTGTATGTGCAAAATATCAAGAGGAACATCACCCTTATACTGAACCACAGGATACTCACTCAGACTGCCCAGCTGTTTGATGATGGCTGCCAGGGTGCTGTTGGTGACACACTCCAGTTCACTGGTCACCCCATCTGGCAACGCCCCGCGGCACAGGTGCCTGGGCTCAATGTTCCTCTTCACCAACGGCATGCTGGTCTACTCCTGAAAGAGAGATGATTGGTTTATGGTAAGAGAATGAGCCGTCCTTCACCGCTACCTGTATCGTTTTACCTATATCTGTATCTTCTGACATGTTAACATGCTGTGGCTCATTACTGAAAATTCCCTGTAGGAATTAACATTACAGCTCTGAAGTGACAGATAAGAAAGAAAGAAAAGAGCCGAGGAAAAATGGGTTGGTGCTCAGCCGTGAGTCCTGATGGAGACGGAGGTGTCATGTCCGCCGTGGGGCGCAGTCACTCATCACACTGCTTAATGTCAATGCGGCCGGGATGAGCCAAGAGCCAAATGAGCCGGAAAGAAGTTTCTAAATGGTGCTAACGAGCCGCAACTGTGGCCAGACAAACCACGAGAGAGAGAGAGAGAGAGAGAGAGAGAGAGGGAGAAAAAGTGAAGGCTTAGAAGATGAGAGAAAAGGAAAAAAGTAGACAGAAAGAATGAGAGGATAAAAGAGTGATAGAGAGCAACAGACAGAGTGAGAGAAGAAAGAGTCTGTGCTCTAAAAGAAAGACTGTGTCAGTGTGTGAGTGGCCAGGCCACAGGGGAAGAGCTGCATATAGATCCAGTATGTCATGTGATGTGAGCCAGGTGTCCTTGTGCTGCAAAAAAGAAAAGCCTCAAATTTAACTAAGAATTTAATTCCCAAATGAAGCAGAATCCAGATGCTAGCCAAGTGTTTAAACCTGCATTACTCTTTTTTAGGATGAAATGCACAACTTCTGAGCCTATAGGCTGAAATGTGGTGCGTTTAATTTGAAGGGTGCAATTTTTAGGTTGAAGTGTGCAACTTCTGGGCCAAAGTGTGACGCCATTAGGTTCAAATATGCAACGTTTGGGTTGAATTGTGCAATTTTTAGGTTGAATTGTGCTACTTTTGAGTTGAAGTGGGATTACTTTAAAGGTTGGGCAAATTGTCTTCCCAAGAGGAAAAAAAAACAGGAACCTTAAAATACAACATAAACTCAGGAAAAATGGAAGAGTGGCCAGTTATGTGATTTGTGAAAAGTGATCATAGAATTACTGAGCAGAAACAGGAAATAAATGATTCAGCATTAACTGTAACTGTAGACTGAAATTTTGCTCTTTGAAGCAAATGATCATGCTCAACACAGAGAGAGAAAGTGAGGAAGAAAAGTTGGATAAAAGTGAGCGAGCGCTACCGACGGAGCCGAACACGTGAGAGGAAACTGCTTGGCTCTTCTCGCTTTGGAGAAAACTCTCTATGTGGGACACGCTTGTTATTTTTGGGCCATGATTTTGTGCGACTGTGTGTGTGTGTGTGTGTGCATGCGGCATGTGTGTCTCAGAATTAAAGTATGTGTGACTTCTTGGGGTGTGTGTGTGTGTGTGTGTGTGTGTGTGTGAGAGAGAAAGTGCATATGTGCATGTGGGAGGTGTGTGTGTTCCCAGGTCAGTGCTCTGGAAACGTGCCATTCTCGCACTCTCTCCCACGCTTCTAATATAATCACTGGCACGATTCATATTTCCGGGATGAGAGGAACGAAGCCGAGACAATGGAGGTAAACAAAAACACAAAAAAAAAAATGTGTGTGAGCGTTAGAAACTGAATCCTAATGATAAAAGATATGCTAACACCCATCTGAAGCGTCAATTTACACACTTAAAAATGTGTGTGTGTGTGTGTGTGTTCAGGGGCTCCGGATTTTAATCTGTTTATCCAGACTGAACCACACATGCCACCTTTAATAAAAAGTGACTAGTTTGTCCTCTTTACGTCTCTCTCTCGTGCACGCTCTCCCGCACTTCCTCCCTCTAATAGCTTCTGACATTCAATTACACAAACCACCTCAGATTGTGCCGACTTGTCTTAAGAGTGTGATCTAGCTGTGTGTGTGCATGGGTGAGCCAATATCCAACCCCTCCTCCAGCGGTTGTAAATAATCTAACACCGCAGCTGTTTAATAATACATACACACTCCTCCTTATCCTCCACCGCCGCCTCAATAGCTGCTCTTCATCTCTTATTTGTCTCTATCTGTCCGACCCCTCCCCACTCGTCTTTTTTTTTTAACTTTCTCGCGTTCCTTCGTATTTTCTCGCTCCACATCTTCTCTCCATCTCTGCTTGGTTTCATTAATAAATCAGTAGGGGTGGATATCTCT
>SEMN01000078.1:235941-684148 GCA_005408345.1 Macquaria australasica
ATTTTAAAAGCCACGGGAAAAGATTTCAAAAGTCTTTCTTATGACTTTTTTTTTTGCCTCACAGCTTTTCGGGATCAGGTAATCCCCACTTCTCTGTAATATAACAGTAAGGACTGTAAACCCAGGCCTGACAGTCCAACAGAGTGCACAGCTATGGAAACGGGAAAGTGAGCCAACACAGTGAAACAGAGATAATGTTTTATTCTGAGTCAGGATTACTGTGGTTGTGCTCTGCAGGCCTGGGAAGCTCTCTGCCTGGTCGTACGCCAAATGTCAGCTAACAAAGGCGTCAGCGAATGAAGAACAGAACAAAGCAGATATTTTTAAAAATAAAAAAATGACTGCAACAAGCTCTCAGCTGCATGAAAATCACGTAAAAAAAAAAAAAAAAAAGCTGCCTTGTTTTGGTTTGATGTCACCAAAACGGCAGGACACCGGTTTTGTTTGAAGCTTCTCAAACCAGACTGAGATCATTTAAATTTAAAACCGCTATTCTCCACCCCAACCCCCCAACACGCTGACTCCCACTTCCTTCTGGCCTCCTTTCTCCTCCTCTTGAAACCCTTTTCCTCCATCCTAAACTCTCCATCTCCCTCATGCCCCTGCCCTACTCCAGCTTCTCCCTCTTTGATGTCCGTATTTGTTGACGCTCGTGGGTGAGGAGCCATTGTACAAAATGATCACAATTACGATGGCACTTCCCCCCCTCCGTCTTTCGCACTAATCCTCCCTAAAAACAAATTATGCAAAACAGAGCAAGAGAGGAGAGGAGCCGAGACGAGACGAGACATTTTACGCTTGCCTCTTGCTTCCTCTCTCTTTTTTTGGAGAAGCAGCAGCGGGCTCTGTGGAGTTGTTGTCATGGTTTCTTTGGAAGTATTTTAAATTTTTTGGCTGGATAATGAAGTGATCAGAGCAGGACTGAAGAGAGACAGAAGAGAGTTTACACTGAGGCAATGAAGTTCTGCAAGAGATCTCAGTCACTTCATTGTGTGTGTGTGTGTGTGTGTGTGTGTACAGTACCTCTTAACTGAGGGTGAATGCAGATGAAGTGTTATGAAACCGCCACTTTAATGAACAGTGAATTAAACACTGGAGACAAAAGAGCCAAAGGCACCATGACACACATCCTGACAGTCAAATGGTATTTGCAATTCATTAGTGGTATTTGTTTTTATCTACTTGGTGTATCACATGGGTGGGGTTTAGCACAAATACAGAGTGCCAGGTTATGAATGTTTTTCAGGCCTTACTCAGGGTTACACTGACATTAAAATAGAAAGTAAATGAACCAGTTCAAGTGACATTAATACCTTTGTGCTTCTGTATTGCTCTTGTATTAAACAGCAGTCAGTCAGTGTCACCCAGCCGTTATGATAGCAGCCAGGTACTGCTTTTACTGAGAGGTGTCGGTCCATAAAACCTGGATTTAAACCTGCCTCACCCTGCTTTAAAACGTTAGTTTCAGCTCATTAACTATACATTCATGTGTATACTTTATTTTTTTGTGCCAGTCAGTTTTCCTGGCCATTTGTTTCAATTAAATGCACTAGAGGACAAAAAAAAAAATCTATATATATATATATATATATATATATATATATATATATATATATATATATATATATATATATATATATTGTGGGGTGTTGTTTACTTCACTTCCTGGGTCAGTGTCATTCCTCTGAATTGGGTATTTTCAATAACTCTGTATGGGCGCATGTCCCTGTAAATAAAACAGCACATGGCTTCAGTAACTGGGAAGAGTTAGGGGCTAGTTGGAAGTAGCGTTAGCTGCTAACGGTAGTGTTACTTGACTTGTGCTGAAACTTTACCGTCAGCACTCACTTGCTAAAAGCTCTGTGGTGCCCCTGGCATATTTCATGATACAACTGCACGTTTTTAAAGACTGCAAATGTAATGTCAGGACTTTAGGCAGCTTTGTACACAGTAGTCTGACATCTCTTTCAGTGTGGGACTGTTGTGGATGGCGTGAAGCAGGTATGTGTTTGGTGAAAGTGGAACACACACATGCTAGAAGCACAGGAGTGCAGACAGAGTTATTTGGAAAGATTGTTTTGTTGACACCCTTATTGATATTTTTCAAAATGTTTCTATCTCTGGCTGAGCTGAATCACACAGATCCTCATGCATCTCATCTTGATATCAATGTAGTTACTAGATATGTGGCCGGAGCTGTGTGCTACTGCTTGTTTTCCCTAAAGCTCAATAAGCCTAATATGATATTTCACAAAAGGGTAATAGTTAGTGAAGGCACTCTTTATTTCAGATGAGACGCTGCGCCCCTACTATTATGGAAAACCCTGATGAGTATAAGTTAGTTAAAGGGCTAAAACATGTAAAAACACTTTTACAGTATGGTCCTTTAAAGAGCAGCTACACTAGAAGTTTTATTTTTATTGAAGACTTTCAAAACGGGTCAATTCTAAAGATACTGAATATCTGCACAAAATATTCTGTTCTCTGTTAATGTGGTTAGTAAACAGGTCAGCCACAGAAGGAATGCAATGTTTCTGAACTGCATTCAGACCTCCACTCTGTGTGTGTGCTGTGAAAACTCCTCATGCCCCTCTGTGACCCCGTCTCTCACAATTAAATGTGTCTGCGTCAGCACGATTGCAACAAGTCATCCGGCAGAATCATGTGACACACACACACACGAGGGCCTGGGCAGTGGGATGAAGGCAGGGAGAGACAGGTCACATTAAAGCTGTGGTGTGATGTGTCCCAGTTTCCCTGCTCCCAGTTTGAACTGGGGAGGTGGGACAGGACAGAGACTGACACAGAAACCAGTAAGATACAAAGAGTTTAGGGCTGGATCCGGCCAAAGGCTGGCTTGTTGGCTGGTAAAGATGCCAAAATAAATAATGGTCTACATTTAGACAGTTCTGTTTTGGAAACAATCCACCCATTTGCCTGAATGTTTATGGGCAACAACTGTTGGATCTCAAGCTAACAAGCTAGTGAAAGCAAACCTTGAAAAAAGATTTGGATTTTGCAGTAAAGTACTGTAGGCCTGCTTGGTTCATGCTGCTCCCCCACTTCAAACATATTTAAGAAAAATGTGAGGAAATCTGCTCTCTAAAAGTGATGTTCACACACGTGTTATTGATGAGAATTAATGATGAGAATTTAAATAGCTATATGCAAAATGCTCCACAACAATATTTCCCTGAACCCAGCACCATTTTCCAGTGACATTAGCCGTTATTGATTCTGATGGGCTTAACAAATTCACACAGGGGTGGGCAATATAGATAAAATTCTCTTGATTGATTTATGTAACTTTATGTCGCAACATCCATATATATATCATGATGTAGTAAATCAAAAATCAGTGGGTATAATAACTAGAAAGCCAATAAATAAAAACCTGACAAATCAAAGTAATTCATCACAGTGATGCAAAAAAAGCCAATACTGCCATTGACCAATTGCCTAATACCCCCAGAGATTATACTGTCTTGCGGTATATCTTCATATACTGTACAAACAGGATACACATGGTATTTATCGTCATATTGCCACACATACTGAGAGCTGTATTAGAAAATTACAGGGAGCATTGCCAGGTCTTCCTCCTGTGCTGGCACAGTGCAAAGACAATGTGGAGATATGTGACAGCAGGACTTAGCTTATAGCTCAGAATGAGCATGAGAGGAAAAAGGTAGCCACTGTGGATGTTCCTTAGCCAGTACGGTCACCTGGATTAGCTCGAACACAAGAGGTTGCCTTGAAAACCTCAAATTCAAAAGCAGTTATACATTTGTAATTGTAATTTCTCTTTTTCACACTCATTGCATCAGTACTATCTTCAAGAGCTGTATAGGGAGCAGTGCAACAGTTATCACACACACACACACACCTATAACACACGCATACCCCTGTATGCGTGTGTTATGGGTGTGTGTTTGTGTGTGTGTTTGTCTTGCCTTGAGGCAGCCCATGAGTGCAGCTTTATTGACTATTCCAAAGTGTACTTCCCAGACAAGTCTCCCAGCACTCAGCTCTTTGTGACAGGCTCACAGACAGACTACGACTTGGGATTTCCTCCTCAACATGTTGTGTGAGACAACTTAGATCTGCACTGAGTAAGATATTTATTTAAAAACACACCAGTCTAAATCGAAACATCACTGCTGCAACAAAGGAGAGTGTCCTACCCCAAAATAAGAGAACCCACTCAGATTTGCTCTTTTTGCCCAGATGAAATCCTTCTGCAGCATAGGCACACTTCTCTGCTCACAGGATGTGGGCAATTGAAACTTGAGCGAAATCCAAGCTGCCTGCTGAGCAGCAGTGAGGGAGGACGCTTCACTCGCCAACGTTACATCTTCCACTTACTTTTCTGGTCCCTGTGGTACAAAGCACCACAGACCGGCCGGGCTGGTGAGTATTAGCCTGCTTTGTGGAGTTTAATGACATCTTGTTACATGATTTCTGCTTAATAAGGCTATTTGGAGTGGATGCAGGGCTGCTCATTTACATCATTAATTAATCTATTTTTCTTAATCTATTTGATTAAACGATTGTCTGAGCTTCAAATTGCTTGTTTTGATCCAGCAGTCCAAAACCACACAATATTCACTTTACACAGATATAAAAACAGATAAGATTAAGTAAATCCTCACATTTCCAAAGCTATAATCAGTAAAAGTTTGGCATGAATAATTGATTAATCGATTAGCAAAATTGTTTCCGTCAATAAACCAACCGTTTATGCACGAATTGGAGTACTGTGCTTTTACTAAATTGAGCGACTTGCAAGAGACAGAGTAACCAAGAACAAGATATCATGATTTCTAGTCCACAGTATGGCTCAAGCTCCAAAAACACTGGATCCTCCATTTCCCATAATGCAACTCAGCAGCAGCAGATCTTTCAAACTCCACGTCTAGTTGGTACCGCAGGATTTTCTGTCATAAATTTTGAAGTGACAAGTAAACTGACTTTGATGTGAAAAATTGGTGGAGCGCTCCTCTGACTTGCATTTGTTGCCGATTCTGGTTCCCTCCAGACCACAAAGACCCAACTGTGGTCTTTATAAACTGAGTCTGGACCCAGAAACTTAGATTGTCATCATACAGATAGATATTCATGTACAGATGGACTGGCTAGTAGATAGTGTGACAGCCTGAGGTTTGAGGATCTATAAGGGGATTTAAGGGTTAAAGCACTCACATCTGTAAGCCTCCACTTTACTGAAGTGCCTCTGAGCAAGGCACTGGACCCTAAAGGTTAGAGTCCTTACCTCTGACCTCCCTGTGGATGGAGGAAAGAGAGATCACAGGATCAATAAAAGTATTATGTTGAAGATGTGGTCATACCAGACACCACTTAAATTTCCCTCGTTTTAACCACACTAGTTAACACAGCACACACACTCAATCACACACTCGCTCTGAGTCCTGTGGCCAGAGGCTGACGCCTGGGGTCAGCGCTGGATCGATAGCTTCATCGATACCACCACCAGCAAGAACCAAACACCGCCCATAGCAACCGTCGTCACGGCGAGGCAGCCTTATCGATCACCCCGGCAATGAACGAGCCTGGAAGTCGCTGAGTTAGGCCGACTTCCTCCGGGTGGGGCGTGAAAATGTGAGGGTAGAAGTAACGGATGAAGACGTGGATATTGAGAGAGAGAATATAGTGCGTGTCTCATACAGCAGCATTAAAAGAGGGCACAATACACACATGCACAGAGCACAGGCAGACACAAAAGGAAACACACACACACACACACACACAGCAGCAGATTGAGGTACGCAGCGAGCTCATCAGCGGCATTGTACAGTATTAACACCCACGCTGATGCGTCGTCAATAGGCTGGCCTTGCTTGCACTTTGCATCATCCCACCGAGAGCAGGACAACAAAAGCCGATGCGGTTGAAGCAGTGAGGTCAGACAGCCAGGTGGAGGAACGATGACACGCTCTGCAAATTCTGGGGGGAAACACAACCTGGCAACGTTCCCAGCAGCAAGAGACAAAGCGCTCTGGAAAATATATATTTCCTGACAGCAATAATGCCAAATAGTTTCCCCCTTCCTGTCTGTACCTGGAGAGTTGTGCTGCCGAAGTTAATAATAAATTGACTTGGGCAGCGCTGCCAGCAGTAGATATAAAGTAAGAAATAGAAATGGTGGAGTTCATGCACATGGAACATCAGCAGAAAGATATAAGAAAGAAAATCATAGAAAATTGTTTTAAAGCTTGGTTAACTTGCAACAAGTCAATACAGTTTAAAGAAACTTTTTGGTGGCTGCACTATTACCTGTGCAATGCATCCTTTTGCATTACTGCATTACCTACAACGTCTTCTACTGCAACAATGTTACCATCGGCTAGTTTGGTTTTGCATGTTTTTATCAGGCAGATTATTATTTTTTAACCTTCGACAGTGGAAATGTTTGCATGCACGGGTGTATCCCAATTTTGAGTCTCATCCTGGTTCGGATCATGTTTGGGAAATGATGTTTACATGGAATTAGACCTGAAGCGATTAGTTGATTAATGACTGAAGCCAAAAGTTGAAAAGTTTGCTGTTCCCAGCTTTTCAAATGTAATTATTTGAAGGTTTTACTGTGTCATTCTGTGACTTTGCCTTCTGTGGGTTTTTTAAATAATTTGTTATACAAAGCAAGACATTTGAATATGTCAATTTCAGCTCTGGGTAATTACAACAGATATTTTTCACAATTTTCTGACATTTTATACACTAATCAGATTAACTGATTAATCGAGAAAATAATTGGTGGATGAACTGATAATGCGGCCCTACAAGGAATACAGAGAAACCTGGCTATCCATATACGTGTGTACATACTGTTAACATTATCAAGGTTTCTGATCCTATCCGTCAGAGCAGGTTTGTCTTTGACTCGTCCACGTCCAGCAAATCTGTCATTTCTGTATCGAGCTGAGTTACCTCAACAGTTAAGGATGAACCTCCTGCTGGAATCGGTTTCTCCAGTTCATAGATCATCATTAAGAGGTAAAAGAAAAACATGGATAAGGCGTTTACATGCCCCTGTATGGTTTCTATCAGAGTACTCCAGCTAGCATTCATTGGGCTTCTCAAAACCAGAATGAGGGTTTAATTGCTGAAACCAGGATATGACGTTCACATGCAAAAACATAAGGTGTACTCAAAAATACTGAGATATATATATAAATAACTGGGACTCTAGTGTGCATGTAAACACACAGTATATGATGGTGTGCATGGCAGGTTGCAGTCCCTGGCTGAAAAACGATTTACATTTGAATGGAGATCCACAGATCTATTTTTAGAGTTGTAAAGCACTAGGAAAGATTGAACAGAGTAACAGAGTAAGCAAACTGTACTGCATCTTTAAAGTCACTATATTTTTTATAGCATCTTTCAAGTTAATCTGATGGCACCAGTTTTAGTTTGTAGAATACGATAACACAAATGAAAATTGGTGAAGTGTGCGTTGCTGTCAGCCCATTCCTTTCAGTAAAGTCGGACATTTTCAAATTCTATACTTTCACTAGAACCATTTTCTATAACTAAATCATCTTTCAATGGGAAGAGAGTGAAATATACTGTATAAAAAACTCCTGACGGATAACTTCTATTCAGTGTGTCAGATGGTTATTCATACTATGAATAGCCCCGGAGTGGATCTCTAAGTGGCCACATCACTCAGTCTGAGTGCACCCTGAAGAGGCTGCTGCATATCCTCAGAGTTGATTCAAACCATTAGCCACAACGAGACGCACCGAACATGTGTCCGAGGGAAAATCCAAGGAAGGCAGAGATCTGTTCGAGTAATTCAATCAAATCCCACTTCCTCTCACCTGGAAACGTTTAATGTACACCAGATCTGGTTCAGAGAGGAGGCCAAAGAACAGACTGGAGGCTCGGTAACAAGAACAAGCTCCTCGGGGAGGAAGAACAGAAAAGGTCCACGAGAAAGAACATGCATCTGGAAAACGTATAATGTGCTTTCTAACCAGGGACAGAGACGCACTCCTGAACGGTTCACTCCTGAAATACAGATTACTGTGCAAACACACCGCTTACCTCTGGAATCCTAATCATCCTCAGTGTTTCAGCAGAGAAACAGCTCAGATAAATCTCTAGCAAAAACTCTGGCAGACAAAAACACAGAAAATTCAAATTGGAAGGTTGTTTTCAGGTTGGCAGCCATCCATTTCTGAAATTATACAGTGGACATTTTATGTATTTACTCCTTGAGTGATGGGACAAAGAGCCTAAACCTCAACCTCAAGTACAAGCATAACATCGCCAAAGTTAACCTGATAACTCCTCTAAAACATTACTGATTTATAAAATACTCAAAGTAGCTCTAAAACGGCCTCCTGAAACAATCATTCATTTACTGGAGCAACAGATAATTAATAGATTCCAATTTCTGGTCATTTATTAAGCAAAAAGTCACAACAAAGCATTTTACATTACTGTAAATTGCTAACTTTGGGTTTTTTAGCTTTTGGTGAGTAACTTTAAGATGTTATGCTCGCTCTGCTAACCTTTTTGACATTTCACAGAGTGATGATTAATTAATAATTTATCATATAAAAGGAATAGCTGGATATGTCAGGTTATAAGTTCATTTGCTTTCTTGCAGAGAGTTAGATGTGAAGATAGATACCACTCTCACGCCCGTCTGCTAGATATGAAGCTACGGCCTGCAGGAGCATAAAGACTGGAAGTAAGAGAAAACCGCCCCACCTACCAGCACCTCTAAATTTGAATAATTAACCTGTCTTGTTTGTTTAATCTGCATACAAACAGAAACTGTTGCTTTGCTAAGCTAATCAAATATGTAGCTGTAGCTTCATATTTAGCATACAGACATGAGAGTGGTATCTATCTTCTCATCTAACTTTGGCAACAAAGTGATTAAACATATTTCTCAAATTGTAGAACTATTTCATTAATTGGGAAAATTGTTAGAGGGATTCATGTCTGCAAGTATTTTGCCAAATTAGCTCCTTTGGATCCTCAAAACAAAGTCCTTATTTCATGGTATTATTATTATCACTAGTGATGTATGCTGTATGGAGGGTTGTGGACAGGGCAGAAGAAAAAATAAATCTGTAAATACAAGCGAACTAGAAATTCCTTTGGGAAAAAATGGGAAGTGTGTATTAAAAAAAAGCACTGGAAAAACCAGAAAAATGCCCTTTGTGCCCTCAGCAGAGAACACGCCTCCGTCAACCAGCACAGCATCACCCCTCCTTTGTCTTTGCTTCACTCCCTGAAGTTAAGCTGCTGTCTGTGTGTGTGTGTGTGTGTGTGTGTGTGTGTCTGTGTGTGTGTAGTTATGCTTCTATGTGCTGTGTCCCTTTTCGAGCGTTTATGCTTATTTAGCGCTCAGCCTTCTTCGCCCTCTTTCCTCGATGAGTCGCTTATGTAAGGAATCAGCGCAAGCTTGTCTGAACACTGTCTCTTATGAATACAACTCTGTACTGTACTGTTCACACACACACACACACACACACACACACAGGAAACTTATTATCTAATCACTGTTAGCCCAGGCTTGAGTCTAGACTAGAAAAGGACTCAGTTGCTGCTCGCAGAATTGAACTCAGAACAGGTTAAATTGGCGCGGCCCTCACATTAACTATCCAGTTTATCCAGGTTTAATACTGGTGTTGTGTCAGATTCACTTTGTTGTAACATTAGAAAAATAAAACACATGATGTCAATTTGTTTTTTGGCTATCTAGCAAGAACTGTTCTAACAATCATAATATGTAAATCTGCTGATAATTTTGGGGTAATCGAGTAATTGTTTGGTCTACAAAAATGTCAGAAAGTTGTGAAAAAAAAATGTCCATCCTCACCTTGAAATTGCTTGTTTTGTCTGATCAATGGTCTAAACCCCAGAGATACATCATTTACATTGCTATTAAACAGAGAAAAAAAGCAAATGCTCACATTTGAGAAAATTAAATCAGGGAATGTTTAGCATTTTTGCTTAAACAATCATACTGACTATCAACATGGTTGCAGATTAATTCTCTTTTGATCTGCTAATTGCTTCAGCTCTAGTCTTGATGATCGAATCTTAACTTTCATTCCTGATAATCATAATTAAAACATGATTTCTTGCAGAACTGGGTAACTTCTCCGTGTGTGTTTCTGCCAACACAGAAATTCAAACAGACGAGTGCTTGATTTCTCCCCGTTTCCTCCCTATATTTTAAGTGTTTGTACCGTTATCTTTTGTCCCTTGTTCCCAAAAAAACAACAACAAAAAACATCATGTAGGCATGATAATCAGCACAAATCCCACCAGGTGGCTAAAGTTACCTGGATTCAGACGACAGCAGGCCTTTTACGAGCTGAGGACAGGGAATCAACTAGCAGAGGTGAGAAACAGCAACAGGAGCAACATCGAGAGCAGCAAAATGAGCCACAACAATCCAACGCTTAACATGCTCACAATTTAGTTTGGTGCTGTGGTTGACTCCAGAGATGTGCAAGTACAGAATCCCAGAAGGCCTGCTATTAAATACATTTCAGTGCATTCTGAATGTCCAAAAATATAGATAACTACTGGAATTTATAACACAGAACAGGGTTACAATATATGTGCAGGTACCAACACATTTAAGGCAATCCATTCTGTAGTTTAAGACGCTTCTCTAAACTGAATCCCATGTGAAAAACATGCTATTTTAGCAGAGCATTGACGGACAGAGAGGGTCCCTGGCACCGACTAATCCCTGCGCACACCTCCTGTATAAGCCCCGTTGCTCTCTTTCCAGTCGACATCCAGCCACAAGCTTGTTCCCTGCCAATATACATACATCCGACCTGCCGGTGACATCTTGTTGCAGGCGGACCGGAGAGACACCTGACCGGAGCGCGTTGGAAAACGACGGTCACGATTGCAGGAGGGGGTGGGGGGTGGGGGAGTGAAGAGTCGGCTGCGTGCATGCAGATAAACGCTGCACGGGCTCTAATTAATGAGCACGCAGCTCAGCCCGCCGCCGTGCATTGTGTTTTTTGCGTGTGTGTGTGTGTGTGTACGGCGCAATAACAATAACAAACGCGCCCTCCCTCCCTGTACGTGCCCCCACAGGAGGCATGCGTCCACACCGTTGCAGATTTAAAATCCGGTCGGATTTACCTGGCCGCGGTCTCTCGCGTCACCTCCTCCTTCTTCTTCTTCTTCTTCTTCTCTCGCTTATTTAAACGCTTCTCTCCGTTCCTTCTCTGCTGCTCTGCATTTCATTTCAGCTCGTCCATGTTCGCAGCTCGATGGATGGAGGAGGAGGAGGAGGAGGAGGAGGAAGAGGAGCGGAGGCCTTTGAAGTGATGAAATCTGGGTCCCTGCTCCCAACCCAGCTGCGCGGACTGGATTTATGTCGTTACCAAGGCAGCGTCCGTCGAGCTGCCGAGCGTCAAGCTGCAGCCCGTCGCAAAGAAAACTCACTTCCGGTTCGAACTTCAAAATAAAAGCCTCAATTAAAGTTATTAAACGGGGAAACGCAACATAGGAACCTTTCCTTTAAACAAAGTGTTTTCAGATTACATTATTGATATTCATGCACACATATTTAATTTGTACTGTATTTTGTATCTTAAATCTGCTCTATAAATTCATTTGTATAGTCATTTTATGCCTAAGCAGCACATTTTTTCCGATGCCCTATATACATCTGTTGCATGTTTATCTGTAATGTACATGTATATTTAAATATATAATATAAATATTACTAACAAAGGTCTTTGTGTGTTTTTCTAGTTGTCTGTCCTCCACTTGGGTCATAATCTAACCACTTTTCGTGCACTAAAATATAACAAAAGCCTTTTACTAATGACAAGCTTATTGGCATTTGCAAATTTATTTTGATTGCATCATGAATTAACACATTTCACCCATTCTTTGCAAATGGCAAATGTCCCCTTTTCAACAGGAAATATAACTAAGCATCCCTCAAATATTTTAGAAAGATATGTTGATGAAAGTTCAACTATTTAAATACTTGAGTTGATGTTTAGGTTATGCAGCTTAGTTAAGCCTATATATTTTGGTTTTATTGCAAGTATACACTCAGTTGTCAGTTTATTAGGTACATCTAGGTGAAACTAATGCAGTTTGATACGCCAGCCCTGCAATAAATCCTACCTTCATGAAGGTTATAATGTTCAGTTTTTGCTGAAGCTGTTTTAGAGACGTGCTGATTCGACTGTATTATCATTTTAGAGGCTGTAGTTTGTGGTTCTGTTGAACTGTATTGCCTTATACTGACAGGTGTTTCTATTTTTCACTCTGCTCTGAACTCCGTCTTGAGAATAGGCTCTCTTCTCCACAAATAACAAGTTTTAGTGCCCTACAGCGGCTTAGGTCACAAGCTTTGACCATCCTCTTCTTTTAACATATACCTCACTTAATTTCTCACTTTTTGCTTGTAAATTTTTGTATATTTGTCACAATATTGTGAATGAAGTGAGGGTGGACAGCGTTGTTTCTAATAATGATGATAATAATAACAATGCTATTGCTACAATTAAACATCTCAAATGACCACATTACTGCCATTGTGTCCTACATTAATACATTTGTAAAATAGCGCAGTGTTTGTTCAGAGTGACTTTATGTTGAAAGCTGACTGCCTTAAATGCTGTTATTTCTAGAGGTACCTCGCGCTAGCTTGACGCAGCACAGACGAACCAGGGAGATGCAGCAAATTGGTGGAACGGCGCGTGCGTATCCGAAGCGCTGCGACTTTTGCCGGTGATAGCCGAGAGCACCACCCACTCCATCGAGCAGCACGGGTGAGCGGGCAGAGCCGCTGCAAGCCTGCGGGGAATATGATACTTACATTTAAACCCACGTGGAGGATCACTTCGCTTTAATTAATGAACCGAAAGAGGAAAAGTAATCCCCAGACATTTGTTTTTCATTGGCGTCATTCCACCTATATGATGCTAAATAGAGACAGATAAGAGAATAAAAATGCTTTCTCCTATATGAAGGATATATTCTTGGGCACATTTAATTTCAGCAGTATGGGATCTTAAGGGTGCATTTGAAAGTGCATTTTAAGACATTTTTAGATGCATTGAAATGTAATGGAATACTTTTGTGTGTGTTACCAACAGGCATCGCTAATCAGAACAAAGTATAGTACAGTATAGTCTGTAGCAGTCGTTGACTTGATTCTTGGTCTGTTTTAAGGTTACACCTTTTACACCTATTTACTCAACCCTGACCAGTTAGATTTACTACCAACAGCTTGCAGGTATATTAACTTCTCGGGAAAAACTATAACTGCACTTCATTCTTTAACAAGTGTACCAGTGCTCTGCAGCCACCGTAGGTTACCTCATAGACTCCTGCTATTTTGCAGCTCCACCTCTCAGCGGCGCTGTTGAGACACTGATCTCAAGCCCTGCAGGTTTGCGGTCTCCTCAGCGTCTGTCGCTGTCCATGGTGCTGATTTAAATGACGCCGCACACAAACGCTTGTGCACGCGCATGTCGCTATCTGTGGTGGTGGTTGAGACTGCCAACAAGGTCGACCTATGTAATGGAGTGAAAGTACTACTACTACTACTTGTCCACAGACACACAACAAGGACATTCCCGGGACAGATGTTGGATAACTGATAACATGCCCTTTCAGAAGATTTTAAAACAAGAGTGTTTTAAAAATCTAAGCTTGCATAGAAAACCTAAAATGAGGCACAAAGTAGTGCAAGACGCTGTCACATTATGCTTCTTGCTATCTGTGGTACTCTGCTGGACTTCCTGGGATGCTTTACTTTACTGTTGATTGTGAATGTGTGCTTTGGGTTACTGTGGTTCCACCTTGTGGCTCTTTGTGGTAATCACACCTGGTTGTAAAGCTGTGTGAGGCTGCACAACACAGGAGCTCTGCTTTGCAATAAGCAATTTATGACCTTTATCGACCTCTAACCACAACCCATCGGAACAGCAGCGAAACTGAGAAGTTGTGAGTAAAGTCAAGTTTTCACCACAGTAGACGTGCAAGTATAAGCTACAAAAATCACAGCAGAGATCTAGCAGAAATGTCAAATGAAGAGGTATAATTGAACTGTACATCATAACACAAAAATGTTAATCGTTACCTTTTGGGCTTGAAGGATTTGTTATCTCAGGTACAGCACCATTATTCATCGTTGAACAGCTGAAATTAATTGTCAGATTTTGAAACCTCTTTAAATTTGAATGAAGTGTATTTTGTAAGATAATATTCACTGGTCATTTGCAACCCTGCACAGACCTATTTTATGGTCATTTTGTGCAATTAAACTCTAGCTATCATGCTTAGTGACCAATCAAGTCCTCTGAATCTCTTACACAACGTATATCATCACATGACCACACTTGCTGCTTTTACAATTTACAAAATGCTGTGTTGTAGCACTTTATTTTTTAGCATTCCTGTATCAAACTGAAACGCATACTTCACTTTGCCAGCATGGATATAGTACTTACATCATGAGGGTTTCCTGCATGGCTCAATGAGTAGAGCATGACACTGAAACAGAGCCAAGGCTAAGGGTTTAATTAGCTCCAGGCACAGCTCGTTTTTTTTCGTGGCATTGTGAAGCACTTTGCATAAAAGCTCCAGCAGAAAAGAACATAATAGTAGAGCGGACTGGGTATCCAGCGCAGGGAGCTGGGGCCTATACTGTTATTATCAAATTAGACAGGTAGGTGTGGAGCTGTCGATCATCAGAGAGGAGGAATGCTAAGCTAATCAGTAACTTTTACCAGGAGGATTGTTGTGCTGCTGCTCTGTGGTTTGGTTCTGTGTGGTGGATTGAAATAAATGTTCAGTCAGTGGGAGCTGAATGTAATTTAAATGCAGTCATGGTTTCCCTTTACCTCAGTCACTTCTACATTCAAAACACTTTTGTTTTTTAAGGCATTCCTTGAAACTGTTTGTGTTAGTAAGTTCAGAAGAGGATTCACAGGAGAGTCTGGCCCACAAGGCTTAAAGCAAAAAACATGAACCATGTGGTTAATGTACAAATAAGACAATTGTCCACACATTAGAATAATATTTTAATAAATAAATAGCAGCATCACACAGAAAAAAAAAGAAAATATACATTGTGTGGATGATGGCATAATCATTGTATAAACTTAAGAAGATGTGTCGTAGACAAACATTCACAATTAAAATGGTATAAAAAAAAAAAACAGCCACTGCGTAAACGGAAGAAGGTTCAACACATAAAAAGATAGCTAACCCACGAGCGCAGGATCATACAAGAGCGAGACGAACCAGACAACTGATCTGCGTCAATGTTTAATGCAGTGAAGGTGCACTGGAGAAGTCGGGTTTGCCGAACTCTTGAACAACCTGCAGCTCTGGCTATTCTCAGAGCCGTTTACAGTGACAGAGTTACGTGTTTGGGAAGATAGGTGAGACAGCCGCAGGGTTAAAAGACAGTTCGGACAATAAGTGTCTTTAGGTTCCCCCAGTCGGTATGAAAATGTTTGCTTGCTGTGCCTTTTGAAAGTCATGAGGTATTTTTTACATTTGGATTTGAAAACTGTAAGATCTTGTGAGTTCTTTTGATTTAAACATGTCTCTTATAAATCATGTTTTTAACAGAGAGGAAGACGCATACCAGTCCTCCCAAAATGTAAAGGAAAAATCCACCATTGCATTCTTTGACATTGACATGAATGATTAGTGCATTACATGACTTATTTTGTGGTTAAGTGTTAAGTCAATTTACAGCTACTTCCTGTTATCAGTTTAACTACCTGTCTCACTGATAGATACATAATATAATTATTTAAAGGAATAGTTCTACATTTTGGGAAATACGCTTATTTGCTTTCTGAGAAGATTGATAACTCTCATGTCTGTGCGGCAAACATGAGCAGTATGTTAGCTTAGCTTATCATAAAGACAAGGAACAGGGAGAAACAGCTAGCCTGGCTCTGTCCGAAGGTAAAAAAAAATCTGCCAACAAGCACCTCCAAAGCTCACTAATTAACACGTTATATCTCGTTTGTTTACTTCGTAAAAAAACAAAGTGTAAAAATAACATGTTATGGTTTTATGGAGTCACTGCTCCTAGCAAAGAAATAGTTCCAGCACAAAACTCCCCATAAAAACCACAACTTGTCAGTGTTTGTGCGGACCAAAGCAAATGAGATATAACGTGTTAATTAGTGAGTTTACTCTTTAGACTCTAGACAGAGCCAGGCTAGCTGTTCCCCCTGCTTCCAGTGTTTATGCTAAGCTAGGCTAACCGTCTCCGGGCTCCAGCTTCATATTAGGAACAGACAGACATGGGAGTGGTATCGCTCTCTTCATCTAACTCTCAGCACGAAAACGATTAAGTGCATTTTCCAAAATGCCACTTACTTTTTTTAATATTGTGCTGAAACATTTCTGGGTGGATTTTTCCTTTAAGCTTGCACATATGCTCTGATTGTTTGATGAAACATCTCACTCAGAGTTAGACCATTTTCAAATATACTACATAATTTTTCTTTAGCAGTTTTTGCACAAAGCATTGTTGCCTGGCAACAAAAAATAGTCCTGGAGGGAGCAAAAGCCCAAATCAGCCCTCTACAAATGTATTCAAATGAAACTCTGTCAATAAACGGCTCCACCTATTTCTATACACACCAGACCTGGATCGAATTATTAGTCGAAATCCTTCCAGATACATTCTCTGAATGATTGCTTTCATCTGTCTGGACCGTCAGCCGGACGAGATTGGTATCTGCGGGGACAACCCGATTCAATCCATTGTGCCAGACACAATCGATAGAAACCCAGAAAAATGACTGAATCAATCTCAGATAGCAATTTGAGCCAGGCCTGGTACACACACACGTACACGGGAAACATATAGTTATTACATTGCGACATACTGAGTTGGCTGGCCTGGCTGTAGCTCTTTACTTGCTCACACCTGGACAGATCAAACATGACCCATTCAACTTAGTTCAGAGAGTCCTCTCTTCTCCATTTTTTCTCATTTCGATAAAGATGAAATGCCTGCAGCAATTGCAAGCTGTTTGCAATGTGCATTTTTGTTGATTGCTCTTTGTTTGTTCTTTCTTTCATTCCTGTGCCATTTCATTCCTTCCGAGTATTAGAGAGAACAAAAAAATAAACTGAGTGAGGCAGAGAGGACCTTTTGAACATCACTTCAAACATGCATGATATTTGTAGGCCAAACCTTGGTGCCGGCTTGCCAACATTAGCTCATGTAGACCTCTCCTTGTGGAGAGAAAAGTGGTGCGAATGACCACTGTGTAAGTCGGTAGATTGTACAGAGATGTACAGAATTAGAAGTTCTTATGTTTCATTCTAATTGTATGCAGAGGTGGCTGCAGACCTCAGGCTCTGGGTTTGATTGGTCCACTGCAGGCTTTGACATTTGCTCTTTGACCTTGACGGGGATTATGGGTAAAAAAAAGAAAAGAAAGGGTTGTACATTCAGGTGTTTGTAATTTTGGCTGTCCTTTGGCTGAAGGGATTATTACCAAAATGAGATATTGATCACTGGAGACGACAGCTACTTTGATGAAATAGGCTGGAAGGAAAACTCAGTAATTAACTGTGTGTCATTCAGTATTTTTTATTTTTGCATGTAAAGGGGTACTCCAGCAATTTAGTATTGCACTTCCATAAAGTTGGAGGACTAAAAAGAGACAAATTAAACAAAGATTTGTCAAAATCGAAGCAGCAGAGGTCGAGATATCCTGACTTTCGCAACTCAATAGCATCTTTCATCAGACTCCCCCTCCTGCCTCCTAAATGCCCACATCTTTCCAACCTCAGACCTCCAGTTTTAAAGAAGGCTTTCTGTTAAGTCTCAAGCCCAAGCTGAGATAACCCCGATGACATCACCATGACATCATCAGGGTTTCTTTTTCAAACTTTCTCCAGAGCCACAGAAGACATTACACGGGTAAACTGAACCTGATGTGTAAAATTGGTGGCGTGCCCCTTTAAGTGATCTCTTAAAACGTTACTTTTCTCAATGTAGTTCCTTTACAGCACAACCATTTAGCCTTATGAGTTTCAGGGTTATATCTCCTACACTATCCCCAGAGGTGAATTTGTTGCTAAGAAATCTAAATTTACCACCGCGACCTGTTACCTTTAAAATCCACACAACATTTAATCCTTTTTTTAAGGCAGTATATTGCAGATATTTCAGCTGATGGAGATGCAGTGTGGAGGAATTATGCCGCCTGTCAGATGTGAGAGGAGGGAGGGCGAGAAAATCAGCAGACAGAGCTTTGAGGGTTGGTGACCTGTCTTGATAGAGCCAGCGGTCTGTCTCTTAGTGTATCGACTTTCTGCCCATTTTATGCGACAGGTGTAATCTAAAGGTATTTGGTCTTTGAGTCACACTCTGGGTTGCGGTGACTCAGGTCGAACAGACTGTAAAGCAGACAGAGATCAAAGAGTCTGATTTAGAGTTCGGGACCATCGGATTAGGGGCCAAAACTGCAATTCTTGGAGATACTGGCAAGCTTTTCATCCTAAAAACCATCATCAGAGCATACATAACTTATTTCCTTATTTCCCTTCCTTCTGTCCTCTTTGGCTTTCACTGTAGCGTCAAATTTTGGCCTGCAGCATGACTGGAAATCATGAAGCTGAGGAGGTTTTTGGAGGGAAAAGGACTCATCTAATAGCTGACCTTGAATTAAAAAAACATTCTTAAAAAGTAAGTGATGGAGAACTTCTTGTTCAATCGAGAATGTGTCCTTCGGAGATGATGCTCTGAATCTCTAACAGCCCAGATTTATGATGTGAATATTCTGATATGTCATCTGATAATATGATATGTATATTTAGTGGGACAACAATCTCAAACGATGCATATACTGAATTTTGCAGCCATTGATTAGATGTGGGGAAGCAGGCCAAGAAGAACTTTAAACCTTACATACATGTACAATCTGTGTCTTAAATTAACTTAAAATCCTTTATTAGTTTCCTGTCCTCCTTCAGCACTGAGATGGATTTACTGCATGTGGTGAAATCACACCAAAAGTAAAAACTTGTAAGAGCTGGTCGGTCAAACGTTAATGGAAAGATAGTGTAGCTTCCATGATTTGAACTCCTTAATTAATTCCACTGTTTTGGGAAAATAAAGGTACGTGTGATTTGATCACAGCTGAGGAAGATCTTGGAAAGTGAGTTTTATATTGTTTTATGAGGCTGAATCGGTGACAATGATGGCTAATTGATTAAACTAGTGATAGAAAGCTGTGGCCGATGTCATAAAATCTATATGTTTTGTTCCTTTTAAGACTGACATCTTAGGAACGTTTGTGCACCCTTGCATTAAAAACTTTATATTTTCTTTTTCTACATTTTTACTTTTAGATTGCTCCCTTTTATTTTAAACTTTGATTGTTATCAGTAAAAACCTTTAGAAGTTGGGACTTTAATTCTTTCAGAATTGGTCAACAGAAGCAAAAGCCTGACAGTTGTGTTGGACCTGCGCCATGTTTTTAAAAAATTTTTTTTAGCTGTTTTAGACCCTTGTTCAATCCAAGGGAAGCGACCTCTCTATGTCATGTGACCACCAGATGGCACTGTGAGTCCACCAGAGACCAGTGGTCGTTGTACATTCCTTCATCTTGGTCCTCTCAGGCAAACTTTTGACTGCAGCCTTGAGAAACTTTCCTTTAGAGAAAAATCCCATTTCTCTCGGCTCAGTGGTTTGATTATACATGTTGGAAAGGTTCATTCAGATATATTCTATGAATCTTGTTGTCAAGCTTGACCGGCACAAAAATAGATTTGGTTTAGTTTGCTTGGCGTGGAGAGAATCCACATAAACCAGAGCTCGGACTGCATTTTGACTCTGTGTGAAGGCTTGAAGTCGTGACTTGACCCCGTTGACCTCAGCGGTTGGTGCTTCACTCTTGTAACCTGCATCAGTGGGACTCCATCGAGGGCCGCTTGACTTCATACCAGGTTAACAATAAGAAGAAGCTCTTCACTGAGTGTTTCTTATCATGTCCACTTTGTCCCTGTCTGGATCTCAGCTGGTACCTTAGTCCCCATGAAGTACACCACATCTTGTGACTGCGGAGCACAGCTTAACAAATGCTTTTATTCTCCATTTATGGTCTGAAAACCAACATTTTGACACCAAATAGAAAACAAACACGTCTGAAATATTGGCTTTCATTCCAAAACTGTAGTGGAAAACCACTTTGTTAGCTTCTCTCGTAATCTGATTTCTCTAGCTTGTTATTGTAAGTAGTGCACTTCAGTGTGGGGATAAGACTCCTGAAACGAGACCACTTACAGCCAATCATAATGCTGTAGGCTCCCAGCGCCAGCTCGTCGAAACGCTGCTCGGCCCAGCGTCTGCAGGTTAAAAAGAAGACATAAAACAGCGAAAAGCACGCAATCACACGCTGCTTGTGTGTTCTCTGGAGGCGGGGCTGTAGCTGATGAGCGACAGCTCCTGCTCCACCTCAGTTTCCGGCTCCGTTTCCGAAAGCATGCCAATGTTGTGGCATTCGGAGAGGCTCTGCGACACTATTCCGATTTGTGTCTCATCATCCGTCATGTCGTCTGGGTCCACCGTCAGCCTCCCGTTATCCCCCCTGCCGCCGTTGCGACAGTTACTATTGCGGTCCATGCCTGCTTTCCCATGACTGCCCATCAGAAGAGGGGTCACGGAGTGCGACGGGCACGGCGGGGGGACCAGGAGGGTTTTGCAATTCTGTCCAGCTGCGTTGGCCCCCACTTTGTACTGGCACCTGATGTAGCTGGAGAACGCTCTCCTGTAGGTCTTATTGAAGAGGGTGTAGACCAGAGGGTTGACTCCAGAGGAGATGTAGCCCACCCAGACGAAGACGTTGAGGAGGTCGTGAAGCAGCGACTCGTTGCAGGAGCCCCGGCACAGGACGAAGGTGACGTTGGTGATGAAGAAGGGACACCACATGATGAGGAAGAGGAAAAAGACGATACCCAGGACCTGAAGATAGAAAGAGGAGAGAACAAAAGTAAAAAGAGGCAAAAGGAACAGAAGAGGAGAAAAGAAGCTAAATAAGACAGAAAAAAACAAGGAAAGAAAAGAAAAGTGGAGGAGGTTTCAAATTGTACAACAAAAAAAACCTATAATTTCTTTTAGTAGAAAACAGTAGCTTTAAAGTCAAGAGGATAAAATAATGAGTATAAACGTACTTTTTTCCATTTAGTAAAAATTAAAATGCCTTTTTTCAAGTGGTTAAGCCTCTCAAATGCTCTCTAATTGAAATACATGCATCATACATAGATTTTAGGTTTTTTAACATCCTTGTTAGAGTGCCATGTCGACTGGGATTTTAATTTTTGATATTGGTCTTCATCCAACCTGAATTTGAATTCAGCGACACCACCGCTGAGCACTCTGTGACTCCGGCAAAGCTTCAAGCTTTTTGACGTTGCTCAAAGTGTCTGGCTGGACTTGATAACATGAGCTCTTCTAAGCATTTCAGAGGAGACATTTGAAACTCTCTGTGTGGAAACATCTGTGAGTTACTCGGAAAAGCACGTCTTTCTTGGTCTTCAAAGACAGTCAAATGAAATACATTTAGTGATAATGGCGCTACACACAAAGCATTAAATGTTGGTGCAAGCCTTCAATATGAACTTTAGGACATAGAGGAGCAATACGAAACACACAGGGAGAGACTGACAGAAAATACAATTACAAAAGAATATCTAGGTTTGAACAATTTTATGTGACTACTTGTAGAGGATTTTGATTGGTTTGTTTCCCTACACCAGGCATTTGTTCATTGCAAGCTAGAAACGCCACATTAATCAATATTCTTTTGTAAACAGTGGCTCAAATGACTATGTGTAATGTGAAAAGGGTCGCTTGTTCTGACAAACCCTCCGAGAATTATCACCCAACTCTTCAGTTCCCCCTTAGATGTCACAATGTACTGACCACACCCTGGAGTACACTTCTACATCACTGCAGCAAGGTTAGACATTCGTTAAACCACTAGAGGTTAGCAAAAATACGATTTTCAGCTGCTGTTAAAGCTGGGGTAGGCAAAATCTGTGCAACCTATGCAAAACCTTCCACCTCTCTCTCTGCTGCCTTGTATCACTCCGACCGGCAGCAGAAGGAGTCGGTTCCCCTGCGAAGCCTTATCCCTTGTAGGGCTCACTCTCCACGCCGTGAGCCCCACCGAGATCGCGGTCCCTCCCGCCTTCTCAAAGACGCCCCTCCAGCGCTTCTCGGCCGCAGAGCGCCCCAGGCTTCAGAGGCAGCTGCAACGCCGTCCAGCAGCGGGAAGAGAGGCTAGTACACCACACACACACACCACTGTCCCCCGTCAAAAGTTATTCCCCACTGTTTGTCCTCATGCCTCTTTGCCACCTGTCGATACGAGCGTCATGGCATCGAACATAAAGAGCCTGAAGCTCCGTGTGGAGCCGGGACGTGTTGTTTTGTACTATACACCGCTGTGGGCAAAGGAGGTGTTGGAAATTTATCACAAGTTTCTCTGCCATTGAATCAGGCTTTCACCATCTGAAGGGACGCGTCCGCGCATTTGTAGAACAGCCAATACAAAAGCACCGTCTCTCTGAAATGACCTGTGATTGGCCAAAGTCTCCCATCACGGGCTAGATTTTCTGAAGCCTGAAAACAGAGCCAAGAGGAGGGGCTGAAGTAGAGGTTTTCTTAGACCACATCAATTACAATAAGCTGAACGGTTATTATGGATTCTTTGTCCAATGACACCAAAAAATTCTGCCTACCCAACCTTTAAGTTGTTCTTTTGTGTAAACACAAGCAGCCCCTCAAGAAATGTGTCTAATTTGTCAAATTAATTCTAAAAGAATGAATAAAGAAGCTTACAAATTTGAGTGAGTATTCAATACCCACCCCTACCTCTCAGTGTATTTATCTGTTTATCTCCCAGCTGTTACACAACATGTCTGGGAGTGCACCTTAAGCACCACTCTTCATTCTCACCTTGGAGGCCCGCCTCTCGTTCTTTATGGCCTGCATCATGCCCCGTCGCCCATGGCAACCCGACGCGTCGCTCCGCGATGGCCCCGCAGCCGGCGAGCTGAGCTGGGACGCCACATCGGAGCTGGGAACGATGCTTATGCTGTCTGGCGTCTTGGAGCTGAGCAGTATGCTGGGCTCTGCTCCTTTCAGACAGCTCAAGGTGTTTCGTCTGCTCTGAGGAGGCGGGGGCTTTAACTCTGTGGGAGGGGCAAAAGAGGGATCATGGATTTATATTACCAAAAAAGTTTTGTGGTTGACCAAATGTGATTGCACATTAACCCTTTGAACTCTGCAATAGAAACGGTCCACCAGTGCCTACATTGGTATTTTTGATTATTGTGTTGTCATTTCTTGGAGTATCTTCAAATGCCTCATATCCCTAAAATCTGTACAACCTAGGCTAAAAGGTTATGTAAGTTAGCTGTGAGGTGCAAAACTGAAGGCTGGGATTTTGTCTGCTATCACCATGACTCCTTCCAACTTAGTTAACAAGAAAACTGCCAACTACCACAGAAAGCATTTCAGTTTTTGTGTTAACAAGGCTGCTGACATTTTGTAGGGAGGAGGACATGTGAAAAGGTTAAACATGAGGAGAATGTTTCATTCACACTTTTCTCTGGTTGGCATGCCAAGAGGATAAGGTGGTAAATGGGTAAATCATGCAATTTCATCTCTACTGGAGAAGCTAAGGCTCGGCTTGGTATCAGGAAGCAGCCGTCTATGTTCCGCCCAAACTGATCGCACAGATAGCTGTTGTCTGCTCAGCACCACAACCATAATATACTGCTGGTGAATTAGCTGATATATATTCTGCTTTTTGCTATTTTTTTTTTTTGCCTCATCCACAACTTTTATCAACTCAGTGTGGGAGAACTGACTTTTTGCTTGGCCCTGCCCCCCTTAGCTACTGCTGCTACGCCAGTCAAACTTCCCATTCTAACACTGAACATAATGCAGTTTACAATGTTAACAGTAGCAGATTTATCAATCAAAATTCTTAGTCATTTTTGAAACAATAGGTCCTTAATTTCAGACATCATTTTCTCTTTTCTACCCTGCATTCTGATATACAGTAACTTGTTAGTAGCATCCTGGACGGGCTTAGTACTAGTACTACACAGTGAATGTGCAAGCTGTGAACAGGGCTTTTTAAAAATAAATTAATTAATTAATTAACCTGTAACTCCACTAGTTAGCTAATGGTGTGCTCCTTTGCTGTGAAATCCAAAGCTTGTGGCCTATGGTTGCTAAGCTGTGATTAGGCTATGGCACAGTGCGTTAGCTAAAATAGCACCTCCATTATTACTGTTTGCCTTTTTGCTATTTTATAAAGCATGGTTGTAAATCTTACAGTTTTCTTGTCATACCAATACCAGAAGTGCTGTGAAGTGGAGACAAATAGAGATAAATAGACAACAAAACAACACAAAAGGATGATGTGTATGCACAGAGCATACTGCTGTTGTTGCTGGGCTGCGGTGGAGCCGTCTTTCATTATTAAAATGAAAATATGCAGTAACCGCAAGTTTACTCGACTATCTCAAGAGTCGAAAACAGCAAACAGCAAAGCCATCAATCTGTTTTGTGCTCTGACTTGGTTTAATTTGGGGATTTTAAAGGCTTGTGGAGTGATTAAAATCTCCAGAAAGGGAAAACAAGATAATATACCAACATATGGCACATGACAAGGATAAAAAAGTAGCACCAACAGTTGTTTTTACCCTTCATTTAACTATAATAAGACATATGGGTGTTGCTGATTGTTTATGACTTTGAATATATTCACATATTTGTATGGGTGATTTATCTGTTAAAATAAACCAAACTTCACCTGCTAAAAGCCTGATCAGTTTTTACCTTGTGAGTCTGAAGGGGCGAGTGTGTTGATCTGAGGAAGCTGCAATGTGTTTGTCATTGCTGGTGTGTGCAAAGGCTGCTGGGAGGAAGTCTTTGCCTCGCACAGGAAGACAGTGGCCTGCCTCTGGAGCACCTGGAGGGGAGAGGGAGTCCAGAGATTGAAGAGAAAGAAGAAGAGGCCGAGGGTAAAGTGAGGACACTGAGCGTTCGGAAGGGACACACGGACACGGCTACCTGTATGGTGAGGCAATATGTTACCACCATGATGACCAGTGGGATGAAGAAGGCCACAAAGGAGCCAATCAGCATGAAGCGCTCCTCGTTGAGGACACAGCTGCCGTTGACGAAGACCTTGTCCTCGTTGTGGAGGCCGATCACTGGGATGGGCATGGACACACCTAGAGAGAGGAAGAGAAGAATTCATGTCTTTCATTTTTATTATTTCGGTGAGAACTTTTCCTTCCTTATTTCTGCAGGTGGCACGCTTCATTTTGATCCCAGAGCTTCTTCTGATTATTCCAAACAGACTGATGTTGATGCTCACGGTAATGCAAACACAACACTTCATTTGTACCACAGTTTACAGCTCAGCGATAATGATTGTGAAAAAGACTTTTTTTTAAATGGTGTGATTTCCTGGCTGGAAACAGACTGATTTAACCATGAAGGTAATAAAAAAAAATGTTTTCTACTTAATTTTATGGTTAAATTACTTTAAACCAGACACAGAGGGTCATTTAAGTGTACTAATCTGTTAATCACGGCTGAAAAATGCTAAATCATTTCCTCATGACCAACCCCAAAAATTGGCCACATGCATGCTCGTGTGACCACATATTAGACAGGAAATGAGAGCTACATCTGTTATGAATCAATATGCTATTAGAGTTATAAATATATAAATATCTGTGTGTAATGGATGTTCATAATGTTGTAATAGTTGCTTTGGTGCTGTTGAGGGACATTGAGCGATAAAAGACTGAGGTGAGAGCAAGCCTTTCGAGGCCGAGACGATTTTCTGACCTATATGATAATAACACTGGCTAATGCGCCACTTCCAATTTCAAAGAGCTTTTCTGCTGAAAGTGTTTCGCTGACCTGGGCTCTGTTTCAGAAAAGCGACTCCAGGTTTTCACAGCTCTCAAGCTCCTGGCAACAGGAGTGTTTCATTGACAAGTCGGGACATCTGGGCCCTCTCTGAGCCCACGGTGTGGGCTGGTATATTTCATTTAAGTGCAAGGTACATCATTTTCTCTCGCACAGCTGTTGACCAGGCCAACATCAAAACGCAATTTGGAGCAGCGGCAGCTCGCTTAATGCGATTGCTGCAATCGACTGCACACACGCTGTCCAGGAGGATGGATTTGTTTGCATTCATTGTAAACATTTTACATCTGTGAATGTCCAAATAACCTGTGGTGTGCAAGTTCTTCTGACTAATGGAGACGGCCCGGTGGTCTGGGTCGTGCCATGACTCATTCCTACTGTCTCGATCAGTGTGTGGAGGATTCTTTAAAGGGCTGGTTCACCCAATTTGCAAAAAAAAAAAAAGTAGCATCTAGCCATGCAGAAAGTGTAGGTTTTAGCACAAATAAAGCATATACCACCTGCATGGCTGGAAGTGAAAAAATATATTCAGGTGGCTAACCCTTCAAGGTGAAGCAGTGCCTGATGGGAAACATCTGGCTACTTTGTGACATAATTTACAATGTAACTTTTGGCAGCCACACGCGGGTTGTACCTCACGCTGTGCTGTTTAAAACTCAAAATGCAGCAGATTTCACTCCCTCAGGTGATAAACAGTTATCTGCTGAAGCCAAAGCTACTCGCCCACTCTACAAATCCACCGACACAATAATGTGGTAAGCAGACACGCTCGCTCTGCGGCAGATCGCAGCGTGGCTCGGGCTGCTGGAGGAAGATTATTGCACCAGCAGAGGGAGATCTGCAAAATCAACAGGGTACGTATAAGCTGCTCTACAAAATGTTTCCCTCCTGAGCGCCACACAACTCTGTGAACCCAAGAGCAGACAGCAGCAAGTGCAGCGTCAGGCAGCAACTATACGCTGCTGGGGGAACAGAGGTAAATGACTTTGCCTGCTCTCACTTCGCAGCTCATAGCAAAGTAATGGAGGGAATCTTGGAAACAGAAAAGAAATAAGATGGGAAAAACAGTTGGGGGGGGGGGGGGGTTATTCTGGTTCCTTTAGACAAAATAAAAAGTTAAGAGACATAAAAAGTGCCACAAAAAAGTTTGATCCCTCCAAAATCGACCGCACGTCCATCAGTGCTTTCTCTGATTGAGACAGTTGGATAAATATACACTTTATAGATGTTTTATAGAAGATTCTGCATCCAGGCTGTGAGTAAATCTGTGTGTAAATGTGAGGGTGTTAATGAAGAACAGCCAGTGTCCTCAATCAAACTTGGTCATAAAACCAAAAAAAAAAAAAAAGTTTCCATAATATAAAGCATCACTTTTTACCATTAATTTAAGAACATTACTAAGAAGTTGTGTTGAGCTAAAACCCAGTGGAGGTTGTTTACTTTGAGGGGATTGGTAAAAAAAAACATTGGTGTTATTATTCATCTCCAGCTTTGAACAGTTTGAAATGACTATTTATTGCCAGATTCAACACACACAAACGCTCAAATATGCAATGTTGCACTCTGTTTCTCTGATTGTCAAGTGACCCAGTCTGACCGCCGTCTCTGTCTTCTGAATCCCTGAATTTATGTGCGTGTGTTTGTAGTTCCTATTATGTCAACTAAATCTCACATTGTATTTTTTCTGAAGGGGTCGGGTCCGGTTTTATCCTCCTCCACAGGACTCTCTTCAGGTTTTTTTAGCAGTGAACTGTCTCGGTAGCTAATCCATGGCCAGGATAAGCCTGTTGTCGCAGAACCTGTGTGTGAAATTAACAAGGAAGCATGTGTGGTAGTGTGTTCTTAAAACATAATGCAGGAAACCTGTTTTGAAGATTATATAACCACCGTTTGATGACTGATCAAGAGATTCTATTGATTCACTGAATCGAGGTTTTCCTTATTTTACTCTATTTTTAATCTGGATCAGTTAAAGTGTTTTATTCATGCAGCAAGTTTTTTTTATATTTTGTTTGCTTTTACATCACTGTTGATAGTTTGTTGTCTTGTGTGAAGCACTTTGTAGCCTGTTTTTAAAAAGTGCTTTATTATTATACTGTTATTAATATTATGTTAGCCTGTTCAACATGAGAAAATGTTATCGCAATGAATATTCATTCTAGAAAATGTTATTTTATAATGAGATACTATATCATACTTTTTAAATATAAAAATCTGATGCAAATGCAGTGTATAAAATAAGTATATAGAATAAAAATAATTTATTTCAAGTGCTATTTCAAAGCTAATTTACAACATTTCAACAGTACACAGGGCAGACATTTAGATTTTTAGAATTTAGAGATTTAGGAGTAACAAAATCAGCCTTTTCACACTATATTGTGTCTATAATATAATACAAAAAGTTATATAATGTCCTGTTATATAAGTCTGGATGGGCTGAAACAACCTGTAAGTCAAACAGAGGGATATTACACCAGAGAGAATGGCTGCAAGGATCTTCTGTTGGATGTTTTTGCGCTAATCCCTCAGCATTGATCGCTGTAAGCTCTCTCAGACCTCAATCACAGCGGCATGTAGCGGTGCAAAACCTTTAGAGGGGTCAAGGAAATGCCAGCAGGAAAACAGGGGATTTCTTATAATTCAAAAGCAGCCGGTTGTGAAGGACTGCAGAGGAAGAGGGGAGGATGTAAAACTATCTGGAGGTGTCAATCAACTTGATCTGTCAGTACTGATTGTAAGAAGTAATCTTTCACAGCAAAACAGCTTTGGAGAAAATGTACTTTACTTTGTTGTTTTGGTTTAATCCAAAGACTATATGTTTTCACAGTGAAAGACCCTGTTCTTCTTGCTTTCCTGTGTACATTCTGTTTGTTTCTGCGCTGATAACACCAGGATGGATTCCTGTGCAGTTATTATGCATGGTCAACAGAGTAAAGATAGAGACAGACAACAATCCTGTCTCTGTTTCAGGGATTTATTGCATAACAAACAAGTAAAACATACTTAAACGTGTCACATAAAGTTGGCCTTTATTATTATCATTATTACTACTACAGGCGGAACAAGTTGTACAAACCCAGAACTATATTGAGGAGAAAGTGTTGCCGTTTGTTTTCCAAGCCAAGGTTATGGTCAAAATAAAATATTAATAAGGCTGGGAGGCAATTTTAAAAACTGAAATATAAGTTTTAACCCCCCTCCCTACCCCAGTAATTTTCATACAGTCTCATAGCAGCTGAAACGCCGGTGCTTTGACAGTTTCTCTTCCTGTGATGAAAAGTGGCCAAACTGCACAGCACATTTTTTTATTCAGGCCAACATGGTCGGGATGTGATTCAAGTTTAGTTGGGTGATTTTCTTGCTGCTCAGCACTGACAGGAAATGTATCTAATAGCAGTGTAAAAGTTACGGACAATGGTAAAACATAGTGTTTGTCAGTTACACAGCAGGAACTATCTAAAGTTTGCTAACATTAGCTAACGTTAGCCAACATAAGCTACTGGTCAGACCAGACCAAGTAAGGCTGTAGCTGCAAACACCTTAGTGTACCAAACTGAGCAGGAGTGTATTTTATTGCTTGTGAATCCAACTTTTTATTTACTTTAAGAGGAAGTTTGTGTTATTGTTATATAGTTACATAATCTCGCTTTAAGGCGGTTTAACCAAGGTTTGCTGACAGATGCTCTGAAGCTAATAAAGATGTCTGCAGGGCGTGGTGATATGCTTCAGAGTGGAGAGAGTAATTGTAAGTTTTAAAATGCACAACGCAAAGAGAATATACAATTACATCCATCTGCTGTTTTTCTAATTTTGACCAGCCAGGTGAATCTGAAAGAAAACAATGATTCACCTCATTGACTTCATCCCCTTAAAACCATTTGGGTCATGAAGGGGAGGTGTGAATAAATTAGAGGAAAAGTGAAAAAAAAATTAAGCTGATTTCCCTCACTGACTGCTGTTCACTGTGGGCCTTTCTGTCAGCTGGGCCTGCCAACTGTCACTATGGTTAATTCAGCCTCTGACGAGCAGAATGGCACAAGTGACGATCAAAACAGAAGTAAATCGTACAAATGAAGAATTGAGACTTGACTTGGGTGCTATGAGACTTCCAATTTGACTCAAAAGCAAAAACATTAAAATTTTGACTTTGCTGAAGAAAGATTAGTGTGTAAAGGCTGCAAAACAATCAGCGTGCTGCAGTATTTTTCATCCTGATCTGAGAAGCACCTGATTCAGCTGCACATTTCTGAAATACGCACGAATATCTCCTCTTCAACCTGACCTAAAACCTGACTTGGACTCATAAGGCTTCAAAACAGCTCCTCTGACAAGCACAATATATGGTAATTCGTGCATGACCACTACTCTGCATTTCAAATTTGTCACAAGCGAGGAAAACTGTTGTGTCTAGAGTGGTACTTCAGTTTAGTTGAGAGCAGATGCATCAGTTCTAAGTGGTCTTTAGAGGAAAACGGAGGGAAGCAGCACTCATCTAGACACTGAAAAGGTACAAAAAAATACAGTACACCTTCTGTTGGATGTTTTCTTGCTAATCCTTTAGAATCGATCGCTGTAAGACCTCTCAGACCTCAATCATGGCCGAATGTTGTGGCGCAAAACCACTTGAGGGGTCAAGGAAATGCTAACAGGAAAACTGGAATTTCTTATGATTTAAAAGCAGCCAGTAGTGAGTGAGTGAGTGAGTGCAGCCTAATAGTCACTTTTAATGGACTTAATCCTCCTAATGAGTTATTCTACCGTATATCCAGTCCTTTTCAGCAGAGAAAAGTAAAAGTTTATTCTGTGTTTTTTAAATTTCATCCTATCAGCAACAATCAAAATCTTTCCTTAATGTAACTCTTAGGTCAGTGAGTTCACTTGCATTTAATCCCACATAGGAATTAAGATTAAATATAGGATGTGCATTTCTTCCGGAAGAACATTTGGATTGTGACGTTACATGCAGGAGCAATTTACTGTATCCCAAGGGGGTTTATGTGCTAATGTAATGACTTAGCATAGAGCTGCATGTATGTTCATGTAGGACATTAGGCTAACAAACTGATTACCCCAGGCTATTATGCAGCTTAAAAGATTGCTCTAACAAGGGAAGATGGGGAGGAAAGAGAGACCAAGTGATCAGGGAGGTTGGAAATGGGACAAAAAGGAAATTATAGTGAAGAAACTTTTTTTCATCACGTGATTTGATCGAAAGTGAGATTATTACGTAAACTACTGTTTCCAAGGACGAGCGTGAACTTTAAAGATCCTTAAAGTGCTCATTTGAACAGCTACAATTCCACGACAGCCAGGTCAAATCCATCTGAAGAATGCTGATGAAGATCATGTGATGTGAGCGAAAGCTCCAGAACAGCTACTAAATGGACTTTGTGGTGAGATAATTTTGTCAACAACTTTTTTCAAGATTTCTGTTGTTTGAGAACGAATCTACTTGTTGGTTCATTTCTTTAGTTATTGCGTCTTAAGAACAGTTTAATTCTTATTTTAACTTTCTGGAAGCTTCAAGAAGAAATGAGAAAAACAAAATCACTGAAATAAACTTAAAATATCAACAGAAAACTATAAAAAGAATAATAAGACTGCGGTGGATTTTTTTTTACATGTACCTGAAGAGATTTTTACACTATTTCCTGTAAGATTCAACTAAAATGTGAAGCCACGTTTGAGCTTGTTTGAGACTTCTTATTCAACTTCATTAATATAATACAGCACTGATTATTCAATCAAAAAAATCTGATTAACACTGCACATATAGGCTACCGTATATCTGTTTTTACATACACTATCTGTATGTGTGCAGTACTTTCCATAGATAATATCTCCTGGCTCTACTGCTAATAGTTTCAGATGACATAATTCATTCATTTGCATATCCTCGTCTTTGCAACTGATGAAGATGAATATGAAAAGTGCTGCCATCACCTCTGGGGATTAGAAAAGTACGCAATGCAAATCAGCTCCAACTGTAACAATAAGCTGCCGGATGCTTTGAGCGTCAACAAACCGGCGATGTTTGCAGTGTTTCAGAAAGTCAGCAGGTGTGCTGGCAGGACCTTTTGGAGAAACTGCCAGGGGATCCCAAAAAGTCATTAAATTTAATAACAGTCATCAATCTGGCAACTCTCTGTGTGAGCCTACAGGGGAAGGACAAATTAACAGATACACTGCACAATAAAATGAAATCCAATACAACACCACAAATCCAGCCTCCAAAATGACGTGAATCAACAACTCTCTCGCACGTTGTTAGAGTGTATTTTAGCCACATCTTGTATGTGTAGAGCTGTAAATGGATCACAATACTGTAAAAAGTATTAAAGGGTTGGTTCACCCAAATTACAAAAACCAAAAAGAGAATCCACTCCAATACAACAGAGGTAAATTGAATTATGTGGATTGAAAAAGTACAGTTAAAAATTGTCCTTATCACTCTGAATAATCCTCAGACCTCACTGTGAACAGCCTGAATAAAATATGTAGCAGCGCTCTTTTCTGTTTTCCAAATTATTGAGTAAAAGTCTGTGTAAAAGCATCGAGTCTGACACGAGGCTCGTAACTCCATTTCAAAGCTTTACTAGGAAAAAATTAAAACATTCACGTTAAAAAGACCCATTCTTATCGTCTCAACTCATTAAACAAAACTGTCTACAAATGAATTAACTCCAACTGAGAGTGACTGGTCGAAGTTATCAATAGAAGTAAGACAATCAGTGCTGTGAGTACCACTCAAATTAAATTCAATTTACCTACATTGTATTGGGAGTGAGAGCAGGAAATGGATATCTTAAAACCTTGGAAAAGAAAAGCGTCATTATCTGCACGGCTAAGAAGTAAAAGACTAAATATGTCTTTTTCAGATTTGGGTGGACTGACCCTTTAAGTCATGTCTCACTTTGACTATAGATCTAGTGTCTGACTCTTGAGCTCAGCAGTCTTTATGGATTGCCATTAATTTGAAGAGATGAGGTATTATGGCACTATAGGAGAAAAGGTCAAGCGTATCCCCAAAATCAATAGTCTTCTTCCTCTTGACAGCATGAATGCGAACGGCAAATTCATGCAAATCTGGCCATTATTTATTTAGTACAATCTAGTTGAATGTGCTTGTGACTAGAATTTTATTTTGCGATTAGGTTTCAGCAAACTAAACCTTTCCCGTGTCTCTGTGTGTAGAAGCATGCACGCAATGAGCCAAATACTTTATACATTAAACTGTAAAATATGTGCATCATGCGTTCTGACCTATAGATATGGTCCAGACAGCGGCGATCTTCATCATGGCTTTGGTTCTGGAGTTGAAGCGGCTGTGCTCTATGGGGTTGCGGATGGCGACGTATCGGTCCAGAGAGATGGCACACAGGTGCATGATGGAGGCGGTGGAGAACAACACGTCCAGGTAGATCCAGATCGGACACAGAGCACTGGGGAGGGGCCAGGCGTAGTCTGGAGAGACAGGAGAGGTAGGTGAGGGGGGAGATAGGAGGGATAAAAGCTTTATTATAAACCAGAGTCCTGTAAAACATTTTTATAGAATAAGGAGTTTTATATTAAACATTACTAAGGTCTTATTGTCCTTTATTTCTCTAACAAATGTAACATTTGCTTTTTCATTCATTTCAATGATTACTCTGCAGTTTGCCACAGTTGTCTTCGAAAGCAGTCATGTAAATATGTTCAATCTGTTCTGAGGGCCTGGCTGAGTGAATGTCATCAGGGTCAGCGGAGTATGAAGGCTTAAGATGCGGCATGCAGAGGTTGACTAAACTTTAATTAATTAGAGCACACGAGAGCACAAGTCACAGCACACTTTACGTTCACTACCAGGAATCAGGTTAAGGTGACAGTTTGATTACAGCATTTACATGGTTTACGAGTATTACTCTGATTGTTAGGATGAAGATAATTAGATGTTCATATGGATAATTCTATAATCGGAGTAGAGGTTAAGATTAGCTGATTAGTTTGCATACAGATGTTGCCAGCAGGGAGGTGAAGCTCAGGGTTTAGATACTGTTTAAGAAAGACATTGCTGTTAATATGTTTCTGTGTGGGGCCAATAAACAGTGGATTAACACAGTGCATATGGATGTATGAAAAACTAAGAGAATAAAGCTTTGCTGTGCCTGAGGGTTTGTGTGAAGGTTTGATGCCTCCTGCTGATTCTTGGATTAAAAAAAAAAAAGCTGCTAAAATAATGAAAAGGATTTGACTAAAGGCAAATGTTGATTAAGGCTGATTATAAAGATAAAGATTGATTTGACAGATTAATTTCCACAAGGCTAAACCCACACTGGGGAAATGGAAGTTATTAAATTAAGTGTAATGTACATTATACCTGGTAATTATCAGCCTGTTAGCATTGTTATTGTGAGCATGTTAGCTTGCTGACATTAGCATTTAGCTTAGCAGCCTCACAGAGCCGCTAGCATGGCTGTCGGCTGTCTAGCTTTTTTGTAAACGGGTCTTTAGCCGACAACACTCCTGTCCTAGCATAGTTTCTTGCCAGGGGAAGTGAGTTTTGGAGCGAATGCTATGCTAAGAGCTAGCCACAGTCTTGAGCTTTGGGTTCACTGCCTTGTAGCGCCTTGCAGGGTTGATGGCTAACAAAAACACACCCATGGCAACAACCACACTGGCCTCTGAGTTCGGTTTCATTGGCGGTTTGCTCCAACCATTCCCACCTATGAGTCGGGTTTAGTTATATACATTTAATGCACCATGTGATGAACAGGAATTATTCGGAAAACATGCAAAAATATGCATTCATACCACGAGCTAATTTGAAATATAAAAGATTGGTTTATGTGATCTCCCCAAAATCTTCGAAATCTTGGTGAAGAGAACCTTATATCTGATCTCGCTGACCTTTTAACCAAACATAAAAAGAAGTGGCAGGAGTAAATAAATGGGAAAAGGAGCAGCACTTGCCCTCTCTCAATAGTCTACCATGTGCAAGGCAGCTTCCAGGTGTGAAATAAAGCTTAAAAAGTAAATTAAGGCTCAGTTAAATTGAAATCCGACTCAGTTCAGGCACCACACTGAGTGTTATACTTGATGTGACAGTCTGTCAACTGTAAGTAAAATGGTTATTTAACTCGCAGCAGGCCAACATCAGATACACTCAACGGTTTGTGAACCAGCCACTTTGATCCCAGAGGGTGAAATTCATTTTTCTTTTTTCTCCCCTTCCATAGAGGGGGTCAAAGGTCACAGTCAGTGACAGTGTGATAGCGAGTCAGCGTCTTGGCTCTGAAAGGATAACAGTTTGGGTCATAGGGAATCAAATTAGTCTCAGGGACGGCAACACAGCAGCTTAAGTAACTAACAGAAATACAACTGGGAGCATTTTGGCAGAAACCAGCTGGGAGAGGATTCAATCAACGGGTTAGCTTTGCTTAAAAGTAAATTAATTAGCTTGATTGGCGAGCTGGCTGCTTAGCAGGATAAAATGATATCCTGGCACTGTTTTACCCACTAGCAGGAAGGTGTACACTGGGGCAAAGAACATAAATAAGCATATGGCTGTTGACGAAAGCCTAAAAGAGAGCCCAAATCTCAAGTGAAAGCTCATGACCTTTGTATTTTTCCTCCCTCTGGTTCCGTTACTCTACTATCAATACCATCTGAAATTCCCGTCAGTCTTTCCAAGGTTTAAAGATGACTCACAATGTAAAGAAAAATCATTTGGAACAGATCTTTTCTTGTGTTTCTGAGAGCTGTATTTTCTCCGGAGGTTGTCCTGTCTGGAATAATAACAAAATGAAATGTAATATGCAACCGGAGAACATCAGGAGAAAACTGATTGTGCTCCTGCGCACCTCTGCTCTGTTTTATTTCCAGCTGTGTCAGCTTTCTAAAGAGGGCATATACTGCAAAGTCCGTCTCTCTGTGTCTTTCTACGCCTGCAGCTATTTATATGAACAGTCCTTTCTTCACAGAGGACAGGACCTGCGGCCAAACACACACACACACACACACTGCTTAATTTCATCTCTGATTCGCTGGATAGGCACCATGTATGTGATGCATGTGGAGTGAATCATGTGCTCGTTTGTGTGTATGCCAAGTGGGAGGCAGCTTGCATAACTTTTCAGAGGTCAGACACTTATTGGGGGCACTGCATGACACACTCTCACACACACACACACACACACACACACAAGGTGTTACTCAGCTGGCTCGCGGGTGCTTTGGATTTTCTGGTAAATACACAGAGACTCAAGACTGCTACAGCTAAACACTGTTTATAAAATACTTAAAACTCTCATTTAAAAAAACACAGGGTTCGTACAGCTTTTTAAGGGTAAAATTCAAGCACTTTTCAAGCACTTTCAAAGTACCTAAACCAACAATTTCCAGACTCTCAAAGCCTTTATCATCACGTCTAAATCGTTACTATGAATTCGGGATTGTTTCATTTCAAATATTAAAATATGTCTCGTTTTTCATGAGTGAAACACCAGATTACATTCAAAAAAATCAAGCATTTTTCAAGGATATTCCTAACCTTGAAAACATAACGGTTAAAATTATGCATTTTCCAAACTTTCAAGACTTTGTACGAACCCTGAAAACAGCATTTCGAGGTTGTTCAGTTTCTTTAATAAGATGTATTTTCAGTTATAGTGCAGGGAAAGTATGATTCAAACATATAAACAGATCAGCAGCACATAAACACCCAATGCTCTCCATGTTATTTAACAACTAACAGAATTCCTTAAAGGCTTTTAAGCTGCTGTTAATTAAGGTTTACTGCATATCTGCTAATGGCAAATGCGTCTTTAAGAAGTAGGATGTCCCAGTATTTACTTTCATGAATTATTTCTGTGATTTTCTTCCCTACAAAGGCAGAGAGAGCAGTAACTACAGAAGCAGTGTAAGAGTTTAAAGTTTTCAGGCTGGAAAAACATACCGCACCCTGCCTTTGGATAATCTTTACAGAATAATTAATATAATTATATAAAGTAACACTTTGGACACCGTGGTTGTTGACAGCCCTAATCCTGGAGGTCTGTCTCTGTTCCCTCCTGTCCCTTTTCTCCTCACATTTCGGATGTCATGTTGTAAAAGACCGTTACCTGCGATTGGTCAGAATTCAGCATGTAACCTGACACGTCTCTCGGCCAAGTCACAGTGAGATTTAAAGCACCGTGATCAACGCTATCGTCAAAGAAAAATCATTAATATCGGACGATTTCGCAAAAAAAATACAGATTACATTCAATGGCAACCTTTTTAAAATGTACGTTTCTACAATATCTGCGCATGGCAACTATGCTATGGTAAAGATTGTGGTTATGACCAATAAACTATGCTGCAGGTGTGGTGAACAGATAATGGAAAAGTCCCACACGTTTACTTTCCACACCGCTACATAAGGGCACACTACTTCCTGCATTGCCAGTGAATCTTGATACTGGATGTGCGTGGTCTGTTGCAGATTAATCTGTCTAATATGAATGTAATTCCTGGGGAAACTGTACATTGAGGAACCCCTTGCAGGAACCGAGAGTTTTATGGATTATGGAGGATTATTAACCTTTAGAGCTTTAGAATTAATATATATCACAGAAGCAGTAGCTAATATACATTTCTTTATACATTTACAGGTTTTTACAATTTAAAAGATGTCTTCTGTGGAGATAAATGAGCCTGTTCCCATATAGACTTTCTCTCTCTCTCTCTCTCTCTCTCTCTCTCTCTCTCTCTCTGTATTTTATATTACAGTCCCTCTCAGTTTGTGACAAGCTGGTATTCCTCTTTCCAATTCATTAAAGCAGAGATGACACATCTCATATTAATCCGCTGTCAGGGAAGAAGAAGTCCGGCATCAGTGTGTGTGTGTGTGTGTGTGTGTGTGAATTCGTACATGTGTGTTTTGTTAGCGAGCGTGTGTGTGTTTCCAATTTGGGCCCCATGCAGAGAGACAGCCTTCAGCGATAACTTTGATTGAGTTGGCCTTGAAGGTCATATACTTTTAGGCTGTGTTCCTGTGTGTGTTTTAGTGTGTGTGTGTGTGTGTGTGTGTGTGTGTGTGTGTGTGAGAGAGAGATCCCCCTACCGTCCTAATTGAGTCTATAAGATCTCATCTCCCTCTCCGCTGCGTTCTCATTTTCTTCATTTATGCATCCCGCCCTCTCTCTTTCAGATCTGATCTTATTTCATAACATCTTATAAGCATTCATGGACATTTGTGTGTATGTTTACTTTGTTTGGTGGTAAGATTTGAGGTGAGATATATTCTGTTATGCCTTATTTTTTTGTTTATGTCACACACTTGCAAATATGAGCCATTTCCTCACTTCATATATTATCAGTGTTTTATTATCGCTTCTATGTTTTATCACCAAAATAAGAGCCAAGTGAGGAAACAGGCCAAATTTGAAACTTTGCCTTCTCCCTCTCCCTTTATGTTCTAGATCCCGTTTCGAATGAATGGAAGACGTCAGGTTAGTGTTGAATAGTAAAATGGATATGGAAAGTTATGACATTACCTGGTTAATAAAACAAAATCGTCATTACAGGAGATACAACTGCAATTTCTCATGTTTCTTTGTCTGTGAGAGAGCAACGTTAGAGTGTAGGAAAAGGAAATAACACTCTGCTCTTTATGCAGGATTCAAAATGAGTTAATTGTTGGGTTTTACACTACAGTTAGCAGCAGAAATCCACCATTTAATGACCTGAATAACACCTTGCCTGATGCCCTGTCTAGATGTCTCCCATAATACAGTCTGCATTTGAAATTAAGCTACATATTATTTGTGTGAACGTCGCCAACACCGAGACTTCCTGACTGCATTTGGTTTAAAAGAGACTGTCCTCCCAAGAAGAACTGTAACATCGTTTCAGCAAAGCAGCACCCAAAAACGACATTATGTTTACGTACAAGTGACAGCGCCCTCTAGTGGCCGTAGTGATTATGATGGGAGGCGGATGTGGTGGATAGATGGGACAACAAAACATTGTTGGAGAAGTTCCTGAACTTTAACCAAGTGTTTATTATTGTAATAATGACTACAAAGCTTCTTAAAGCTGAACAAAGTACTTATGTAAATCCAGAAAGATTTAGAAAAATTGCTGTTAGAATATACAGTTATGTGGCAGTTTCTGTGTTTTTTATCTATCCTAAAGAGGCAGCAGTACTGCTTCCCCTGCTCTACATCTACATGTGCATGTTTGTGTTCTTCTGCAGGACTTTCTCCTACTCCTGCATGATCTTCAACCATTTTACATGCAACACAAGACACAATGAGGTCATGTGTGTGTCGGTGGACAACACGCCAGCTGAGGCGGACTGGGATTGTGACATTTGCAGAGATTTATGGAACAAATGTGATTTGATCAGGGTGATAAGGATCCTTCCTCCTTTTTTATGTTCCTGGCCTGTTCGTGTGTGTTTGTGTATGTGTGTGTGTGCTGATTATTTTAGAAGCATAAGACTCCATCAATTATATTTAATCATCATTCTGGTAATCCCAATTAAAGAAACACATGCAAACATATTTGCCAAAAGCTGTGTGTGTGTGTGACAGCAGACAGCAGACTGTGTGTGTGTGTGTTCAGATAAAAAGTTGCTAAATTACCATCCACATCATCTTTTATCACATTTGTCATCATCATCATCATCATCATCATTATTACTGTACTCTGAATGATTCACTGTCGATTTAAATCATGTGAGAACATTCTGTGACTTGCCTGTGTGTGTTTGTGTGTGTGTGTGTGTGTGTGTGTGTTTGTCTGGTCTATCACTCAGCCAGCCGTGGGGATCAATGCAGTCAAGTACCAGTCTGATGGATAACACAGCAAGTATAGATCCAGGCTCTATGTGTGTGTGTGTGTGTGTTTGCAGTGGAATAGTGTTCTTTTGTAGGTGTGTGTATATAAATGCGGGGACACACTGCGTATCTGCCTCTGTGTGTGTGTGTGTGTGTGTGTGTGTGTGTGTGTGTGTGTGTGTGTGTGTGCGTGTGTGTGCATCTGTTTGTGAAACAGAAAGAAAAGGACAGACTTGTCAACGTTTTTTTTTTTTTTTTCTTTTTCGGCGTGTTTGTTTGGGTGAAACATTGATTAACGCTGGAGCAATCAGCAGCAGCAGCAGCTTGAATTAACAGACAGATACAGAGCGAGCGGCCGAGTGTGTCCATTGACCAAACGCGGCCCATTAAGCAGCGATCAACCTTCCCCGTCCTGTTTAGTATTCCTGACTGATGCCAGATACAAAGCGGAGACATGAACATAGCTGTGCTGAGGACACAAAAGAGCTGCAGGGCAAAATGGAGGAAGACGGAAGAGGGAATAAAGATTTAACGCAGGCTCTCTTCCCATATGTGTAGATCCACATGTGCAGTTTTTAGGCTTGTAAGAATTTATTTCAGCATTTAAAGTAGTACTGCCGTAATTTAGTGTTGCACTTCTATAAATATGGGGGACTCACAAGAGACAGATTTAAACAATGAACAGTCAGAGGCCGAGATATCCTGAGTTTTAATCCCTAGTATCCCAGATCTTCCATAAGCCCTACAGAACATGATTTCTTCTGTTTTATATTTTGTTTCTTATGTTTTCTTTCCCACATGATTAAGCTCTCCTTGCACCTACTTTTGATATTATTTTGAGGTCGTTTGTTTGATTTTAACACACATAAACGTCAAACTCAAGCACAACAGAACGGATCTTTACTCCTTATTCAATTCCTTGGGTTAATCAAGTCAGCTTCTGAGTCCTTGACCTCTCATTGATCCACACTTTCACCTTTTGACCCTTAATTCATCCTCTTATCCTTAAATCTTGTGTCATTCCTCCTTTCTCAGCACGATATTGTCAATAAATGATAGACCAGCAGCTGCACATCATACAGCCACAGGAACAAGGTGTGTTCAGAGCTGCGTTGAAATATTATTTATGCTTCCTATAACCTTAGAAAAAAGACAGAATACCTGGAAATCCTGACTGGTGAAACCATCCTAATGTGCACAAAACTTTAACATTTTGGGCCCGTCAAGATAACAACTATGTTGACTTTTCCGAATCGGTCTTTCTCTGCTGTCATGCTGGTAAAATGGCACACACTTTTCCTCCCAGGCAATACTATTTGGCTCACATGCCATCACTGTTTGCACCCAATCAAAATGTTTTCTCTAAGAGACACAAAATGACCACGTGTGACATTGGCTGATAGCTGAGGAGACTTCTCACATCAGCGTCACTGTCAGATGCAAAAAATCTAAATTAAATCACAAATCATTCAGCACCAACCAAGCCTAAACATCTAGTTTTCAAATTTGTTTGGCCTGTCATGATAGCTACGTCAAGATATTCATATTTGGCCGTCTCTGCTGTCAGCAGGCTAGAATGGCACATCACTCCTGTGCAGCCCCAAACTATTTAGACAAATGCTGGATCAAATTAACTGCTGATGTGATGGTGGCTGAAAATAAATTATATTTTTCACATCTTTGATGTAAGCATTTGACCCAGATTCCCATGTATATATTCAAGCTTTTAAAAGTTATAATCTAATCAATATTTTTATAATAACAATGGGTCAAATGAATATGTGTGATGTGAAAGTTCGGATGCTGGATGTTGGAAAATGACCTTGTTGATTAAAAGGTTTATTCCCGTGCTGACATTATTGTCTTGTATATAGAATATTGTTTGGACCTTGATTATTTGACTACTTAAAGCTGCACTTATTAGTAGTTTTATATTAATAATGGATCAAATTACTATGTGTAATGTGAGAGGTGTCACTTGTAGTGACAAACCCACAGAGAATTATCACCTGGCACTGCAGTTTCCCCTCAGTTTTAAAACCTGTTTCAACTCATTGTTTTGGTTTTCTGGACCACAACTTTTGTTGGTTTTGGTTCACTCTCACCGCTCTCATCGACGTTGTTTTCGGCCGCAGCAGGCAGCTAAAAAGCTCTGATGAACCCACTGTACACTACCTGTCCAGCACCAAACGGCAGGGAGACAAAGTTAGCAACCAGTTGGTGAACACATCAGAGCATCTAGCAGCTAAAGATATTTCCTTCAGGAGTTGGTAAAGACCAAACCAGAGCTACAAAGAGAGTGAACATTGGACTCATCAGGTGGCCAGAAACACGACTCCAAATGAATGCCAATGTTGCTGTGTGCAAATGTCTTTTTGCTAACATGTTTGCCATAAAAACTTCAAGAGGTGAGGATATGTCAGATGTTGTGTTAACAGTTTGTTCCAATGCTTGCAAGTGGCCAAAAGAAACAAAGGAGTCACAAAAAGAAAGGCTTGATTGCCCGACTCGACTCCCTACACACTCAATCTACCTTGACTTGCATGTCGACTTCTTTGTATGAAGACTCATGACTGCTTTGACGGACTTGAGACCTGACTTGACCTTGTTTTTGAACTACCTGACTTGACTTAGACCTTCCTTAGAAGACTCTGACCCAACCCATATTCTCCCTGACCATGTTTCAATGGTAACATGTCCTTTTTTCTCTCAACATCCCAAATAAAGAATCAGAATGCCTCTAAAAAAGGGGTCTCCAAACAGATCTGACATCCGCTGAAAACCCTGGACACATTAATGAGAAGGTGCTCTGAGTTCTTGGAAGTAAGAAATGTGGGCACCGACAAGGATTCCTGCCACTGAAAACTGCAAAAGTCAGCTTGTGTTTATCTACAGCTCTGCAAAAGATTTTCTCACTTACTATCAGCTCTGTGATCAGTTCTGTGATGGTGACATTTGCAGGTACAGACAGGTAAGAAATGTACCTCTCCTTTGTGGTGTTAATGTAGAGACCTGGCTGAAATGTTACAGGAAGACAGCCCTTCTCTAATTTAATGTTTTTACTCAACATTGGAAAAGAAATCCAATACACAGCCTACCATATAACAACCCGACATCCTATTAAGCTAATGTGGGCGTTCATGCAGAATCCTGGCAGGGATATTGTAAGCCAGAACAGCAGTTGATAGCTGGCTATGATATTGCAATTATCAAGCTGGCATCCTCCGGCTCTTGAATCACTTGCAATAGAACAGTGTGCAATGTCTCAGAGAAGCAATAATTATTTCAATAGTTGCACTGAAAAATGTTTTGAAATAATGATAGGGCGCATGTCACAGTGTGCTGGCAACAGCTGGCGAGTGGGCGGGTGCCTGAGAGCAGGGTTAGAAATCTGCAGCAAAAATTGTTTATATATTGTGAGATTTATAGGTATGTATCTATCGTTTCGTGATTAAAGTAAGAAGCTGTAAAGAACAAAATCAGTAATTACAAGCACTTATAGCAGGTTGAAGCATCTGTTATTGTAGTGAACAGAGGACTCTGACATTCCGGGCAGAAAATAATATGTGTAAAGGGTCAGATCACCTTCATAACAACAACAAATATATATTTCAATAAAAAGTAGTGTGGATTATCCAGAGAAATGGATGGAAATTTCTAACCACGCTAGCAGCATGGCTCTAGGTACTGGCAAGTTGACTGTTGACTGTGACTCATCGCTTTGGTCCAGACTGAAATTGGCATGAAACAGATACTCATGGTCTCCAGAGGATGAATCCTCAAGATTTTGGTGATTGACTTTGACTTTTCATCTGGCACCACCAGCAGGCCAAAATATTCACAAAATTTGGTACAGACATTGATGGTCCCCAGACGATGAATCCTACTGATGTTGGTGATCCCCTCACAGAGCCGCAAGCTTGGCGGTGCTCTTAAATGTAATTCTGTATTGACGTGAACACCCTAAATTTAATTCTATCCACCTCCATTGTGTTGGAGTGGAGGCAGAAATCTCAGAGACGGATATCACAAAAGCTGGGCAACTATCTGCATGGCTGGATACCACGACAAGTAAGTGAGAAAATACATTTGAGTTGGGTGAACTGACCCTTGTGAAACTACATTGATGTGTTCTAGCAATTTCATGTTTTGAGGAGTGCCTCCCTGCTATTACAAGGTGTGTTTTGCAGCCAATTTTGTTCTCTGTGTGGTGAAAATAGAATTGAAGCAAAAGATTTATGAAGTGAAGCTCGCTGATACATTGAGCTGTTTAGGACAGATTGACTGATAACTTTAAGCAACTCTAAAGGTTCACAACAAGCAATGTTATCTGTTATGAATCTTTCTGTGTTTCTTTCGTTCATTTCAATAAAAGTAGATGTGCTTTGTGGGTGGTCAAAACTCACCATAGAGGATGTTGATGAGGGAAATTGGCATTACCAGGATGCCTACGAGCATGTCCGCCACAGCCAGTGACCTCAGGAAGAAGTTGGTGGCGTTTTGGAGCTTCTTCTCCAGTGACACTGCCAGGATCACTAGGATGTTGCCACCGATCGTCAGTGCAATGATGACGAGTATGAGCAGAGCGGGCCAATTTTTCTCTTTCATCACTGCACTGGTGACAGACTCCTGGGTAAAATTTTCCAGACCTGCACTCATGGCTGCCGCACCTCCCCCACTGCCTCCAAGGCCTATCCCCCATGACAGGGTTTGGTTCAGGTCCACGGGGTTGTTGCTTGGCCAAGCCATCCGACCTCCAACCTCCAGGGAGGAAGTGGTGGTGCTGAACCCGCCAAGAAGAGCCCTCGCTGGGCCGCCCATCCCAAAGAGAGACCCTTACTCTATTGGAGGTTGAAAGAGGGAGTTTTAATTCACCTTCTTCACCAGCAGAGGTAAGAAGGCGGAGAGAGAGATCCGCTCAGCATTGATCGAGACTTATTTGAAGAGTTTTGAAGTGTGTCTTCCAAAATTGATTCTTAATACCAAGAGGACACCATTACTGAGGGCAGATTGATCAAAAACAGGACCTGGGGGAAGGGATAAAACAGGGAGGAAGCAACTTTGGGTATGGGGAGTGACAGGGAAGAGGGGATTGGGAGGAACTAGCTACAAGTGTCTTTGAGTTGATATTGTATTCCAATAAAGTCTCGCTAGCTGCAAACAGCCTCAAATTGTTCCCTGAGGTTTGAATCTCCCATTTCTTGCCAATAAGTCATTGGCAATGAGTTCTTAAGGTCTACACTGAGCCAAAATGTCCCGTGTTGCTTCGTGGTGTTCAGTCACATCCACCTCTTGGTGGAACTGAGAGTTTAAGAGTTTTTAATTCAGAGCTGAAAACTGATTTACTCATATCCATGGCTGCTGCCTGCTGTCTGATCCTGCCGCCAGATATTTGCTAGTTAGTATGCCGATGAGTATCAATCAGTTTAAATATCTGCATTCAGCTGTAAATCTTGCTGCTGTGGTCGAGTGTTTCCAAGGTGTTGCACGTGACTTTTCTTCTTTTAGGTCAGAGTTGATGATCAGGTTGATCTGTGGAAGGAATCAACAAAAAAAAAAGAGATAAATTCTTTTGAACTTCCTGTTTGCATAATTTGTATTCACCTAGTCATTCATCATCAGTTAATCAATCAAACCTTGTGCATTGATCTTTGCAACCCTCCTTGATCCTTTTAAATAATTCCTTCCTTTTTTCCACTGTTACTTCTTTGGATCCCTATTTCATTTTTTCCTACTCACTAAATTCTCTTTTTTCTTTAAATCTTCCCCTCCACCTTTCCTGCATTTCTTCCTCCCTCTACAGCAATCCATCAATAAGGACACTCAATTCTTCTTATTTACTTCTTCATTTCTTTCTTCCTCACAGCGATTCTTCCTTTATCAGACTAATTTACGATATTGTCTGCACGCCTAATAAAAGTTTGGGAGAGAGTCACTAGCAGTGTCAAACACTACAGTCATTTAAAATAAACTAAAGGAGATAAAATGAAACAGAAGCTTTGATGTTTACACCCTCACATCGCAGTGTGTGCAAAAGGACTGGCTGTCCTCTCTATTTACCCTCACCACTCACATGGCTTACTGATTTAGCACCTCATAAATGTCTTCAAGGATAGGTGGAGGAGTCAGAGTGTACTCTGTGTGTGTGTGTGTGAGAGAGAGAGAGAGAGAGAGAGAGAGAGAGAGAGAGAGAGTGTGTGCACTTATGTCTTTGAGTGTAAGAAACTGTAAGACAGAGCGTGAAAGACTATGAAAACCAATGAGACATTTTTTCTTAGAATGTGTGGGCACATGTTTAAGAATGAAAAGTGAATGGGTGTGTGCGCTTCCTTGTGTTGTTTTCCTTCTTTGTGTGTGCCTCTGTGTCCGTGTGTGTGTGTGTGTGTGTGTGTGTTGGAGATAAAAAGCCAGCACAGCTGAGATAGTTTAGTGGGTGGTGAATCTACAATAACATCAAGCAGAGTACAATAGGCACTCTGAGTGTGTGTGTGTGTGTGTACATATTTTACTCATTGCTATACGCACAATAATAAAAGCCCTGCTTTGCATTTTTTCAGTCTGTGTGGGTATCTTAACATTTGTATTGTTTAATTTGAATCTATTGTATCTCAGTGTGTGTTTGACTGCAATCATTTGACAACTGTTTTGCTTTTGTTTGTGTAAATGCGTATGCATAAATGAATTGTCTAGGTGTGACTGTGTGCAAACATAATAATATATTCAGATTATTCATGTGTGTGTGGGCAGATACACTGTTATCTGCGACAAGTCCTCATACCTAAATGACTACATAAAATGCGTTGTTTGCAGCCTCTTCCAAAACAACCCATGACCTTTACAAAAATGATTTATATGATGAATATTCTGATCTGCAACCTCTGTGGTTAAAGGAATACTTTGACATTTTGGGAACTATGTCTATTCACATTCTTGCTCACAGCTAGATGAGAAGACGAATACAACTTTTATGTCTAAACAGTAGTTTATCCATCTACCCAGCACTTCTGTGCAGCATTTCTGCAGGCTGGCAACCTCACTGTGATGACAAGACTTTGGACGTCACTGTGGCCAGCTGTTTGTCAGGAAATAGTTACAGCACATTTTGTGGCTATCTGCAGTTCATATTGTCCTTTTCATATTCTTCTCTTATTGATATTAATAACCCAGTTCCACAGGATGGATGGGAGACTCTCTTTTCATTGAGATGGATCGGTAAAACAACTCTGCCATCTGCTTGTTTATTAACGCAACACCATTCTTCTTCTCTGTCTTTGTGTGTAAGTGTACGGAAGCTGCATAGGAGTTAAACCTTCTCTTTACAGGAATCAAACTAAATTAAATGCTGAACATTATTCGTCAGTGTCGTTCAAAAGCTTAATTCCTCATAATAATCTAGTAAGTCAAATCATTTCCAATAAAAGAAACCATTTTTACATTCATGTTTGTACATGGATTAGACAAACAAGATATGACATGTTAATTAGTCAGTGTTGCATTTTCAAACTTTGGAGAGAGGTAGGCTAACTGTTTGCCCCCGCCTCCAGTCTTTAAGCTAAGCTAATCGCCTCCTGGCTCTAGCTCCATGCTTACACATAGAACACATAAAAATGTGAGTGGTATTGATCTTCTTATTTAACTCTCAGAAATGAAGCAACTGACTGCAGTTTTGTCAAAGCCATAACGTTGTACGTCCAACAATCAACCCCAATCTCCTAACTCAGAAGTTTAACTACACTACAGCAGCGTCACAATATTAGCATGTTTGCTTCTGAGAGACAACAGTCATTATTCGCAGGGCTACATGAGGTCGCTGGTCAGGAAAACACAATCATAGGTTTGGAGCGTGGACCTTGGGAACACACACTTTCGGCCATATTTCACCTGTATAAACACCTGTCATCACCTGACAGGATGACACCAGAAGAGTTTAGAACTTTTTATCACAGTAAATGTAGGTTGTTGGTTGAAAAAAATGATAGTTTTGGTATTTGTGTGTATGGACGCCTATGCAAAGTAAAATAATGACTTTTAACACGTGTCAGGTTCATTGTTTGTCCACTCAACCTGCTTCTCCCCACCATTTTCAATTATTTACAATGCAACTTCACCAATAACTTTAGATTTGAAGGGCTCCGCTCCAATGGGGCCAGGATAAGTCTTCTTTTCAGGAACAGGAAGCTTGCAGTATAGTCAGAGGCATCTATATCTTTAGCCGATTAAAGGAGGCTGCAAACCACGCTTTCTATCAGGATTTATTGATTATTTGTCATGGCTATGTCTACGCTGGAAAAAAAAACAACAGGACTTTGTGCAAAATAAAGTCAATAAAACAGAGTAGTGTGGTTGTTTTAAAGCTAAAGCCATTAATGAGGTTGCCGTATGCATGATTCTAAATAAAAGGTAAACAACATTATAATAAGATCTGGGTTGAAAATCAATGAACCTGGGCTTTTAAAATGAAAATGAAACATGTGTATGCACGTGTAGGAGTGTGTGTGTGTGTGTTTATCACCTCTGCACTGCTCAGTGTGTAATAGACAGGCTGCTTCCTATCGCCTCCTCTCAGGGAGAGTATCAGCATGGTTCACAGGAAACTAAACAGCACTGCAGGCGAGCCATTTAACCGGTCTGATAAAGCAGCAATACATCACACAGAGAGAGAGAGAGGAGGAGGAGGAGGATGAGGGGGAAGAGAGAGAGGGAGGAAAAGAGGAAGAGGAGGAAGGTTAGATGGAGGAAGGATCGGAGAGAGATAGGAAAAGTGATTGAGAGGAAACAGATGAAAGGAAAGAAAGAGAGTGACCCAAAATGTAACCAATCCCTCAACTCCACAGGACAGTAATTCTCCATCCAAACAATAATTATATTTTTCCTTTTAATCATATAGTTTTAGTCTTAAACCTGGCGTGAAAACACACATTCATTCATTCATTAGTTTCAAAACCAAAGATTACATGTTGGCCTGTTGCGGACTGAGTGCATGCTGGTCCCGGCTAACCAATCACATCATCTATAGATCATAATTGGCGGCGTGACTGTGAAACATCCCCCACCCCACTTCCTAGAGAGAGTTACACAGATACAGCTGGAGACTCACAAAGGGATCACACAGCCAAAGCCTAGTTAAGGCACAGATGTCGCCGCTGTTGCTTTGGTTTTCACCGCGGGGACAAATTGCTGCCGCACTTGTGTTTGTTTAAGCCATTTCTGCTCTGCAAGATAAAACAGTGGAAGGGAGGCAGGGAAATGGGATGGAAGGATTTTCGTCTTATTAAACTGCCCCACAAAGGCAAACAGCACTAACTGCTTTTTTTTTTTGGTGTGTGTGGTTTTAAGCTTAACATTCAAGGGTTTATATTCCATATCCATACACACCGCCAGCTATAAATGTTGGTAAATTATTAAATGCCAACTTATGTGACAACAATACTTGATACTGAGGCAAGAGATTATCTTTTTCTCAATTTCGCTACTCAGTCTTCTTTTGCTTTATAGGACAAAATCAACAGCAGATGGTTGCTCCTGCTGCAGGCAAAGGTATGTGCAACAATGGCTGTGGGTTTGACACTGTTTTTTATGGACACACTTCAGCATGAAGTAATTGTTGTGCCCTCAAGCTGTGTCAGATATTTCTCTAGCCAGGCATTCTCAACAGAGTTGGTGGAAGTCTTTTGTTGGGCCACCCCACACATTAATTTGAGGGAAAATTCTTTGATAATAGAACTTTAATACAGAAATTGCAACATAATGTCTGTATTGAAGGGATCTATAAATGTGGTTTTCAAAATCTGATGAGCCAGACATTATGCTAGCATGAAAATTCATGGGTGTATTGTAATATCTCATTTTGAAGGGACTTGCTACAAGTCTTTATCTGGTTCTCCTTTTTAATAATAACTGTTTGAGATGAAAATGTTGCATTGATTAAATGTAAATCAGAGAGAACAGGTTCTGCTTTACCAAAACAAAATAGAGGTAAAAGAACAGAAAATCACAGCATGATTTACAAACTTAATTTGTGCACTTCTCCACTGATTACCTTCCTGCAGTGCTAGCCTGGCTAGCTAGCACGGCTACTGAAAAGAAGCCTACCGATGCCTTCCTGTGTCTCTGTCTGTCGGGTGAGCAGTCCCTTGAGACTCCAAACATCATAAATTATGGATAACAGAACCAGAGAATCATGATTGTTTGGCTGGCACTCATGCTAACTGCCCGAGTCTTCCAAACGAGCCGCTGTTGAACCTGCATGGAAAGTAAAATGCATCACTTTAAGAGAGCGAGAATTTAAAACAGAAAAAGTTGAATGAACTGACTATGTGCTGAGTCACTGTTGTGGTATAGCGCGATACTGTAGCAGCATGTCTTCTTCGGCCGCAAGCTTTAAAGCTAAGACAACAATCCTGTGAGAAACGGCACGACAAGTAAAAGAGCCTTTACAGAAGGTGCTGTGCTGCATTGCAAATACAACTTTGAAGCTCCTTTAGTCAGAAATATTGAGCGCTTTGAGCACTGTAGGTGTTACGCACAAAAATGTGTGTGTTTTACAAAGTGACGAAGGTGCGGAAATGAGAGGAAAAAGCAACAAAGAGAAAAGTATTGAGAGTGAGAGGAAAAGAGAGCAACAGAGGCAGAATGTAAAGAGAGAGAAACACTGTCATCACAGTATCAGTAAATCTGGTCACTTACTTCTCCTCGCCTCCCAATCGATGTGCCTGACCTTTGCCGCTGTTTTCCATTACCGGCGGCAATGACCCTTTCCGACGCTACCTCTCTCTTTCTCTCCCACTGTATCAATCCCTCTGTCATCTGTCACTCCACACCTCCGGAGCGAGGGATCAGCATCCTCCATCTGCCTACAGAGGAAGAGAGAGAGGGAGGGGGAAAAAAACAGACTTTGACTTTTGATGCTCTTTTGTGAAACATTTCAGATCAAAATGGAGGTTAAAAGTGACTGAAAACCTCCTGAAACCACAGTGGCTCCTACACACACACACACCCACACCAGGAGCAACAACAATAACAACACAACTGAATGTACCATTAATCTTCAGTTCTTTCATCTAACACATGCACGCTGACACTGAATAAACACCCTCAACATCATACTGTTAGATTAGATGATACTTAAATTATCCCTCTTTGCAGCAGCAAGAAAAACTAGGATACAGCAGGAAAAACAAACAATTAGCAAAGTATAAAGATGACAAATTGAGCTCATGTTATGTGTAATATATCAAAATAATTAATTACAGCTGTGTGAAAGAACTAAACAGAACTAAAACGTAGTGAGGCAAAGAAAAGTGCTGAATGGTTATAGTATGAAATATTAATTCTACGGGTCCATTATTTCATAAAACATTTCTAGGAAGTTTCCTGGAAAGCAGACAGAATTTGGTACAAATTAAAGTGAAAATATGAATGTCCACATTTTTCCAACTTAAAGTTTTAATCCTTATGTATATCTATATATTTTGCACTTTTGTTTAAATTCAAGTTTGTTCTGTTCAATCCTTTAACTTTGTACCTTTGTTTGAAAAGTGGTGTATAAATAAAGTTATATTTATTATTATTAAGATTTTCATGAAATAAACCCCATTTCTGATACTGTTTATGGTGAATGGCATTTTTCTGCATTAGCCGTTTGATGTATTTACATTCTGTAACTACCTTTCTGTTCACTAGTTTTCATTGTTAGTGGCGAATTCCGCCATTCCTGCCCTGGATTCAAATTGCTTACCTACACCGTGAGTTTGTTTGGCTGCACTGTAAACAGATGCATCAGTTGCCCTTCTGTTGTATTTCTGACAAAGTAGCTGCTAAAGGAGTGTTTTGCTGTAGTGTTTAACTGTTACTGCGGTAACCAGCTGTGTCGCCAAATCAACCAGGGCTAAATTCTTACGGATTACAATTTTAAAGACTCTCAGGCTTACACTAGCAATTAAGTGGAATTAATTAATTCTGAGTGTAACGATTGAACATTGTCTCATTTTTTCCCTTTGATTATCACCAAATTACCTTGTTCTTTCCAGTGAACTCCTTGAAAATGATTATGAAATGATTATGAAATGATTATGAAATGATTATGAAATGCAGAGCTGTAAAATGAAGCGTAAAACAAACAAAAGAGGAATATACAAACTGTATAAATATAAGTGCATCTTTTAAATGCCTATAAAACTTAGGTACAGAGCAACAATCAAACCTTTGACTAAACCTGATATGGTTAAAGCAACTAGAGGTTACATGACTGACAGAAGAAGTACAGTAATTTGACAAAGAACTGGAACTGTGGTTGAGTTTATACATTTAGCCGTGGCATTTTCATCTCAGGCATCTACTGTATGTTTTTCTTTCATACCAACATTATGAAAACACACCGGCATGAGGGATTTCAGAGCAATGTTGTTGCAAGATGTTCAAATCGTATGAACATTCACAAGCTTCCAGAAGGTGATACTCGTGTACAGAAAGTGCCCCATGCAGTGTGTGACACTGTTTGATGCAGGTCTAGCATAAAAACCACACTTTGTGCCCCCCGCTGACAAGCGATGCCCACAAGAGCAGGTTCAGAGTATGCATTGTGTTGTGCTGTCACAGGGGTCATTTTCATCAGCGCAGCCACTAAGCCATGAAGCCACCTAATGGACTGAACAGATGGAGCGCCATTACAGGAACAAGAGGGATAGACTGGGTGGGGTTTGATGGAGAAAGACAGTTGAATAGAAAGACGCAGAAAGAGATACAGGAAATGCAAAAGGTGAACTAAAAAACAAATGATTACGTTTATTTTTCTGACTGAAAACGACACGTCAACTACTGAGAAGCAGATACGGTACAGGAGTTACAATTTAAGGAATGTAAAATCAATATACTATATTTAAAATATTGATTTTTTTCCTCCATAACAATATGCAATCATTGTTTGCAAGTTTTTGTCCTGAAACACAAAGTTAAAGTTTAATTGCTCTTGTTGGACCAAACAAGAATGACGCTTCTTATAATTAAGAAGTACACACACTCAATTATAATGTAATTTAACACGGCGCAAACAAACTATAACGTGGTCTCAACAATAATTAATCATCAAAATGCAATATTTAAAAACTAATAATCCATTAGTTCCATTTTCTATACCTGCTTATCCCATGTAGGGTCAGGCATACTATATAGACACTTATATTTATATATTACCCTTCTTAGCTCCAAGCATTACAGTAAGGAGAAACAGCAAAAACAGTAGTAGTAATATAATTAAGAACATTAGTTGTAGTAAGAATATATGTTCAAAATACTGAAATCCTAAACGAACTGTTGATTTTACAGGGCTGTTTTCTTGGATTACATTATACTGTATGCTGTATACAGGTATTCAGAGGCTTGTAAGCCTTATATTGCTGCAAGTAAAGTTAATTGCATGCTGTTTAATTGGGCAATTTGTGTATTTACAATAGCCTCCAAAGACGGGTGATTATTTACAACCTCAGACTCTGAAGAGCATCTTTGAACTTTCTTAAAACAGCCGTCTCATTTTTCAGCTTTAACTCAAATATCCTTCAGGTAAATTAGTCTCTCTGCAGCTCACTTATTAATCAGAAATGTAAAAAAAAAAAGGTGTGTGTGTGTAGGGGGGGAACTTCAAGTTGAATACAGATGAGAGTAAATGAGTAGCAGGCATGGGAGGGAAACAAACTCAGAGTTAATGAGAAGAGGGATTGTGGGTGAGAAACAAAGCGAGCAAATCTTGGAGCTGCAGTGTCGTAACTTTTCATTAGGAGCGGGGAGGGAAAGTCAACATCACTTATTGTGCTCATAGCGATGAGAAGATGAGATGGAGAGTGGGTTTTTTGATTTGTGCAACTATATTTTCAATAAACAGGCAAACCTATATGCTTACTAAACCAAAGGAGAAAGGCATAGAGAGAAATAGTAAAAGAGGGCAAAAGACAGAGCAAGGGCATGGAGCAAAACAAAAAGACAAAAACACAAGGACAAGAACAGAGAAATAAGGTTTCCATCCATGTTTTTATGCACATTTTCAGTTTTCACATTAGCACATGTGCCAATTCCAGACAAAGGCCTGCACTGCATGTCAACCCCCTCTCTATAACCACAGTGGCCAGTATTGGGGAGTAGCAATGTTACTTGTAGCAACGCTACATTTACTAACTACACTCTTTTCGTAAAGGTCAAGTAGTGTTTCCAGTAGATAGTAGCTAACTATTTTTCCACAAAGTAGCTAGCATCTCTACTCTACATTTTATTTTTGCTCTAAGACAAAAAAAAACACAACAACTACACGCAAATTCTGCACCTGAATCTGCACAACTTAAACTTATATGAAGCTACTGCCAAGAACCAGTTAGCTTAGCTTAGCACAAAGACTGGAAACAGGGAGAAACAGCTAGCTTGGCTCGGTCCAAAGGTGACAAAATCCGCTAACCAGCACCTCTAAAGCTCACTAATTAGCATGTTGTATCTTGTCGGTTTAATCAGCGTCTTTGCGGTGTGACGGGGAGGTTATGCAGTACAGGCGCAGTAACCAGCTGCTGGCGAAAGCTTCATATTTAGCCTACAGATATGAGAGTGGTATCAACCTTCTCATCCTACTCTCAGCTATAAAGCACATTTACCAAAATGTCGAACTCTTCTTTGAACAGTAGATGTTTCTTGATGTGAAATATATCAGTGTATTAAGCTATTCTGATTAGCTTGTAGTGTAGTTTGCTACTTTCAATAAAAGTGCAGTGTTGCAGTGCGTCTTTACCGTAACAGAGACAAATTGATTCATTAAAAAAACCAAGAGAACCACAAATATCTTAGCTGGGTAAGCAGCAGTGAAATGTAAAGATGTATCAGAGTTATTAGTCCTGGCACGTCCTCCTGAATGTGTTCACATTAAGGTAGTTGATGGAAAACTCACTGACTCACATTTCATTTAGATGAAATTGAATGTCAGACACAGACTGTTTCTGCCACAGCTCAACTACAGAGAAATGGGGAGAGTGAGACAGAAAGAGAGTGAGACAGAGCGGTAAGAGAGATGTACAGAGAGACAGAAGGTTGAACGTGTCTAAAGAGTCAAAGTGGCAAAGCTTATTCTCTGCTGGATGATGTAAAGGCCATTAACACAGAGCAGTGCTGCTAATGTGATACCACATAATCACTCCATCTGTGTGTGTGTGTGTGTGTGTGTGTGTGAGTGAGTGTCAGAGGCAGAGAGGGGGATGGGTGACTCAAAGATATTGTGTCTGTCAACTGCTGTGAAGGATCACAAGAAAGAAAGATGTAGCTCTGGATGTGTGTGTGTGTGTATATATATATATATATATATATATATACACATGTGTGTTTTGTGAGTGTGTTTCAGTGTGTGTGTGTGTGGGCACGTCGATGTGTCGAAGGCATTACAATGCAGCGTGTAAAATTTGGGCAGACAGATAACAGATCGCAGCGTGTTCGCCTCTGAGACACAATGGAGAACAGAACAGAGCGTTCCTTAAATCAGTCCAGAGACTCAAGATTATACACAGTACACACTCAGACACATACAAAGCCAAAGAGGAAGAGAAAGACGAGCCTTCGGGTGCCGCAGAGAGAGAGAGAGACAGACAGAGAAAAGTGAAAGCAAGTGAGAACTGGATCAGTAAGACTGGGTTTTACTACTATTATATTTTATAGAAGTGAGGAAAAGGTGAGATTTAAAGAAGAAAGTTAGGACACAGGTGAATGACTGAGAAGAGAACATGTTTCTGTGAATAAAGCAGGGAGGGCGGTTGAGGAGTTAAAAGGAAGGAAGGGAGGACAGAAGCATGGAGGAAAGGAAGGGATGCAGGAAAGAAGGACAGAAATATATAGCGAGGAAAGGCGAGTAAGAAAAGGACAAAAGATGGAGCAAAAGACGGGAAGTAGCAGCAAGGACAGAAAGAAGAAGAGGAGGAAGGAAGGATTTAACAAAAAACAAGACGAAAAAGAGACAAAATTGACTAAAATGAACAAGGACGGTATAGTAACAAGGAAGGAAAAACAGATAAAGCAGGAATGAAAAAACTAAGTAATGAAGGAAAAGGAGGGTGCTAAGAAACATTATAAAGACAGAAAGGAGGAAAACGTGAAGCATATGGAAGAATGTGGAAGATAATCCTGAGAAATGAGGAAAGGAAGCGTCAAACCAAGTAGGGTGGCGTACTTTCAAAACAAAAATGCTTCTAGACTTTATGGCAAGTGGTGGAGGAATCGATTATCAATATTTTATGGGGCATTCTTACAGCAGTTTGTGTATATCTTAACAACTATTGGATGGATTGCTGTAACGTTTTGTTCAGACATTCATGGTCCCCAGAGGATGAATCCTACTAACTCTGGTCATCCCTTGACATTTCCTCTAGGGCCACCATGAGGTTAACGTTTGTGGTTTTGCATGAAATGTCTTGACAAATATTTGATTGATTACCATGAAATTTGGTACAGACATTCATGGTCCCCAGAGGATGAATCCTACTAACTTTGGTGATTCTCTGACTTTTTAATCTATCCCCAGCTTCAGGTCAAAGTTTTTGTTTGTTCAAGACCAAAAAATGTGCAAAACCAATGACATTCCCACCATGCGTGCTTGTTTTTTTGTACTAATTAGCAGATGTTAGCATGCTAACACAATAACATAACACAGTGAACATGGTAAACACTGACTGCTATACATTTTTCTCAGCACTTTAAGTGCTTTTTGTCCAGCGTTTTCACCCAAAAGCAGAGCTTCTCCACTGCTGTTCCCAAGGTCAAGAATGAACTCTGAACCTTGGCTTTTAAGCCAGCATTGATTAGAAGACCATAAAGTGCTCAAAAGGAAATTTGAACTTGATGCACATTTCTGAACATTTCTGGACTGACATTTAAATGGTAAGAAGCAACAGGATCGAAATGACGTGAAGTGGACCTTAAAATAGAGAAATGAGAGTAGTAACATTACCACTGCAGGAAGATACAAGCTACAAATTGCCTCAACTGTGGTCTCCCAGTTAATTTGATAAAGACATATTGATGTTTAATTAGTGCCTTTAAGTTCATATAGCTGGAGTCTCACTGGACAATTTATATTCTTAAGCCCACAGGGAAAAAGGGACGGAGGGATGGACGGAGGTAGAAGGGACGCGAACGAGGAGGAACGGGGGAAGAAATGGTAAAATGTCACTTGGAGTCGATAAGTGAGTTAATGAAAATGGAGCATTTTTCATTGCTATCAGCACTACTGGTACAAAATGGAAAAAAAACAAAAACGAGAGAGATGCACACTCGCTAAACAGGAATGTATAACTACTCAACCATGCGTTACACACACACACACTTCAGCAGGAGAAACTCATTATGTTTCCTGAAAGGCCTCTTGGCTATTAATCCCCCCCCCATACGTTTATCAGCCGGTATCACTCAACTGAGAGGTAGAGAGCGAACATGAGAGGCACATACTGTAAAGAGTGAATGCAACACAAAGAGAAGAGCTATTAAGTCAACATGAAATAGGAATCTCAGGAGCACATTCCTGTTGAAAAGAGATTAATTAAACCACAAACAGAAAGAGACCGATAGAAGAGAGATTACAACTGAACTTTAGAAATGTCAAGAAAGAAAATGCAAATCAGGATTTTTTTTTTTTAACCCAATGAGCTGGGTTGAAGCAGGGAATCAAAACAGACTTTCCGAACGATAAAGAAAAAAGGTACATTTCAATTTCGATCAACTTGAATTCTCATTGCTTGAAGGTCCGCTAGTGGTTTTTAAGAGAAAAAAAGTAGAGATGCACTCTGCAATATGGTAATCGACTATCTAAAAGGCTACACAACCGCTGTGAAATATGCAGGCAGCAGCAGGTTTAACATTTCTGGAGGTCGTGGTGGACAAATAGCATTTTTTTTTTTAAAGCTGTTATACAATTAGTCCGAATCATTCGTGTAGCCGCCTGCTCTGAGCCGGCATCATCATTTATTTAACAGTTGCGCTTCCATCTACATTTATCATATAATTTATTCATTGACAAAAACAAGTCGCACTTCAAGTGAATGTAAATGCTGTTATTGCAGTGTTTGAGGAAATTGGACGGAATTTCGCCACCCAGCTTTTCTGATTTGAAGTGTTGTGATTAATGACAGAGATAGTGGATGTAATATGAAGGAGTTGGATTTGTTGTCGAACCAAGCGCTTTATGCCGTTCATGTTTCTTGAGACTCTTCCTCACCACAAAAACAACAGCATTTGGCCATGTGTTCAGCTGCTTGGTATGGCTCTTTTAATTTTCCTGATATATGACCTCTTGCAGTTGGGCGAGTAGTGATTCTCCTCTCCTGAACAAGACAACATGTTTATGGTCAGCGGCAAAATGGCATGATGTGTCATCCTGCCACATAAAAGGAGACAGTCAGGCACTTTGATGGTGGAGGGCGTGGTTCGCATCCTGTCTTCTACCAACAATCAACTTTCTTTTAATAATGCAGGCTACTTTTCATTAACTTTAACCAAAGATTTTTCAAATGTTCTGATGATGCCTGCAAAGGTTTGCAAGGCTCTTTGCAGACACCCAGTATAGTATCTGTCCATATCCCTATCCATTTCTATATATATTCCAACCCATTAAATGTAACCATAGGGGTCGCAGATAAGCAAACACTGGAAAATTACCTATTTTGTCCGTTACGAGGAGTTGTTGTGCTTCTCAGCGTCACTTCTGATCAAAACCTGCTCTGCACCTGCTTTAACATTTAACATAGCCTTTATCCTCTGCGGGAACTGAACCTATAACCTGGGCTTTCTAAGAACATAGGGAGGCTTTTTGTTTTACTTGTTGTTTTTCGTGGTAATACTGAATCAGTGGCACCGCTGCAGCTGGCAAAAGCTTGCTGACGCCCCAAAATGGCTTCCAGCATGTGCAGCACAGTTTGCTCCACTACACGCAATGTGATCCTTAATATTTCTATAGTCTTATTTCGTCTTTTAAATTATTTCCCTGCACTTTTTTGGCTTTATTGTGTTCCTATTTTTGCTAGATGCTGAGAAATCTTTTCTTTTCAACTGAATGGCCTCATCTTCCCAAATACTAAAAAAAGTAAAACCCCTGATAATGGCTACATCTTACATTTCTTTAAGTTCCTGTAGTGGAAAAATGTCTGTCTGTCTCTCCCTATTGTTGCCAATAACACAGCAGCTGATACTGACTTTTATTTTCGCTTTGATTAAAAGTTCTGACACTCCAGCACTGAAGGGAAAGAGGGAAAAGGGAGGAGGCTCTTCCAAACAAGTCATGTGTGTGTTCGAGTGTGCACGAAAGTCAACTCTTTTCTATGTGTGTGTGTTTATGTTTGAGTGTGGGGTGTATGTGTGTGTGGGGCCAAATTCCCCTCCGTGCGGCTGTCAAAAAATTCCATTAAAAGCACAGTTGATGTGTCAACGGCAACACCATAAGCGCAACAACAATCGGTGCTCTGGGTCACGCCAAGTGGTGAAATACCGGCAATCAGAGAGAACATTTTACCCTCTCAAAAAAGGGTTTAGAAATGGGTTTTCTCCTTGATTTATGTTCTGCTCAGCCAATGTTCCTTTAACTACAGAGCACTGAAGGAAGCGAGAGCCCAAACTTGTCCTTAAGAGCATATTGGCGTTGCAGGTTCACCAAACTTTGGCCAGCTTGTTATATTTTTCTGTTAACTGGCTGCTTGAGGCCTCTGAATTCAAGACATGAAAAATTAAATTAAGCTGTTGCACCGTCACACCTTACTGTAAATTATATAGTACAATAGTTACTGTATTATGTCCTCAAAGTCATCAGATTTGTGTACAATTTGAGCATAACATAACAGATCTTAATTCACTATTCATAGGCACAGATAAAGTCTAAATACTGTAGATGCATACTTGCCTGAAAATGACCTTTTGTTTTTTAGAAATGTTATTTGTGTGCTGACAGTTTTGTAGATAGAACATTGTTTTTATCGAAGGTTTAAAGCTGCACTAATGACCAATTTTATATTGACAATGAATCAAATGACTATGTGTAATGTGAAAGGGGTTGCTCGTAGTGAAGAACCCACAAAGCAACTCTGCAGTTCGCCTGAGCTCTACGGCGCGTTTTAGCACCTTTCAGCTCATTGTTTTGGTTTTGCAACTCGCAACTTTAATGTTTTGATTCAGTCTCACCGCTCTCATCAGCCACGTTTCCAGCCTCGGTGGGCAGCTGTTTTCAGCGAAAATGCCCAGCACTACACAGCTAACAGACAAATTTAACAGCTACAAATCCAGATATTTTCTGCAGGAGTTAGTGGAGCCCAAAACAGAGCTAAAAGGAGTGATGAATGATTGTAAATCATTCATCACTGTGTGGGTGTTTACAGACCTCATTTGATTGACATCTCCCTTACATATTTATATATATATATATTTATATATTGAATTGATCAAATTCACTGCAGAGAATGAAACACCCCAGCTAAGTTTAACCAAAGCAATCAGTACTTTTCCTGGTCTGTAATGTGAAAGTAATAAAGGCAGCGGCCCCTGTGGGAACTATATTGTGACTAACACTGTGGAAAATGAAAGAGACTGTTGGATGAGTTGATTTCACACCACAGGGAACATGTGCAAAAAAAAAAAAAAGGGAGCGAAAGAAACAGAGTGAAGATGTGACATTGAAGGTAAAATATGCTCAAGTGTTGTGTGTGTGTGTGTGTGTGTGTGTGTTTGATGACTACACTGAACAACACTATTATATTACTACAGTGTGAATTGTGATACACGCTTTTAGTAGCAAATCTGTCAACTCCTTCTGGTGGTTGACAATGGGAATTAAACACGTCAGGGAAAACACATCACATGCATATACAGGGTAAAGATCAGTTTCTAAAACTTGATATTGTTAAATTAGATTTAGTGTGAATAAGCAGCCTTTTTCTGAGTCACTTCATGCCCCAGGTAAAACAAGCGGAGCGGAGACTGAGAGGTGTTTCAGTGAGAGCTTTTATTGGTGCTGAGATGCCATAACTTCCTGTTGAGCCATCTGAGCTTGTTGTGGTCATCAATGAAATGCTTGTGATGGTATTACTGGTGTAAAACCAAACCAAACTAAACTAAATATAACATGGTTTTGTGCAAGCAATGTGACTGGTCAAAGATGTGTTCCAGCTGTGCCCATAAATCCCGTAAATCACAGCTTTCCATCCTGGAATTTAAATACATTACTTTTCCTTCTGGACTATGTACAGCACACCAGATGGTGTCCAGTTGTGGCTTAGGTGCATGTAATGTGTCGAATGTGTGTGTCTGTGTGTGTGTGTGTGGGCGCACTCAAGTCTGGATGTTTATACAAAGGGAAATTTTCAGAGCAATCTGATTGGTCAGACACATGTCCCAGATGTGCTGCTAATGCCTGCTAATGCACGGCTAGTTGCATTTTATTGGCTGTTCTGTCAGCTCTTCTAACCAGGGAGCTAGCTCACTGACCTTCATGCTTTTCTTTGTCGTCACTATACATTGTTAATCTATTTGTTAAAAGCCCACTTTTATAATATCCTCGTTTTCTTTTGATTATCGGTATTTCTTGGCTACTATATGTGTGTCTGTGTGTGTGTGTGTGTGACCCCACACCCCACCAATCACTGGCTTATACTTTATAGCTTAAAGTGTCAGAGGTGGTTTTACCACAATGAGCCTTTCATTCACTCCAGAAATCCTCTTGTCCTTTATTTCACTTCCCTCTTCCCTCTCTTGCCTTCCTCCAAACCGCAGAAAGTACCGTTTTTGCAGATATTATTGACGAAATCACTGTGCTTTTCTGTTTTGTACTCACAGAGAATGATGCAAAATTGGCAGTTTGTCGAACCAGGACTATCATTAGGTGGATGCAGGTACCAAGCTGAAAGACTAACGTTATGTTTCTCGGGTTTCGGTTGCTGTGGCACTGTGCAGCAGAGACCAAGTGCTCCGTCTGGATAAATGCTGGACTCGCTGGTGATGACTAAATGTCTAATGATGTCCACCCTCACTGGTAGCTCAGACAAAGGAATTTAAACAACTCTGAACATAAAGTTTGAAATCTTGTTTGGATCTCAATATGTTTCTAAAGCTTTTGTATTGTACATATTTGATTGTGCTGGAAGTCAGAGATAATCTTATTGTTTTTCTTTTTACCATAATCTTAGATTTTGTGACTTGACCGTTAAGCACATACTCATAGACTCACAGTTGCAATGCTGATCCAGTCACATAAACACGAGCTGTGATTAAACCTCGCGGGCAGCTGAAACTGTCTAATAACGCAGAATGAGGCATTGAAAGCCAAATGAAATATTGAACATTTCTGCTTGAAAGCAAAGCACACTGAATCAAATTACACAGTGGGTGAGTTTGGACAACAGACTGTAAAAAAAAAAAAAAAGACTTTTCAATCCATCCGTCACTCTTTATCCTCTGTTGGGATGGGATGATGGTTCCTGCATCTGTTAGGGCTTAATAGGTTTGAATGATAATGAAACATTATGTTAAGATTTTCGGGACAGGACGCTGGTGGTAATCAACACATTGGTAAATGCATGTGCACACACATTAACATATACCCATGCATACTTTTCTGCAAAACACATAGGTAGATAACACAAAAGCACTCACTGTATACTCACATATCCAATCGAGGCACATATACACACTAAAATGGTATTTGCAAAGGGAAATATCACAAACTTAAAGCAGCTATAATCAATATTTTTGGATTAACAATGGATTCTATGACTACTTGTATGTGAAAGGACTATGACTAGACAATTACCAGTCGACTCTGCAGTTCCTCTCAGCGCTACAGAGTGTTTTAGCATCTTTTGGCTAATTGGTTTGGTTCTCTGGCCCGCAACTTTACTGTTTTGGTTCAGATTCACCGCCCTCGTGTTTTCAGCTACAACTGGCAGCTATTTGCAGCAAAAAACAAAACAAAAAGCTCTTAAACACACTGTACACTATCTGCTCAGCACCAAACAGCAGACAGACAAAGTTAGCGACTAGCTATTATCCTCAGGAGTTGGTGTATACTCAAATAGAGCTAAAAGGAGAGTGAATCTTGTACTTCAGTTTATCAGGTGGACAGAAACATGACTCCAAATGAATACTAAGGTTGTTGCATATCTGCTGGATGTGTAAATAGGCAAATGATTGCTAACAGCTTTGCTATATTGTTATAATATGTTAGTGCTATGTTCAGTTATTGCAGGTTTAAAGGATGATTACAGCATATTAAAACTTATATTTGTAGTTTTGGCCATAGGTTATGATAGCATTGAACTCAAATTTAATTCTCTGGGAACATGGCGGCATTGCTAAACAAATTCAAGGCAAGAAACAACAAATGTCAAATGATGAGACAGACTTTAAAGAAGCCAACAGTTTAGCAAGATTATCAAAACTGCTTTATTTTGAGGCAACAGACAGTTTGGATGATACTTTCAGCATTGTGGTTCATCACAAGTAACCGTCACAATAAACCAGACTGATCCTGTGAGCCCATGATGCATTTTGAGGTGGAATCTAATTAAACAGATGCCTGATGCAGCAAGCGACACAAACTGAAGTTACACGGTTTCAACACTGTCTACGGATGACGCACATCTTGGCTTACACAACCTTCAATTCAGCACAAGGTGAGGCGAGAAGTCCTTGGCTTTTATTCAGTGATAACGTAATCAACAGTGAGCAAGTGAAAGGAAGCAAATATGTCTACAGTGTGTGTGTGTGAGCTTGTGTTTTGTACAATTTGTTCCAAGCCCAGAGAAAGCCTTTCTTTCTGCCAAACAAACCAAAAGGATAAAAGCTCTTTGACTTAAAGACTTTTACAAGACTGCCATGTGTGCATGTGCATTGTGATTATGTGTGTGTACATGTGAGTGTGTGTGTATCAGAGAAAGCTTATCTGGTCACATACAAGCTGCAAGGTTAAAGATTCACTTCATGCTAATTCTACTGTAAATACCTGCCATGTGTTTGCAGGCAGACGATTGTGTGTGTGTGTGTGTGTGTGTGTGTGTAAAGTTAATGACTCAGTTGTTTTTATATAGATTTATGTTTCACACACACACACACACACACACACACACACACACACACACGGTCTTTAAGTAACACAGTAAGAACATCATCCCCATTTGGTGTGATTATGTCGAGCTATAAGACGATCAGTTATCCTCCTCTATCCCTCCACTCACACCCTGAGGTATTAAGATGGATTACAGCATTGTGTGTGTGTGTGTGTCCCTGCATTAACTTGTGCTTGTACTTATATTGTATGTGTGTGTGTGTGTGTGTGTGTGTGTGTGTGTTGCTATCAGGAATCCAAATATTTGTTTATTATTTATTTCTATCCTTTATTTAGTTTCTCCTTTGTCTCTCTCTCTCACTATTTTCCTTTTTCTGTCCTTGTTTCTGTCTGTCCTTGTTTCTGTCAGTCTCTTATGCTTCATTTGTCTTGCTCCCTGTCTTCCTTCCTTCTTTCCTTCCCTCCTTCCCTTCTTCCTTCATTTCCTCTTGGTTCTTTTTGTACTCTTGTCACTTTCAGCCTCTCTAGTCCCCTCTCTCTCTTGTCCATCACCTTCTTCTTCTACGCCTGGTAGGAAAAATGCTCCGTTTTGCAGATGATATTGTCCTTGTATCTGGAAAAATACAGGGCTAATAAACAGCCTTCTTTTTAGCTTTATGAAAATTCATTTTGACATTCAATTACATGTTTTGAAAAGATTTTATAAGCCCAAAATCAGACAGACAAGGTTTACCCCAACCCTAAGTGATGATGAGTGATGTAATGCTTAGAAAAATTAATAACCATGTATATTGGTTCAACAGTACCACCTACATATATGAGTTGTGTGCAAATGCAGTGCATTTATTACACAAGAGCATAAAGCATTGTGGAGATTTTACCCCAATAAACAGCTGGAGAGCTGAGCTGGGACTCCGCGTTCAGATTGAGGAGAGATCTCGTGAATTTTGGCAACATTTAAACCAATCAAACAGCAGTCATTGAAATATCAAGTCCTTCTTTCGTTCCCTGAGCCAGCTGGCATCAGACCTCAGCAATGTGTGTGAACACCAAGCGACTGAGCGGAACAGACAAGAAGAAAAGGGCTTTTTATTTGTCACAAAAATTCACTTAAAACCCAGGAGCTTTCAGTCATATCACATGATCTTCATCAGCAGAGTGTTTGCCCAGTTGTAATGGAATCATAGATTTCCCTTCTAGTCCTTAGTCATTAATCATTAACATTTTTCCTTTCCTTACTGGACCTTGTGGTGAGATTGTTTTTTTCCCCCCCAAGGTCAAGAATGAACATTGAACCTCAGATATAACAGAGAGGTTCAATGGCAAAATAAAAGACCAGAAATATTTAGAAATATTGCATTGAAGTAAGATGTAATCTTTATTTTGTATGATTACTTTACTTCCTCAGCAGGCTACAGAGAAATATTTGTGACATGCAAATGGTTTCTAATGTAGAAAGAAGGGTGGCCTGCTGCTGTATGGTACAAACCTACAGTAAATTGCGAATATACAGTATTAGGTCATAAAAAAATAACAATAGTGTATATTGTCTTATGTGACACAGAATTAACCCTAAAGTCAAAGTATTTCATTGGCCTTTGAAACGAGTAGATTTATTGGTCTCCACTCCATTTTATGTTGTATTGTTATATGTTATATTTTAGTAATATTTCCATCAGACTTCCTCTGGTTGGAAGAGTGTCTATGTTTGTGTCATCTAGGGAGAGACAGACACACATTTATAAATCTACAATACACTTCACTTGATTTTGACATGATTCATTTTCTTTACAGTTTCCTGGTGAGATTCTTACAATGTAGATATGAGCAGGAAGGGGAGGCACGAGGGTAGAAGGAAGAGACAAGAGAGAGCGAGAGAGGGAGAGGCTGACATGACTCGCCTTTTTGCAAGAAAGGCTGTCAAGGTGCTCTTTGCCCTTGAGTGGGCAGCAACACCCTCGTCCATCTCTCTTGCTTTCTCCCTCTCTCAATCCATCCATCTCTCCCCATGCCTCCCAGTAAATATTAAGTGGAGGAGAATAACTGAAAAGCAGACACTCGAGGGGGAGTGACACATCTTGCTCTCTCTGCCTCTTTTGCTCTAGATATTTATACATCCATCCCCCACTTCCCTTTTTTTCCCCTTCAACCTCCTTCACTTTCATCCTTTGCCCTCCACCTGCCTCTTATGTACTTTATATAGAAGATGCTGGCAGAGTACAAGAGGTGTCTGGGGGGTAAAAGTCTAAAACTGTCTAAAATGTTGGCACTTCTGAAGTATTAAAAACTCATAAATCCAGTCATGAAAGGTCAGAGTTTTGGACCATGCACTGACGGGTACATGTACAGTTTAACGGAGCAGGGACAGAAGAACAACTTGCAGTTTACTTCCTGTTGTCCTATAAACAAACCCAGTGAAGTGGTCAGAGTATGACGGTCTCAAACCATAATAATAGGACCGTATTTTGGTTTTCACGCTGCTGGAAGCTTTGAGAACATTGTAAAGTGTCTTAAACATGGTTCTCTGAAACCTGCAGTAAAATGTAATTGCTCATAATCACACAAAGAATTGGTAATCTAACCCCAATGAATTATTATCATTTATGAAATTCCATTAAATGAAGAATGTGTTTAATCCTCAAATTCACCACTGACCTTACATTAATAATCTAGTAATTTCTAAGTAATGAATAATAACTCAATAATTTACTTGACTTTTTGTGAATTTTCAGTTTGGTCTATTTAAATAATTGAATAAAACAAAGTCTCCGCATACTGAGAGAAAATTAAAGGAGTAAGTTATGGTAGCCTGGATGTGCCAATCCAGAGAGAAAATGAGATAAATGCTTCTTACGTTAATCCTGCGTAGTAGGACAGTAATCTATAATCAAAGTGACATCAGTTATTACTATGGTGCAAGCTTGTCTCCTAGAAATTCCATTCACTACTAATTTGTTTTGTCTGTTACATTTTGAAGGAAATGTATTTGGTGCAGGAAGTGCTACATTTATCTACTGCACTCGCAACTCGTAGGAAGGTGGTTGGGTGGATGGTGGGCGTACAAGGTGCAGGACTTGCAGCAGACACCGGAGACTGGGGCTCATATCCTGAGTCTTGCATGTAGTTAAGTTTGGTTAAGGTTAGGGAAAGATTGTGGTTTCAGTTAGATGTTGATAAAGTAAACATGTTGTTTTGCTTAACCAAGTGCTACGAGTACCTAAACATGACCATAGAAAAGTTTACCCATGATTTAGTCACTACAAGTGGATAATGTATTGGAAGAGGGGATATTGTAGGGAAAACATTTTGCAGATATGCTCATCATAAACATTTTGTGACAAATGTTGCCCTTATTATGGGGGTAAAAATGTAATCCAGGCAGCATCACATTTCTCTATTTGATGTTGCAAATTAGTAGCATATCACAGGCTTCATTCAGCTTTTAAGAGTAAAATTCAAGCACTTTCAAGGCTCTCGAAGCTTCTGACATCAAATCTAAACTGTTAACTGTTAACTATAAATTCCAGGAGACAACAAACAAATATGACGATGGGATTGTTTCATGTCAAATATTAAAAGATTTTTGGTTTACATGAGTGATTGCGTTGATGATGAAACACCAGATTATGTTCAAAATCAAGCATTTTTCAAGGAGTACATTAGAATTCAAGCATATTCCTAACCTTGAAAACAAAACGGTTAAAAATTAAGCGTTTTCCAAACTTTCAAGAGTTTGTACGAACCCTGATATCACTGATTTTTAGGAGACAGGGTTGCAAGCTGCGGTAGTTGACAGACAAAAACTGATTAGCGGCAGCAATCACACCAGGTATTGTGTGCTATTATGCGAGTTATCAGGTGTGAATCAAAAACCTCTGACAAACCATAGCAATTATTTTCATTGAGAAAAAAACCTGTTATGTTTGCGGCGTTATTGAGGATATTCAGTTTCAGTCACATGCATCACTGAGGCTTCAAATGCAGAAGGACGGACCATTTTTCACAAGGACTTCTTGTGCTGGAGGAGGGTGTGATCGATTTACGATCCATGATCCACACACTCACACAGGTACTGTCTATCCAAACACATTGTTGTGGAGGTCAGGTCTCTACTGATGGATGTTGACGTTAAAAGGTGAGGGGAATGGTGATAGCTGCACATGCACGACACATTTAACCTCCATTCAGGCAGAACTCCAAAACCCATCACTTATTCCTTCTCTCTCTTTTCCCCCTTTTTTATCTGACTCTTTTATTCTTCTCTACTGAATTCTCCCCCTTTAACCTCCTCCTTGTTGCCTGCAGTGCGTTTCTAGGCCAATTCAGTACTCCTATTATTCATTATTGTGTCAGATTTTACAGTTCAAGTATCTTTTTTTTTACCATTATCCATTCTCAGTGTCTGTATCTAATTGGCCTTTTCACCTATCTCTTTCTTTTTGCACTTGAGTTTTCTTTTTTTTGTACCTGGTCTTCATTCCTACCTTTTCTTTTCCTGCCTGTGTGCTTCATTTCATCTGCCACCTTCCTTCATATCTCTCATATTCCTTGTCCCCCCTCCTCTCTAATTGGTCTCCTGGAGGTCTTCCACCATTAAGACCCCTCCAGCCCCTACTGATTGCCCTTGACTGTGCTCGACTTAAAATCCTCTTGCAGCTTCAACTCTCACTAATCAGGCAGCGAGAAGGATGACTGACAGCGCTGAAGGGCCATCATGCTGAATGTTATTAAGATGCTGAGCTGAGGGCCTTAAATGCATAATATATAGATACATATACACACACAAGCAAAGGAGAGGCATACACACACACAAACGGTAGCTCAAGACTGACTCATGTACAAACAAAGATGAGGCTATAAAGGAAAAATAACAAAGCAAAGAAGTGGATTTACACACACAAAATGAAGAAAAGGACACAAACAAGAGCAATTAAAAGAGCAGACTAACACACACACACACACACACACACAGGTGGGTGGAAATTCAGGTCGCAAGCTCTAATCAGCAGTGATGGAAAGTCAGAGAGTAGAAAGGAGACGGTAGGAAGAAATGAAAGGAGGAGATGAGTCAGATGGGAAAAGAAGGAGGAAAGCAGCAAACAACTTTATTTAGACCAAGCTCGAAAGAAATGAAGGAGCAGCGAGATAACGTTTGCCTTTGAAGGGTTTTTGATCATATTGCATGTCAGTTTCTGAAAAATCACTATCAAATAAGTTTACCCTACAGGTATATTATTGTACACCTGCTTTTCGCCAGTGTTTGCTTTTGATCCAGGGTTGTTTTTCATGGTTTGGGCTAAACCCTTTAGTTCCTTAAGGGAAATCTTAATGCTACAGCATCGCTGTTTTCGAAACCGCCTACTATACTACTACGCCTACGTACTGATTTGGCCAAAATGTAGCATGTAGTATTCAGTATGCAAACAAAAGCAAAATCTGCAGTATGCCAGAAATACCTGGACGTTGTACTGATTCGGAAAATGAATGCATCAGACCAGTATACCTCGCCTACTGTATCCCACAATGCAAAGCGGTGGAACGGTCCCCATTGTTTGTGGGGGTTTTTTGTTTTGTTTTTTCAACTTTATTTACACGGTCACCATTGTTGAAATGGTGGACAGCAACACTACCGCGTCAGTGGTTGACAGGGAGGAATATAAATAGAAGTACCACTTATATCATTAGGCTGCAGTTACTACTTTTCGTTTTCAGAGCTTAAGAGGATGCTATTGCAGTGGTTTGCCGTTAGCCGTACTATTGTTTACTTCCGCTTTTTTCATAACTGCAAACCGGCTAAGCCTGGCCTAGCATACTGAAAAATAAACTGATTTAACAGTTTCATACTGCGTTCGTCTGTACTATGTAGCAGGCGGTTTCGAAAACAGCCCATGTAATGACATTTTAGACAATAGCATGCTTTTATCATTTCCTGTCTCAAAGGCACAAAGACATGGTTTTCCCAGTTTGGTGTGGAAGAACTCGACTGGCCTGCACAGAGAACTTCAAGCCCATCCAACACCTTTGTAATAAACTGGAGTGCCGACTGTGAGCCAGGCCTTATCCCCCAGCATCAGTGGAGACCTCAATAATGGTCTTGTGACTGTAAGGGAGCAAATCTCTGCAGCCAGGTTCAGAGATCTTGTGGGAAGCCTGAAATCAGAAGAGTGGATATCACTGTAATATTCAGGTGAGCACGTACTTTGTTCAGGTGTCGACAGGTGAATTACAGATTTGATTTTCAGAAAAATCTTCTGAAATGTTTTTTTTTTAACATTTACTAGAAGATTATTTTAGCAAACTTTTCCCGTTTTTCTATGTTTTACTTTGTTGTTTTGTGCTTTGTAACCATTATTATATTATCGTCCTCATGAGACTTAATAATTGATCTTTTTTCTCCTTGGGGATGTATTTCAAAATAAAAGCCCACTGAATAAGAAACAAGTTAACAAAGACCTTAAAAAGCCAAAAAAATGAGACAGTCTACTTACAGTTATTGTTTATTCTGGAGCTTCAACCACATCTCATGGCCTTCATCAGCGAATGGCATTTGTTCAGTTGTCATGGAGATGGTTCTGTTGTTATCACGCGACCTATGAAATTTTGGTCACGTGATAAGGTGGTCTTATATGGTGTCACATGATCGAAATTCTATGCTAAGGTCACGTGATAACTAAACTACCTCTATGACAACTGAGCAAACTCCAATGCTGATGAAAGCCATGAGATGTAACCGAAAGCCCTGGAAAAACCAAGTAAGTGGACCTTGTGATTTCACCTTGTCAAATTGCTATTTCAAGGTCAAGATCAAGGTCTAGCACAAACTATGCATCTGTTGTATTTGCATTTAATTTAAATTATTAGTAAGTAAATCAGCTACTACATTTTGGCATTTACAAGTTGCCTATTCATTTATCTATTTAATTTATTTGTAATCAGTCATTTCTTTAAAGTGAAATGTCACATTTTTTCACTCCCTCAGATGTTCTTCCATGCTTGAAATTTGCAATATTGCAGCTCATTGCATCATTCAAACTGCCACCACTGCTGCTTCGCCAGCAAAGATGAGTTAGACAACAACTTCAAAATCATCCAATAATGCAAACAAGTTCAACTCACTGTCAGCTGCCAGTTCTTTTTTTTTCTTTTTTTAACACTTCCCCAATGTTCTATTCTTATTATTTTTTTAGGTTTTCATGGATCTCATTTTCTCTTTCCCTGCAATTGCCTCGCTCCGTCTTATCACCGTCTACCTGCATGACTGCGTCTTGGCAGATTCACTTTAATTGACCTTTATTGGCATGAAACACACAACAAGACGCGATCCAGCCAACAAAGTGTGGAGCAGGACAAGTGGAATACTAATAGCAAATCCACATCAGAGGCCGATCTGTTGATCTGTTTGTCTCTTAATTTACCTCCATCGCAGAGAGAAGATACACACTCTGCAAACAGGAAGACATGAAGGTTTACGTTTGTATTCACACAAACAGAGACACTCAACAATACACAGACGTGGGGGGTAATGTGCCATGAAATGAAATGCGCTGCAGGGTTTTCATGAAGGCCTCTCAATCAGTCAACGTCACTCCAACCTGAAAAAGTGTGTGTTTGCATGTCAGTCTGTGTTCACGTGTCCTTTTCTGTCTTCCCTTTGTGTGTGTTTGCAGAAGGCTATATTTGCGTGCGTTTATGTTTTATTGCTGACGCTACCACCCTCTTTTTTTGGGACATTTAAGTCGTCCCCAAACCACAGCTCATGGTCAGTTGAGAAAAAAGAAAGTGGAATATTTAAAGAATTCCCTCTTCCTGTTCATGTTTCGGCTTTTATTCAGAAGTCTTGAGGGTTGTGGAGGAGACGAGATGGGATGAAGGGAGCGGGGAAGTTCAACTCAGTCCAAAAAATGCAGAGAATTTCAACTATCTATTACTAATACGTAGGACAAAGACATTTTTTTTTTTTTACACGAGGAAGAGCAGATTTCTCAAACCATATTCTCCTGTCCTTAAAATTGTAATTCATGTCACGAGCCTTTGAAGAGATTGGTCACAACTGTGGCATTTCTAAGGTGACCTGCCCGGTTAAATGCTAAAAATGAAGGTTGGATTGGTAATGAAAGAGGGAGACTGAGAGAAATTTACCTCCTTAAATATATTTATTAATGCTGTCATACACATGAAAGATGCTAAATAGGGGAGGGATAAGGAGAGCTACAGAGAGGGGGAGAGCAATAGTGATTAGAGAATGTAGATAAATCAATTATGGCAGCTGTGTGTATGCCCCTGAGGTTAGTAAACAGCGAGCTGGCTGATGGATCACTGTCACTATGTTCTCTGCATAATTCACCCTGAGTGAGATGCACAAACACACACACACATGCAGTACTGTAAATAGAGTTTGGGCTGCACAATTATGGCTGAAATGTTAATTATTTAATCACATACTGAAATCAAAATAATATAACCAAGACTAGTAATGCTGATCAGTTATTTTAAACAATTTCAGACACACACATATATCGTCAATATGTTTCTATTCTCTGACAGTTACTTGTAGAAACCTTTATTGGGATCAGGGGAAACTTATAGGCCATTGGAACCACATTGGCCACCATTGTATAGTGTTCTGTCACCTCACACCAGACTTCACCTCCGAAAATCCCACTTTTGCAATTAGCTTAGCTGTGCTAATTTTATGCTGACTTTCTGCCCTGTTAGCTGCTATTGGATTGTATTTGAGCTGACCCCATCCAACAAGTTCATTCTTTTACTTGGAAAGTACAGTTGACCAAACAATCTCACCTCAAGGTCCATTTAGTAGCTGTTCTGGAGCTTTCGATCATATCACATTATCTTCAGCAGATACGTTTTTCTCAGTTGTCACGGAACCGCAAATGTTCAAATTTCCATTTCTTACTTATCTAACTTATCATCCGTATTGGCTAAAATGTTTTGTGTCAGTTTTGTGCCCAGTTAGTTTATGTTGCACCACTAGAAGCTGCTATTTTAACTGCTGGCCCTATTAGCTGATATTCTCAAACTAGCAGGCCAAGAAGGAATTTAAATTATACTTTAAACCCCCCACCTGGGACCCCCTAATAAATCTGTTCTGGAAAGACCCCTAATTTGGATATACTGTATGTTTAATATGATTAACTGTGCAGCTTTTAGCTCACTTAGTGCAGTACTGATTCTTTTTCTTGTTATATTCATTAGAGAAAAAGATTACTCCACAATGGAGCAATACAATATTCAAGTCTAGTCTATTATTTCTTTTCCTACCCTGAGGGGAGGAACTGCTGCATGCATTTTAAAAGATCACAACTTTCAATAGCTGAAAACACAGGAAACATACAGTATCTGACCAGAGGACATGTTTTGTGCAAACCGTTGTTCATAACCGAATAAACTTCCAAGGATAAAGAGAAAAGCATTATCTGTGAAACCATAAGCGAGCTGACCACATAAAACAGAACACGCATCAGTGATTCACACACAAATACTCCTACGTGCACACACACACACACACAACAGATAATTTGTGAGAGAGCTTGCATGGATAAATTCTTGCAAACACTATTATAGAATACAAACGATTTATGGTTGGCAAACATGAACAGTACAAATTGCTCTCTCTCTCTCTCTCTCACACACACACACACACACACACACACACACACAATAACCACTCTTCCGTAGGACCATCAACCTCAATATCCACAAACGTGTCTGCTGCAGCCAAGAATGTGTCACAGAGTCAGACATGAGTTACACCAAACGGTCACACACACACACACACAAAAGTTAGAGGTGACCCTTCCGTACAGATTGAGAAACAGAGAAGAGATGGATGGGGTGATGACCTGCATAATGGTCATATCACATGCACGAGTCACACAGGGATGACTAATATGTCATGGAGCAGTTTTCAGAGGCATCCATTAGCACTGAAGAGGTTCTTCCTCTGTCATTCAGCAGCTGCATTTTATCTGCCCTCATCCATTAACATTTACAAGGTTTTCCCTGTAATTATACGGCTTAGGCACAGCACCTATGCGTTTTGTTGCGCCCAGCCTAAGCCACAATGTGGAGATGGTCCATCTGATACCTGTCACAGTGGGCTGGAATCACCGAAGATACATTTTGGTGAGTGGCCAAACGTAACAAACACTGTCATCTACGCTATCTTCCTCCCTCTCTCACCTTTTCCCGGCATCTAAGAAAACAAAGGGCATATTTATCTATCATTTTAAAAGATTGTGACTGTTAGCTGTTGAGCTAGCAAGCTGCCTAGCATAAGTCACCACAGTGAAGCAGCCGAGCCCTCTCGATAAGTGAACTGTTATCAACCAGCCAGCCAAAAGTTGGCTTGAACCGATCACTGTAAGACTGGTAAAACAGTGTAAATCACACTGAATGGGGAATAAATTAGTTGACTAGAAAGTATACTAGCCCTACAAGTAGAAAACAGTACATAATATCGACGATGAGAGCGAACCATCTACCAGTTATTCGGTTACTAATGCACGATGATACGCGCTGATAAAACGATGTTCATCACACTAATTAAGTGCCAAATAGCCAGGAAGGTAGCAAATACGTACAAGACTGTGTTATAAATGTTCATCTTCTATACACTGAATCCATAACATGCTACCTGACCCAACTTCTTGTCACTATAATGCATGTTAACTTTCATGCCAGTCTGTATGTGCTACATTCTTCTCCACTCTCAATACCTTTCACTCTCCCATTCCTCTTTCTCCTCACAACCCCCCGATCCTCCTTCCTCTACCTCCTTTTTTTTTTTTGTCTTGGCCTTTGCTTGAATTAGCGTCAGGTGCATGTCAGAGTGTGATGAGTCAGACAGGTAACGTCTTTGCTTAATAAAGTTTTGCTTGAACCCAAAACTCTCTTTCCTTTTAACTAAAGGGCAGCAGGTGACAGAAAGAGAGAAGTGCGTCTCTGTAGTGATGGGCATGACAATACTGGAGCCTTCACCTTCAATCCACCTCCTTAATACCGTTTTACACACACACACACACACACACGCCATGTAGGTGGCACTTGATGGCTCCAGTGACGCGTGAGGTTTTATTGTGTTGGGTCCTGTCACTAGTCACGTCGGGGTGGAGAAGGGATGAGAGGATGATGAGAGGCGGAGACAGAGGAGGAGGAGGAGGAAGAGGAGGAGGAGAGGAAAGATGAATTACTTTGCGACCTTGCTGTCTAATGCTGTTCCTAAAAAAGAACAGAGAACTGTTCTGAAAATCAGAGAAAAGAAAGAAAAATTAAGTTTCTGTAAAAGGAAATTACAGTGAGTGTTCCCCTGATGTATTGTTTGTGCTGCTGTTCCTCAAATTTTTCCCATAACTCTTCTCTGTTCTTCCTTTCGCATTAATGTCACGTCTTCTTTGCTTTCAATGGAGAACAATACACAGCCAGGGGGGAGCATGACTGAAGACAGCACCACCATCTGTATGGGTTGCAAGAAGAAAAAGAGCACCTCACCCAGCCTAAAAGGAGAAAAATATCAATATAATTCAAGTTGGGTTTGAATGTTTTTCTCTGCCCAAACACCTGTGAGGCATTTTATTGCTCCTGTTTTCTTGGCAACGATGCAAGAGTGGCACTAACAATGTTATCATGACGTGCAGACATGAACGTTCTTACAGACTGTCGCTTAAAAATAAAAAAGACGTCACAGTTTGAATAGAACCACACAAACCTTCTCATTCTGGACTCGGGTACACGCTCCAAAAGCACCCTCAGAGCACTTAAAGTGTAGGCTCTTTTCAAGTCTATCTTAATACAATACACTTAGGTGTTACTATAGCTCATCTGAGGGGGTATTTTCCAAAAGTTACACTCTTTTAATGTGTCCCGGTAGTCGTATGTAGCTTTGTTGCCAGGACAAAACACCAACAGTGAACCTAGTAGCGACTACCAGAAGTAGATACCCAACTGATTCAGCTAACTCAGACTGCTGAGCCTCATGTTAACGTTAAACGTTTAAGCTCCTTTAGCTCCGGAGGAACGCCATCCTTCTCCTGTTTTGTGCAATACACCTGAACCTGCAGAGCCTGACAGTGTTTTTAGTAGTCGTCTTGGTCTTTTCCACAAATAACATTAAAGTCTTAGAATTAGCATGTTGATGATTAAATGCTACACATACTTTAGCATTATTAAATATGATTTTGGAACTCTTATTTGGGTTTGTACTCTGCATTCCCAGTGGAGTTTAACAGGTAAACCGTTGCATCTACAGGTGAGTTTTAACCCCCATGCTGAAGACGTACAGCCTCACAGCACTGCAGAACATTTGGGATAAATAGATCCACCAAATGGTGAAATATTTATATTTCATATCATAGTAGGGAATATGAATTGTTGTGGAAAAATTAGAAAGTTTGTATATGTCAAGACTATGAATAGTTGCAGAAGCACAGCCTACTTTTTCAAGGTCGCTACAAAATTTACAACCCTATATAAAACGGTGTTGTCTAGGAAATATTTATCTTGGACTTGATTCAGAAACTTTGTACAAATACAGTTTTTCAGGACTTAGTTTTGGAAACACTGAAAGCGCAGAATGCTCATAAATGTGATTCTTTTAATGCTGCCGCTGCCCCAACAAAATTGTCGGCGAGGCAGATTACGAGCGGAGAGTTTGTTTGGCTGTAAATCTCCTCCTGACAGCTTTGCCGGTTTTCCTCAGCTGAGTGATTTGAAGCCAAAACTCAACAAACAAAACAAAAAACCTGTAAGATTTCAGTTTTGGTCTTTTAAAGATGAGACACTAAAGCGAACACAGCTGCCACTGAAAAATGCATCAGCCAGTAGCTGCAATGACTCTACAAGGCATTGTGTCTTCCTGTGTGTGTGTGTGTGCATGTGTTTGCTTTCCAGGAGACTCCTTTTTAAAAGACACAATCACACTCATCCACACAGACGGGAAGTGGAGGAAGGAGATGTTGCCTTATACAGACACTGCAGCTTCCTCGGAGTTCAAAAGCAGAGCAGCACACACCAACACGCAGCAGGTGACACAAAGGTCTCTTCATGGTTGCGCTGCCATCGCTGTTGATTGGCTTTGGTGGTTTTGGTCCATATCAAAATTTAATTCATATGCCAGTGACGAAAATAAGTCTCTGAGATACAGCATGTTCATATTTAACATGGGGTGTTGAGTGGGCAGATTGCTGTTTGGATCGATTCGACAGTCATCAGGGGAGATGTGTTCAATAATTTATGCAAATGACAGGGAGATGCTAAACCCCTTTATCCCACATGAACATGACTATCCCCCCCCACCCCCCGCTTGATTTGAATTTTTCAGACCTTGTCCTTTTGCATTATCACAAAAAAAAGACTTTGATGATGGAGAAGAAAGAGGAAAGAGTAGGAGGACGATGTTTGCAGCTTTGTGTAAATGTACAAAAGTGTGAGTGGGTGTCTGTGTGCCTACATTGTGTGTGTGTGTGTGTGTGTGTGTGTGTGTGTGTGTGTGTGTGTGTGTGTGTAGGATGCCCCTCGAGGGAGTTTTACTCTACATTCTGACGCAGCCCTCCACTCTTAAAACATTATTGGAGATTAAATAAAAAGACACACTCAACACACTTTCTCCCTCTCATGCACACATACTTCCTAACTGACACTTTCTTGATGTGCCTGCCTCCATTATAGAAACTACTTAAAACCAAGTAAGGCTGACAAAACACCCGGGCCCCCTGGGGAGGAGCGGAAGAGCGCCAGGAGTGACGGGGAGTAGAAGAATTTTCGGTCATTTTAATTGCAAAGCTTGTTAGTCTTTTTCTCTGTCGTTAGTACCTTATTAGCATGTCATTATAAAGCCAGACGGTATTTGACAGACAGCCTGGAGGCGAGCAATTACTTTGTGGGTATATGTGTGTGTGCATGTTGTGCAGACAGCCATTATTTTGTGTTTACTACATATTAAGATGAAGGTGTGTGTATCTATTGAGACATCTTTGAGGGTTGTTTTAAACACGTCTTTCAGCAGCATTTTCTCCAACATCCTGGGATTCACATTCATACAGCTACAGTACATTTAATTATGAGGGAGTTTCGGTGCTTTGCTCAAGGGCACATTGACTGATATTATAAGTGTGGAGAGTGCTTCTAGTTTTCCTTCTCCAGTTGGATATTTCAGCTAAGTACAGGATTCACACTTGTGATCTTGTATTCCCTGAAATCCGCAAGAGAAGAGAGAATTTTGAAAATGGATAATGGACTATTTCCACCAAGTATAATCACACAAATTGTGTCAACTATTTGGTGACACATGTCTACCCCTCTGCATAAAAATATAGAGGGTGTGAGGAGAGCTAATTTGGGTTTATGCACTCAGTGGGGGCGTAGTGATGGGTTGTCAACTGTGTGTCCCAAAGTCAAAAAACCCATATACGCCCCCATATGCCTTCATTTTTGGCAATTAGAAGCCTGTGAGAAGTGACTCTTGTGGCTATGGGAGCTGCTAATTAATACCTGATTGCCTACTTTAAGTGCAACACTATTAGTAGAAGAAGTGTTTCCAACTCCAAGCATTGCTACTGCCCTTGGTTTGCAGCCCTGTCAGGAATGAGTAAGCCAATGTCATGTTCCCCTCACTGAAATGAATTGGAATGAGTTTCTGTGCAGCCACATATACGTTTGAGATGGAAAGCTTTTCTTGGAAAACTGTGAAATAATTGCTGTAATTCTATCTTTACTTAGAAACTCAGCCAAGGCAAAAAGTATGATTGTATGCCAACACGGCTGGAAATTCAGGCAGCTCATCCAGCTAATGCAATGCATTGGATACACTCTTCCTCTTCCTACTGGGTACTGCATATCTACTTGCAATAGAAACGGCCTTGACCCAACCTGAAACATACTTTGTCAGGGTGGCAGAAATCTACTAGGGGATGAATAAAAGTTCACTGCCAGGTCAGGTTACATGTTTCTAATGAGGTGATAAACCTGCCGTGATAAATGCGTTTGCACCACACACACAGCGCCACAGTGCTGCAGAGAAATACACCTGTCACAATAAGTGCACCAGCGCCATGGACAGCGTAATAGCAAAAGACAAATTAGTATTTGTTGATTCAAGGCTAGAGTTCTGAGAGGGGTCCAACTGAACCTGACTGTTACCAAGACCCAACTTGAATCCCAGTACTTTGTTGGGACCCGTTGGGTTAAGGTCAGGTAGCACAATCCACAAGGCTAAATGAAAGTTCACTTCTAGGTCAGCGTGTTGGTTGTAAGGTGATAGACCTGCTGGGATACGCGTGTTAGCCCCATGGACACTGTTGTAGCATTGCAGAGAAATACAACTGACACAATGAATATATCAGCACCTTGGATAGCAAAAGGCAAATTTAATAATAAGGTCCTCAAGGTAAATAAAAGACCCCCTCTTCATCAAGCCAGGTAAGGTGATGAGGTGATAAACCTGTCGTGGAAAGTATATCAGCACCATGGATAGTGTCATAAAGCTGCAGAGAAATACACCTGTTGCAGTGAGTGTGTCAGCACCACAGACAGCATCATAGATATTGTCCCAATACCCTCAATCGATAACTACTCCCAGCTCTTGAATGCACATTTTGTTTATCGTCATTTGATTGTAACTGTAATGCTCCATGGCTGTATGGTTGAGCCTACCTTATTTGTTCATTATGCGGAAATTAAATACATCCAATAAATCATCTGAGCTGGATTGAGCCATATGCACAAGCCACGGGATGTCCTCTTTAATCAAGCAAGTCCCAGTGACCTCTGATAAACCTCCACATGCTTACGATCTTAATTGGCACTTGGGCACTGTGGCAGGTGCCAGGAATATATCACAGAACTAAGGCACTTGACAACTCCCAAATATGGACCACAATGTCAGCACCATGGCTACTGCATGACATTAAAAGTTGTTGAAGTACAGTTATGAAATATTCCTCACATAATGTGCTATAGCAAAGCCCTATGTCTGCATTCTGGCTCTACAAACGCATACAAAAAAAGATATCAATCAATCAATCTTATAACTAGCTAGCATTCCTCAGACAGCCGAGTCACAGCCCAGTCATTAAGAATCACTGCATTAGATGCTCTAAAAAGGAGAAGGCTCAATTTATAGAAAATAACCATCTCAAGTGCTGTAAACCATAATTAAGCTGAGTGAGTGAAGAGGAGTGAAGTGTCTCTGTGCTAACTGATTGAATTGGCTTCTTGATGACCGTGATGCTGTCGCTTTGGCACCATATAGGCAAAACAAGCTAACAGACAGAGAGACGGCGAGAGAAAGTACTGTACAGGGAGGATAAATATAACTTCATTCACATTTGAATCATAATTTTAAAAGTTTCTGCTCACAAAAAAAACAAAAAAACAAAACAAAAGTCCTCTTGTTACCTGGCAACAGGAAAGTGAAGTGCTGTGCGATCAAGAGAAGACAACCAAGAGCTGATGCTTTGATAGATAACATCGTGTGAAATACAGTAAACTCTGCTGCCAAATCTCTGCTGTTAAGTAAAGATACACCCCCAAGAAGTCAGTTTAAATGGACTTGAGACCACCACAAGTTACTGCATTTCCTGTGTCTTCAGATGTCATGCGCACTCTGCTGAAGGCCGGACGTTGAGAGAGGACAATATGAGAGACAAAGCAGTAGAGTAGTCTGTCCCAAGTCTCCTTCTTAACCTTTCCCCTCGTTTTGCAGCTGCTTTCAGTTTCAAGTGGCCCTCTAAAAAGAGACCTCTGAGGGTTTGTGGTCAAATACATCCATTAACTAACGGGACAATTCATTTCTTTGTGGAAGGATTGTGGAGAACATACCAGCATATACAGTATATATGCATGTACATGTGCGCATACATACCTAATCACATCTACATACTTAAACATATGCTCATATAGATTTAGACATATATACTGTACAATACAAATGTACCCACAAGGCTCCATACAAATATATCCTACTTTCCATAAGCCAATCTGTCAATGTTATGGAGTAATTCTCATTTCATTAACCTTTAATTCATTAACCTCATTTCTCTTTAACCTATATAATGATGCGGTTGCCATTGAAATGCTCCATTCCTTGTTCTCAGACGAAAGAAGTCATTTGCAAATCCGTGCACGCGGTTTACAAGTCCGTGGGCACAGATTATGGATCCGAGAGCACAGTTTATAAACCAGAGTAAAGATTTACACATGACTCTCTCTTTTTTTCTCAGCTAAGCCCAGCGGCGGGGCGGGGCTCCGTAAAAGATATCAAAATCACAAATCTGAAAGTAAATAAGTAGCTTAAGGAGAAGAGATGCCAAAAACACACTCATACAGGGGTAATCTGTGTTAAAGTATTGTGTTTGTCCCTTGGGGTAGTTCACTGACTCACACACCTTTTTATCAGATACATTCACACTTCATTATGGCTGATCCCTGCAGCCAAACACACACATTTTGCCCCTTTAGCTACAGTGAAGAAGTAATTAAACTTAGTAGCTCCACTGCACCGACAAAACAAATTGATTCTGGCATCAGGATCAAAGATATTGTGAATATTGTGTTTGTGTGTGTGTTCGTGTGTGTGTGTGTGTGTGTGTACCTTTTGTACAGCAAGTAGGAAACTGAGGAGGCAGGACATAAACACATGCAAAACAATGTTAAGAGAGGTTATCTGACATTCACGGCTCTGGTGGCAGAGAGGAGAGAGGAAGAGAGAGAGAGAGAGAGAGAGAGAGAGAGAGACATGAAGCAAGAAGTGAAAAAGAAAGCTCCTCCAGACCTGAAGGCTAGAGAGACTAATTAACTTGAGAGATATGACCTTTCTCTCCTCCTTCCTGAGAGAGAACATGTGTGAGTGTGAGTGTGTGTGTGTGTGTGTGTGTGTGTGTGTGTTTTGAATCAATACAAGGGCACAGTCATCACAGCCAGATGGACCCAGAACATCATGTCTCTTCATCACGTGAGAGCTAGAGGTAACGAGTGGTACAGAGGAAGGGGAAGAGAGAATTCCCACAATCCCTGACTGCCTTAAAAACCACCCCATGAAATCATGTCTGAAACGCCTATGAATGGATCTGTGTATGTGTGCTCTTGTTCTTCTACCTTTTTGAGGGACAATTTGTGGGGTTGGGCAGATACATAGATTTTTTTTGACAATAAAAAAAGGTGAATACAAGACTGCAAAAACCCAGTCCTGACATACAATTAAAATTAAGCAGGATGAAATCCACAATAAAGCTAAAAGCTTCTGTGAAAGAGTAAAGTTACAGGTCTTCAAGTCAAGGCAAGACATGATTTAACAATAATTTCTTTACCCTACTCAGTCTGCTGTGGCTTCAAGGATCCTGGAACATTGTACCAGATAAACTGCAGTATATAAGAATGTATTTAACCCATGGAGCTCCTAAACTATTTTGTTTTTCAACAGTACTTGCTTTCATTGCATAAATAACGCTCTGATAAAACTGAAATAGTAAGTACAACCTGAATTCTTTACAATTTTGTAATTAACGTGAAGAGTTGGTTGGAAGCTGCAACTTCCAGTGAGAGAGAGAGAGAGAGAGAGAGACAAACAGAGAGAGAGAGAGAGAGAGAGAGGCAATTCCCTTAAAATAGACACCACCGGATAAAGCGGGAGACCGAGAGGAGACAGAGGTGAAAAAGACAGAGGAAGAGAGGAGAAATCGAGCATCCGCTGGAGGGGGATAATTAGGAAATCTGAGTGTGTGTGTGTGTGTGTGTGTGTGTGTGTGTGTGTGAAAGAGAGGGGGAACATGTGAGTGCATTGTACATACTGGATGTCTGCCTTCATGTGGGAGTTTTCCTGCTCGGGGACAGATGGAGCCACACAACACTGAACGCCGATGTTCCTTGTCTGAATCCAGAACTAAACATGCCCACAGCTCCTCTGAGCTCCCAGGAGCAGGGTTACTGTTTGACATTTGTCTGTGTGTACTTGACTAAGTGCAGAAGTGCTTGCATGTGTGCGCATTAGAGCACAGTTTACAAAATGTGTATTGCATCCTCACGAACAACTGGACCTAATTTTACCTCAAAAGGAGAAGCTGTGTGCGGGTATACCTGTGTATAACCTGATTTACTCACCCTTGCCGAATGCTGATTTGATCTTCACGTGGACCGAGCCCCCTTGGATGAGCAGCCTCAGTGTTTAGTTGCATTCACGTGCTTGTTGGACGGACTTTCTTCAGACCTGAGGTGCTCAACATCTGAAGTGTGCTTTTTAGTCTGAAACAGAAAGAAACAAGCGCTTCTATTTAATTTAATAGGTGTTAAAATTGGTGTTAAAATATTGACTTTGGCCACCAATCTAGTTGGCTGTCAGGATAAAATGCATCAGACTGGGTCGGGATCTCGCTAAAATGTCAGGCCTGTGCTGCAGTCTTGGTTCAATAGTGTAGATCGCCCCACTCATTTTCCTTCAGTCCCTTCAGTGCGATGACCAGCCTCCTCAGACCGAGGTAATCCATCACAGTAAACATGAAGCCTTCATCTGTTTTTTGCCAAAGTGCTGCTTTTATTGTTCCTTCATTATCCCTTGAGTTGAATGTTTTCTTACGAGTGTGCTTGTTATTTCACACTCCACTTACTGTCAATCACCTGACACTCAAAAAGGAAGAAATGGTCTGAGAGGAAATAATCCATCATGAACATGTCACCTCATAAACTTTATTGTCTCTTTATACAGAGTGTCTTTGTTAGTCTGGTCAGCAGTTAACTTCAAACAACTGTGAATTTGCGTCTAAAAGAAAACAAATGTAAATGTTAATAATGTATCTACACATCACATTCATTTCAAAGAGATGGGAGATGTAAACTTAATGTCTGTAAATAGAATTTGCTGTTTATAAGTCATCTAAATCTGCATTGGACATATTCTAACCTTTGCCACAGAGTGTCTATTTTAAAAATGGTTTTCACTGGTCTCAGTGGTCGGATGGCAGCTGCCCATAAAACACTCACTAAATCATATTCACAAACACAGCAATAGATGGATAATAAACCTGCCAATAATCTGTAAGAAGACAGTTTGTGTGGTGGAACCAATGCTTTTTATCACCTGTTTTTGACCATATAAATGTGAGCTACATTAACATGCATAATTTAATTTTTTTCTTAATTATGAAAAATCAGCATTTTGTGTGTTTGTTAACTGATTTTAATTGTTATTACTATAGGCTCTGTGAGGCTGTACTTAGGAACAGCGGTGCTTTTGAGCTAGATCACCAAGGTTATTATACTTAACGTCTGTACTGAATTTCATGGCAATCCATGTACCTAAATGGCATTTTAAAATACTGTAACAATCTCTCTCTCTCACACACACACACTCACTGTGTGCATGCCTGTCTGAACAAAGGATTTAATAACCAGAGAAAAATATACTTCTCATTATTTAAAGAACACAAAAGCGTTGGTCCTATTTGGGAGTTTGTGCGTTCATGTGTGTCCCATATAGCTGGAAAACTATTTGTATTGACTTCTACAAAACCAACATATATTGATTCCCTCTCCTGCCTCCCCCCCCCTCTCTCTTTGTCTCTTTTTTCAGTTAATTGTTGAAGGCAACACTGAAACAGAATAATAGAGTCCAGAATGGGGTCTCCAAGGGCAGCCACTTTGGACCTGCACTATTATTACCACCATCACAAGCAGCTAATGTAAGGGGTACAAAGGTCGAAGCCAAAGCAGCGGATAGTAGGAATAAAATATATTGCTGTGATGTTGTCACATTCATGTGCAATGGAGAAGTTCTCGGTATAGATTTCCCAGTAAACTTTTTAACCTTCATCTGTCTGGGGAAATATACACCCTGCTTAACATTCACACAGTAACACGCCTGGGTACTGAAAAGTTTACGCCAAATGCATATGAATAAAAAAGGTTTGTTAATTTGTTTGCTAATTCGCTAATTAGATCCCCTGTTACCACCAGAGTTGGCAAGGCTGTGCTTTTAGGGAATGGAGCGTGCCTCAAACCGATCAAAAAGCTGGGCTGAAACAATAATAAACAATAAAACACTGTGTGCTCTCCACTGGGCAACACAAGCTTTTTCCTCAGTCTTTAAAAAGCTTCAACGCCCTCAGAATTGTTGCATAAGATCTCAAAAAGCAACACTCAGGCTCTGATGTAACAGCTCCAAGGGTAGAAAGCTCTCAATCTGTTAATTATCTAACTTGATTTAATTTAGTTTTTTGAAAATGATTGAGATGTAATTAGTCTGAAGTCAAATCTAAATACTTGCTGCAGTGGAGTAAACACTTGGCCTGCAGTTCCCCGTGGCCGGGTAATAGTTTAATCTAAAATATATTACATCATTTAATTATAGAAACCTGAGTTCAGGTTGAGGGCGCATTAGATGCATAATAGATAACCTGAATATGTTAGTGCTGCATATGGCTTTCAGGGAATTAAAAAGGAACATACTGGTGTTTTTCCATGTTTTATAAAGCAATATGTATGACAGTTTTGTACACTTTTGCATCTTCCTGCCTGTGTTGTTTTCCTTTTATTTCAACATATAAAAATCAACTTGTAGAGACTTAAAACTTGCTTGTGGAAAAGGTAATCCATCACAATCAACATTTAAATCGCATTTGCTTTTTCCTCAAGGTTACCTTATCACTGCGTGGCAATGCAGATGAAAGCAGTGGCTGAATCGAAAAGTCTGGCAGTGCGGCGCATTCATGTGTTGGTGGGAGACATCCTTGAAATATAGTGTTTTAATCTTGTGTCTATAAATTCTTGTAAAGACTGACTGATTCCAGATTTTTACTGCATCTGTGCTTGTACCTGTACAAATGACATTTCAGAAATCTTCTAACTTTAGTGGCTCTCAGTGTTTTAACATACACTGTAAATGACGTGTTTATTTTCATTTTAAATCAGCAGTCACGTATTACATCTGTCTGGGACAACTTTTCTCTGCAAAGTAAATGGATAAAAGTTCAAGTTCAAGTTCCCTTTTCAATAAATAAGCTGAAGAACATTAATCAGTTAAATTCATTATTTAAACCAGGAGGACCGAGGGCTGGATGTGATAATGTGTCACATTTTAAATCCTTTTTTTTTTTTTTTTTTTTTTAAATAAATCACAGGCAGACATTGCTATCCACAGAGCCATGCTGCTAGCGTGGCTAAAAATCAACCAAACCTATCCACAGAAATAACAACAGTAGTGTAAAAGATGAAAACAGAGCAGATTGTGAGAGATATTAAACCACCCAGGCATCACAGGGGAGTGTTTGTGCATAATTACATCTTTAGGTAACACCTCTCTGACAGCAGTAGCAATTAAATCAACAACACAGTCATATTGTGCGGTATGGAGCCACTTGTAAGTGTTACAGCCTTTCACAACATGTGCAACATAAGTGCTGATCAGAGTTAGAGTGCATCTGTCAAAGCATCACACACACACACACACACACACACACTAATACGGCACACAGGGCACAGTGAAACGGTTTAAAGCTGTGGACGTGGGGAGATCTTTCTGTTTAACCTGCAATCAAGGGAGAAAAACAATAAGACGCATGGACTGCAGCATTGCGGTGGACACAGTGGAAGAGGAATCCATGAGAACGACAGTAAGTAGAGGCTGGAGAGAAAGGCTGCAGCACAAAAGAAAGAGACAGAGCGAAGTAGAGAAAAGAAATGCAGGTTTTGTAATGATATGCTGCAACATCAGATGGGAAGGAAGATAGATTGTAGCCAAGAGCAGACACACTAGAGGAGATGGAGAGAGGCTGCAAAACAGATGGGACACCCCACACACACACACACACACACAATGCATGCTTTCTACCACATATAGGAAGAAGGAATACTTTTTCACTGATCATAGACTTGGACCAAGGAGCCGAGGTTTTTTAACAAAGCTACACTGTAAAATAAAAAATAGAGTCTCCATATACAGTGGAGCCAACACACACATTCACACACAAAATAACATGAAAACACCCACACACACACACAACACTCATGTAACCACTTTATTCAGCTCAAGTAGCTTTCTGCTGATTGCATGCTCTCTTCAGGGATCTCTTCTCTCTAAAGATGTTGTTTAGGTCATCAATGCACAATCAATACTATTTCCACACACAAGGGCAATGCACGCACGCACACACACACACACACACACACACACACACACAAGGAAGAGGGAATATTATTTGCATTCGTGGCAATCAATACTGACTAAGAAATCAGCGTTTCCTGCTAAGAAGCTCAAATACAGCATAAAAAACATTCATGATTTCATCCAAGAGTAGTTTACCCAGCAAATTTAAATCACCTTTAATACAACAAATCAGTGCTGGAAATTTCCTTTATATGTTCTAATTTTTATCAAAATGCTTAGTTATGATTTAAACTCCTACAAGATCACATGTTGTGGTGAACTCAGTCCACTTCAATCGCCAAACAAATCAATATCACTGAGCACACAGGCCGTTAGCATCCGCTGAAATGCTAAGTCATGATTTAAACAGCTTTAAAGGGAAAAGGTGACTAAGCAAAACCACTCCAGTTTTACAACCACATAAATATGTAGCACTTAAGGTAATCTATAGAGAGGGCTTCATTAGCGGCTGAGCTCGGCCTCACAGCTAAACGACCTGCCACTTCCTGTGCCAGTAAGAGTAATTACATTCATACAGTTCTAAAGTCAGGGCGACCTGGTCATTTCTGAACTGATCTGAGAACAGTCAGTAGAATCACTGATCTGAATAAGGTCCAGTTTGTCACCGCTTGGATACACAGCACAGATGTTGCGACAGTTAAACTGACAGCTTGGTTGTATGGTGAGTAACAGCTGGTGCAAACTTCCTGTTCAACTTTTTACATAGGAAGGATTATAACAATAATACATGTAAAGTTCAGCATTTTTTCTTTGTAAATATACCATATTTTTAAAAGGCTTTCAGCTCCAAGACAGCACTGATCGCTACAACGAATAAGCAGAAAATGCTTACCTTAATAAAAAGTGGAGAAAAAACTTGAGAAAGCGCTGTTTAGCTGCTGCTTATCTAATTCATAATAATAAATAACATATGTATAACTACGCTACATAAAATATCTAAATAGTGTCTGTGCTACAAATAGCATTTTTAAAATCTAATGAACACCAGTGATTTTGTTGTAGGCATATTTTTTAAAGCAATTTTACCCAAATTTTCAGTGTTTACTTTAAGTTCAGTTAATATGAAATCCCAACATAATAAGCTCCATATACATATAACAATAAATACATACATACTGTTCATTCACAAAACCTGAAAACGCTAAATTATTTCCTTTTTTTGGAGTCCATGTCACAAACTGTATTTCTGGTGCTGTTGCTTACACGGTCAGCTGATTTAACAGAAGATCCATATTTACAATTAAGCTCTGGATAAAAACAAACAAACTATCGTGTGTGATATTTCATGCACACGCTGCTTGTTTGGATGTTGGACCGACTATTAAAATGCACCACGGAGCAAAAGGTCAGCTCAGGTTGAGATTATCATTTTTATATCCAGACAAATTACTGTTAATGTTCCCTCGGGGCTCCGCATCCTGTGTATTAGTTTGGAAAAAAAGATCAATGATTTCACCGTGCCTCTGGGGTGAAATAAAGACATAAGTTAACCTATTCATCATAACAGATAATACATAATGAGCCTGGCTTGGCTTCAAGGAATTTTATAGAGGCTACACCCTCGACACACACAAACAGTGATTATCAATATTAAAGGAGTACTCCAACAATAATCCAGCTTCCAGAAGGCTCTGAAAGGTTTGTAGCTTGCTCCTTTGTGCAGGACGGCAGCAGAAGTTAGCTTGGATTCACAGCAGTTACAATGGAGCACCATTGCACCTGGCATTAACATGCAATCATGCAGTATCTGGATCTCATTCTGGATTGGAAAAAGGCATGTTAATGCAGGTGTAAATGTGCAAACGCAGAACACATTTTGATTGGAATGCAATTGGTTTAGCCAGACCACATCTGGAGGTGGTTCGAAACATCACTTAACTCCTCCTCTTCCTGCTAGCTCAAGCTACAAAAGCTAAAAATAAAAATAGTAGAAGTAGCTAGCAAGTCTTCCCTTGCACAAAGTAATTTAGAAATATATGACGCCCATCCACGGCATTGCTTTCCTTGACCATGTTTGTTGACGAACCTGCCAGCCCCGCCTAACTTATTGGCGTACTGAGAGGTTATCACAATACGGGCAGATTATCAAAATAACAAGAGCATCTATTAATACCAGGTGTAAATGCAAAGACCCTGGATCGGATGTCATTATCCAGACATCACATGTTAATACCAGGTGTAGGACCTTAGTATTTACTCTGTTCTTTCAAACTAGTTTCCCTCCTGGGGATCAATAAAGTTACGCATGTATCGTTATACTTCTTAAGCTCCACCAGTATTGTGGTTAGCTCAACAGCAGAGAGGTTGTTTTTCACTGAAGTGTTGCAATCTGGTTCACGCTAAAAATGAAGACTTTTCAAATTTGTTATATATCTTTTTCATTTACAATGCAGGAGAGTAACAAGCACAAATGTTTCAGCTAATGCCTCCCTGCACATTATTCACTGCTACAATACTACTATATACAATACATGAGAACTCAAAGACTTGCAAACTGTTCCTTTTGAGTGAGAACCAGTTTCTATTTAAACACATGCATGTGGATCTGCAGGAGCTCGAGTTTTAGATTGGCATGCAGCACGAGTGTGACAGACATTTCATGTCAGCCCATTATTCCTCTCTCAGACTGTTGCCCCTCTCCTCTTTGTTATAGTCTCTCCTTTCTCCGTCCATCTCTACCTTCCTCAGGGCCTCTATCTCTCTCTGCCTTCCTCCAAGTCCATTATTTCTACATTAAAATCCAGGATGACCCGTGTAATTGCCTCCAATGACTGGGTCCTAATGAAAAAAACACATCGCATTAGTGGCGAGGCGCCATCTGCGCGAGCCTGTGTGTGTTTCTGCATGTCAAGCTGCCTGGCCTTGACCAAAGCAGATAATTCTCTCTGTCAGACCTGCCTGTTACCCGCATCTGTGTATGCGATTGTGTTTGTGTGACTCAAATTGCATTCATAGACATGCATAAATATGAAGTCCAAAGCGCCTGTGTGAGTCAGTTGATGACAGAAGAGAGGGCACTCAAGCATACTACATGTGGGTGTATACATGCGTGTGTGCGTGTGTGTGTGTGTGTGTGTGTGTGAGAAAGAGAGACAGAGAGAGAGAGAGAGAGAGAATGAAGAAGAGGGCAGCAGGCAGAGAGAAAGGTTGTAAAAGCAAGAGAGAGAGGAAAGAGAGGAGGAGAGAGAAATGTGTTAAACAGGCAGGTCCTACACTGTATAGATGCATCTAAATTCATGTACTGACTCAGTGGCTCAAACACACACAATCATGCACAACAGAAACCCTTTCTATTTGATTTGAAGGTAGGAGAAGCATCAAGGGATGATTTTTAAAATCCAGAACATGCACAGCAGCTTCACAGCACTGTTTATCCTGAGCAGGATGCAAATGAAAAGCAAGACAGTCAGAGGTTATATGAGATGGGAACAGACTGGATACATTCACTGGCGGCTTGTCACAATGATACAAATCTCTGTCTTGCATTAATGCGGCTGTAAAACACTGAGTTTAATATCCAGTTTTATGAATTTTTCGTTCTTTCGCCAAATGAGCTGTACGAGATTCAAGAAACGTGTCTCCTACATGAGGATTGGGTGTGTACGAATACAAATGATATATGATCAGTTTGTGCGTGTGTGTCCAACCAAACCCTCCCATTTGCCTGAAGGTGAGTGGGATTGCGGCTATCAGTTTTGTAAGGTGAAAGCAGAAAGAAATGCAGCAAACAAACGCCTTAAAATGGTGTCCAGCGTTGCTTTCATATGAAGGAGACAGACTTGCTTAGAAGCCATGCAGAGCTGGCTAATACACAGGTAGCATGCTTGTCATTTGGCTTGATTTTCTAAATATCAAGAGGGGCTGTATCGGGTTCTCAAGCTGTGGGCCAATTCCTGCCAGGTTGGCCGTCATTGGATAATCTCTTTGAGGGGGGTAGCAACGCCTGATTAATTGTCCTAATGATCAACAATCTGGCTGTTTGACGATCGGATGGATTTCGGGCTTGTCAGCTGTCTTACAGTTGGAGCAGTTCCATGTTTTGACTTCCCACATGGCTGCTGTCAAAGAATCTGTTACAAACAGTCCTGAGCTTGTTCTGATATTATTGAAGTAATATTTTACATCTTATGGCTAACTGTAGTCTTGACGAAAACTGTGCTCTGACATAAAGAAACTAGACTTGAACCATGCACACTAGAGTTCTTGGCTCCGGTTCTCACTGCAAAACAAAGAGACCATGTCTCATCTGCAGGTCCAAATTATTTTTCTTCTTGCTTTCTCGCTTTCTTTTTTTTTTCCGGAGATATTCGCACATCCAACTATTTCAGATGGAGGTGCGTTAGAAAGTATCACTTTAATTGTCACTTTACAGAGAAGATAAGATCCATTTCGGCCCCTCTGGATGGAAACGCACCGAAACGTTAGCATGATCAATAAATTGTGATGCTGAGCAAGAGCAATGTGCGGGATCTTCTTTTCTTGCATTCTCTTAAAAGTAGGATTACCACAAATCTCTGCCTCCCTCTGTTTCGTCAACATTTCTGATGGAACAGCCATCTTGCCTGAATAAAACTGTGTTGAACTTGTCCATGGGCTTCAGTGTGAGTGTAGAAGTTGTACGTTGTAAGGACAAGACTAACAAAATCATACAGTGTCTTCCTAGCTTAATGCTGAATCTTATTCATGTGGGAATAAGAGCAAGATATAATCAGGCAAATGAACAACAAGTAAAATAGAAAATGGACAGATTTTTTGAGAACAGGTGATGCTCATCATCAGCAAACTCATCGGTCAGCTTCAAAATATGAGGTGGCTTATCTAGCTTACTATCATTGCAGTGAGAGTCCTGTGTCTTTTGTGTATTAAGGTTAGGGCAGTTTAAAGGCTGATCAAGATTAAATCAGTTTCCAAAGAGGGACATGACATGAAAATGTTTTGAAAACCACGGGGCCTGATGATCCTCTAGCTCATCGATTCAAGAGACAAGTGTTGGGACATGAACTCTCTCAACTGAGGAGGAGGAGGAGGGCAAATCGTCCTTGAGGCAAAACACTGCATATTAGCTGTATATAAAGAAGAGGGAGGATTGGGATTGACAGAGCTGCAGTCTGATTAAACTTTAATGATACTTGTGGGGACGTTGCATCACTGCAGCAACAAGTAGTAAAGCACCATAGGATCTGAAAACAAAGGCTCTTAAAAAGATCTTTATCACCATCATTCTTTGTGCGCTATATCTAACAAAGCAGCAATGAAATAGAGAGGCAGGGTTAGAGAGTAAGAGTGAATGAAAGAGACAGAGAGAAAGGTCACGCAGGAAATAAAGTTATACGTTTTAGAAATTTGTAAGTTCTTTGTCCAGAATACTACATCTTTCAACCCCCACTTTTCATTTCAGTTTTTCCATTTCTCTTTCTCTTCCACTACAGCATTAATATATTCCTTTTTTTTATTGGTCTCTTGCATTTCACTTTTCTTAACTTCACTTGCTCTCTTTTGTTCCCTCAGGGGTTGCGGAGGGAAATTAATACCCTTCTCGCCTTTGCTTCTTCAACCATTCTAGCATCTAATTATTTTTCTCCTTGTATGGATGTATAATATGTATGTATGTAATCTATCCATCCATTCATCCATCGACCCCTCCTGTCCAGACTTGATTTCCTTGCTCTTTCTCTCTCCTCTTCACTGCCTTCATCCCTCTTTGGGTAGAGTTTCGGTACGAGGGTAGGCAGGAAGTCAGAAAACACCTTTAAAATCACTCCTCTTCCCTCATTTTTCTTTCCTCCACCACCTTCCTGCACCTCAGACCTTCATCCATTAATCCCTTTATTATTTGCGTGTCACTTTCTCTTACACTCGACACCTCTAAATCTCTCCGCCTCCTCTTTCTCATTGTCCCATTTCTAATTTCTGGCACTTTTCTGCCGTTAATCTCTGCCTGTTCTTAAATCTTCCCTCCTGCCTGCTCTCCCTGTGTTTGGTCCATTCACTCCATTTTCTTCTCCATCTTCCTGTAAGTCCCTATATCTCCCTCCTCCTAAAAATTGCCCTGTCATCTCCCCACCGCAATGCCTGCCCTTTTGTGTTTATCGCCGCATCTTCCCCGTGTCACCTTCTCCGCTTCCCCCGAGCTAGCGAGCGAGCAACCAGTTGTGCTTGGAGCTGTGGTTCATCTTTTGTGTCCAAGCGAAATGGGATCGGAGTCTAGTAATCATAACAGTAAATAATACACGTAAAGCGTAAGTGCTTATTTCAAGGAATACGTGAAATGTGTTTTTTATTAAGTGCTGACTCGTCTCTCTTTCATCTTATCATCAACACACAGCCTCAGCAATAAGCTCATATCACAGATTTATTTCAGCGAGTTCTCCGCAGTCATATTTCTTCTCTGACGTGTTGTTCTTCTTAAGATCTATATATGAACCAACCCGCCCAACCAACGTACACAAATGGGCAGTCTTTGTCTAATAAGTCAGGTGCACTCTGCCAACCTAACAAGACTTATCTTACTTTATTTCCTCTTCACACAAACATCTTCTCTATTCTCACTGCGTCTTGGTCTGAAAGTCCACAGTGATTGAGTCCAAACAGTTTCGAGAGTTTTGTGTGATTATTGAGTAATGCCGTGGCCATCTGCCATGTGCTAAAACGCATGCTGGCACAGATAGAGAAAAGGTTCACACTTTGCACTCTGGAGCCGATTGTGTTCCAATTAATAAGGAGATTTTGAGAGGATGAAAAATGATCAGAGCTTGTCTCTGTAGATTTCTTTGACCTGACTGATCCATTTGACTCTTTGTGCTTCTTTGGTGGCGCAATCATACCCCAAATGCTTTGATAATTGTAGATGAGCAACAGAATACAGCGTGTAGAAAAAAGTTCAAACTTACTGAGGACTAAAACGACAAACACACAGTTGTCTATATGAAATCAATAAGGCTCTAGCGACTTAATTAAACCCGGATTGTGCATATAGATTGGATTGGCAGATTAGAAAAGAATTACAATACAAAGCCAGGGCTCTGTGCAGTGTTGCAGTGTAGGTCAATCGGTAGAGAAAGGCATTAGGGCATAGATCAGTACCAGGTGCGGTCCAGGAGCTGACTGCACAATGAGCCGCTGATTTAGTAAATCAGGCACTGAATACAAACAGATTGTGGCCGCAAACTCAATAAAAACCTCAATGGTCTCAAAAAGTCACATTGATGTTTAGCAGGTATAATGTTGACCATGTTCTCCAGCTTAGTTTATCGTGTTAGCATGCTAAAATTTGCTAATTGGCACTATAAACAAAGTACAGCTGAGCATGATGGGAATGTTTGCATGTATTTAGTAATAAACCAAAGTATTGGACAAAGCAGAATTTTGACCCAGTGATGAAAAGTTAAGGGATCACCAATGTTTTTACAATTCATCCTGAAGGGGACTGCACCAAACTGCATGGCAAACCATCCAATAGCTGTTGAGATATTTCAGTCTGGACGAAAGTAGTAGATCGACCAAAAAAACAGACCGACAATGCCGTCACTTGAGCCAAAACATTTAAATTAAATTACATTTGAATGAGTTCAGAGGCTGAATCCACCAATGGACGTGTTCCATGAAGCCTGAGTCCTTCAGAGTATCTCAAGATCAGGTCGAACATGTGCCTCCTCTAGAAATAAAACCGCTCAGCCGTGCAGAGATCCAAACTAATGGTGCATTCAGGTGCTCCTCATCAACCTGCAAAGTCAAACAGTTCTAATTTTATCACCAGAGAACCAACAAAGCAGAAACACCAGTTATCAACTGAGACAAGTTTAATTATGCCTGAGTTTACAGTGCAAGATGCAAACTGTGTTCCAGGTTAATGGTTTGTACTGGATATCCATATGGCTTTTATGTTACACCTTTGATTAACAACATGTCCACACTAGCTCTTTAAATCTGTTTTTTTTTTTTTTTACCTTGCAGTGAATATTTCTTTGGCCTAGTTTAGGTGATATATTTACCTGTGACAGATGACCTCCTGGATGCAAATTACAGGTCCTGTGATATTTACTGACATTATAAGTTGACGCTCTGTTAAATAACTGACTGGCACACGGTGAATTATGGGATGCTGAGGGCCAGGAAGGATGCACCGGGTGTGTCGTCCAAAGTCAGGCAAAATAAGGCGGCATTTCTCAGTTTCATTTGGAGCAACCTTTGAAACAGGATAGACCTTGAGAGAGACCTTGAAAGTCTGGAAACACGATTCTGGAGCTTTCAAACATATTACACTAACCTTGTTGAACGATGTATTCAGTCTAGAAATGTGAACTTGAAAAGATCCAGCACGTACTTCACCCCCTATAGACTAAATGTCCTCACAGGGACACAAAGGAGGAAAGTACATCCACCCATATCTTCACTATTAGAACTGTGCAGTATCTTCATTGTTATGCAATGTCTGTATGTGCATCTTTGCCAAGTGTAAACTTTTAATCTGGTGGCATGGGGCCTCAGCGGCCAGCAAAGGAGATTACACACTAACGCATGCAGAGTTAAGTTAATGTTAATCAAACTCAAAGTGGAGCCACAGAAGGGGAAAAGATGCTTAGCATGAGAGACAAAAGATGAAACGACACATGGAGTTAGACAAAGATTGAGGAAGACACCAAAAGAGAGAGGAAGGGGAGTCTGATTATTATTTGCTAGATAACAGGAAGATCACACAAAAAGAAAAGATAAAATGAGTGAAAGTATGATCAAAGGCGGCAACACTGTTGAAATGTATGGCGTTTCACAACTCTCCCTGCAAAGTGTGTCTTTCCATGTGTGTGGCAGTATCCATCTGTGTGTGTGTGTATGTGTGTGTTTTTTCCATTAATCTCCTCCTCCCAAGTGTCCCCACAGCTTCACTAATGTTTGAAGAAGCCATTTGAGACTCAGTGACTGCAGATTACCGATAAGGAAAATTACACTGTCAGAATTTATCAGCGCAAAAATCACCCCAGCGTGCGTCCTCATGTGCATGTGTGTGTTCGTATGGTGGAGACAGAGGGTTTTCTTGCTCGGGGCATATGTCTGCGTGCATGTGTGCGCTTTGTGTGTGTGTTTTTTTATCCCTCCTCCGGGGAGACCCCACGCACCGTCTGTCTCTGACTGATTCAGTATTCATTGCCACAGAGAGACGGGAAAGAGACGAGAGGGAGAGGGAGAGGGAGAGGAGAAGATGAGGAGGAAGGAAGGAAGAAAGAAAGAGAGAAATGATGAGATGCATAAAAAGGAGAAAAAGCCAAAAACACAGCAAGATGACAGAGAAGAAGGAGAGGGGAGAACATATTTATGAGCAAAAAAAAGGTGTTTATGCCAAGAGGTTATAATTTTTATTCACGCTTCAACTGTCTGAACAGATGTCTCCAATCTCCTTACAACAGCTCCTCAAATGCAGCAATTTCACATCCTGATGTTGTTAGATGTCAACTGCACTTCCAAAATGACTTTTTGCCGTCACGTCTGCAGCCATTTTGTAAGAGCAGGTGCTGCTGCAGACTTTCTATTTTGTTTTGTATGTCTTCTCCCCCACCCCCCTTCCCCAAATGGTGGATCTCGCTGTGGGGGAAAAAAAGAAGAAGAAAAGACAAAACAGCTGAAGAGGTGAGAGGGGTGTAGGAGGGAGACGGGGAGACGAGAGAGGAGGCGGAAGAAAAGGCAGAAAAATAAAAGGATGAGGTGAGGAGGGGAAAGAAAGCGAAAATGGAGGCTGGAGGAGGAGAATGGAGGTGTTTTCCATCCTGTCTTTCATTAGAGTTTTCAAATCTAATGAGAGGCTAAGAGTGAGACAGACGGAAAACGGACCAAGACAGAAGCCATACAGAGAGATTATAGCAAATATGCAAACATACAGGAAGTGAAATAGATACAGAAAATGTCCATAACAGAAAGAAGAGACATGTGTTAATGGACTGAGGCGTAATAACTCTCCCAGCCTTACTGGTACTGCATACCAATACAACACATGACAGACAGAAGCTGTGTGTGTGTGTGTGTGTGTGTGTGTGTGTGTGTGTGTGTGTGTGTGTGTTTTGCAGTTGGGTGAGGTCCCACATTGTTTTAGCTCTGTCTACATATCCAAACAGCATCTCTAATTAATCCGCCCGGCGGGGTCTATCACAGTGTGTGTGTGTGTGTGTTTGTGTGTGAGAGAGAGAAACAAAATGTCAAGGCAAATGCAGAAAGTGCGAAACACGACTTGCTCACGCAGGTTGCCTCCCACGTGTCACTTTGTTTATGCACTATAAGAGCGCGGCATGCTTTACTTAGTAGTTACCAGTCATGAGAGAGGAAGGGAGGGGGGGGGGGGGGGGGGACATGGCAAAGGTCACGGGGTCAGATTCAAAACACAGATGGTGCACAGTATCAAAACATAAATCTGTTACAGTCAATAAGCCACAATTAGCTTAAAGGATATTTCCAATATTGCCCAAAAACCATTAAAAACACATCAATGAGCCACACCGTTTTTCATCATTTGTTTCATTACAGTCAACATGGGCACTGCAGTCTTGAGCCAGTCTCACCCACACCATCCTCCTGCCATAAATACTCACCAGAGCAATAAATGTGTATTAATCCACAGCTAACAAATGCACTATTTATTCCTGTTTGAATAATGTTGGATAAAAAGCTACAGTGGCCAGCTGTTTTAGCTGATTTTAGGGAACTTAACACTATCTCTGGGGCTCAGTAGCGTTTAATGAAATCTGATTGTCCATTCAGGTTTAGCTTTTAACAGTTTTAAATCACAACACTTTTAGGAAGCCCGACATTCAAAGAACTAAACCAAGTTTTCCCAAAGAGACGGCATATTCTCTATTTAACTAAATGACTGCCCGAACGATTCATGCATTGGTGTTTGCTAATAAAAAGAGAGGATGTGAAAGATTAGAGCAAGGATTTGTTACACTAAGAGCTTAACAAATCTAGGTAATACCAGCTTGGAACTGGATATCAACCCTACCTCCAACTCAAACCAGGTCAGAGCCAACTGAGTCCCCGAAAAGTTTGGGAAAATCTGACAAATGAGGAGAAACTGCATGTGATGGAAGGCAGAAAGGAGCAAAAATAAATCACATATCCAGTTCAAAACAAGACTGATCCACAACCCGAACTACCTCCGATTTAATCGTGGAGGACAAACAGAGTTTAGGATGCATCTGCTCTCCCGTTTCTCTTACTTTGACTTTCATCCCTTTACTTTCTATAGAGCCAGATCGATAGACCCTGCCCTCTTCCATACCCTTCATTATATTTCCCTCTCCACGTTCTCAGCTGACAAAAAATCGAGGGGAAGAGACAGAACCAGTGGTGAGAGGATGGGAAATGTTTTGGGCCGATCATTTCTGCCTTTGTTGTGCTTTGCAGCCTCGAACAGTAGGTCATAACACCAACACAGCCGGGGTCGGGACTTAATTTTCCACCAGGCCACCCACAGCGGAAACTCATGGACTCACAGCTATTGTAAGGTTGAACAACATCAGCCAACTGACGTATAAAGCGGTAATACTATAAACTGAAAAGTCTAGTTTGAGAACATCAGCTAGTCTGCATTTGGTAGCACTGAGTTGACAACTGAAGGGAAACAGAGACAAAGAAAAGCAATTAAGAATAATGGAAATGAGACAGAGCTTGTTGTTCCTCTGAGCTACTGAGAGCTTTGCTGTCACAAACGTGCAATTTGAAATGTGATGATGTACTGTGATTTATTTACAATATGAAATGGTTAGATAAGGAAAAACAATTAATTTAATTGTTAAATGTTAACAATTAAAAGTCTATGTGCATTAATACAATTTAATTTACAGTAAATATATAATACTTTTTTCTACTTATTGCCCAGATAGAATATGTTCAATAACTAAATTTCAGGACATGTCAAGGACTTGCTTTTGAACATGTATTTTTATTAATTCAAAAAAGTCTAATTCATACATTTGATGCCATGGCAGTGTTTAGGTGTCCGTGTGCTCAAAAAGAACTGGTTCACACGACATGTTGTCCGAAAACGTCTGAAGGCAAGAGTGTGGTCTGTACACACAAAAAGTGACGGAAGTAATTGTGTGAAAAATGAAAAAAACAGCTTGAGAGAGAAGTTCAAACCCTGCATACCTACTTTTTCTCAAAGTGGGAACTGCTATTTTGGGGTGCCCCCGTTTCAGGATGTAAATTCCTATTAATTTTTCCATTGACAATGTTATGTAGTTGAGTTCTGCTGTCTCTGAAAATGGAATACAGAACGGGGTAGAAAACACTTCCAGAAGCAGCAGTCCCTGGCATTTTGCAACTCTATTGCTGGGTAAAGTGGGCATGCTTGTCCGATTGTTGATTTTCGGAAAGTTACAAAAACAGCCCCCTTTATTCTGACGTCAGAAAGGTGTACGGGGGAGGGGATTTCAGACACTGACCATCTGACAAGCTCTTCAGTTAAAGCACACTGACCCCTTTTAACTAACAATCATAATCTGAAAAACGCAGCTAGAGACTGACATGATGTGTGACTTGTTTGGGATGTGGTTCTAATGGAGTCTAATAGGCGTTGGACCGGTCCGGCGTGTAATGTAGCGCATCCTCCTCCATGAAACACTGTCCACAGTCTGTTGAAAAGGTGACTGCACTGTCCATTTACACACCCAATAACTCATTCAGATGTGTTAAATGGAGCGTGGGCCGGACCAGTGCAAGAGTATTTCCGCAACCTGAGTCAGCCTTCTCTGAATAAATGAATAATTTGTGTGTGTGTGTGTGTGTGTGTGTGTGTGTGTGTGTGTGTGAGACTGTGTGTCTCTTGGGGACGAATGGATATTTGTTTTTTTATGTGTGTGTGTTTGTTGATGTGTGTATGTGAATGCCTGGATGTGTGTGTATCTGTTTGTGTGTGTGTGTGTGTGTGTGTGTCCTCCTTACACACTGGACATTGGACTTGCCCCAAGCTAAAATGACTAAGTGAGCGAGTCCCCAACCGGTTTTCTCTTCTCTCTTTCTCTTTGCTTCCTCCCTCTCCGCACTTAAACAAGCAACATGAAAACACGTTTGAGAAGTGCCGGACAAAACCAGATGAAGTGGATGAGGTTCGTATCAGGTTCTGGCATTGTTCAAACTATGTGCAACTAGAATTTAAAAAAACAGCAGCTGGATTAAATCTGCTCTTACAATAAAAAAGATCAACCTTTACTCTCTTCAAACAACATGCAGTGGATATTTATGTATAATACATTGCAAAAAGAAACTTCAGAGGCTTTGGATACATGTAAAAATTGAGACCAACCGCCTGTAAAACAGACGGACAGCCCACCGCTCGCTCTGTCATCAGTCCATATATCAGTCCTCATGCAGAATACATTGTCTCAGTTTGCTTTTGATAGATAGAGAATCATCCTGGCTGCCTTGTTAGCTGTTCCTTTCTCTCGCTAAATGTGCTGGTTCAAGGACAGCTGCTTCCTACTCTATCATCCTACATACAGTGGCAACTCCTCCTAGCTTTAATCACTCCTCTTATCATCAGTAGCTATACATTTTCCCTCCCACATGGTTACACTCCTTTTGCAGTCCTGCAAATACATGCATTGTATCTACTACTGGCCGATTCATTGGAGAAATGAACCCTATTCAGGGTCATGGGACCAGTCATTTGGACCAGGTCACTAAGTGAAGGATGTCTGGGGAAAAAGAAGGCTTTTATTGTCGGGAAGTTTGTGTCTCTTCCTGAAAATGACATCATTCAACTGGAAACCACTGTGAACACCAAAATATCACCAACAAACCACATGCATCCAGCATGTCAGGTTCCTCTTTTCTGAGATTTCTTGCCAGCAACTCCCAGCAGGTTATGCTTTTAGGGCTCTCCCCGCTGTGGGTCCCGCTGTTTCTGATGGACAACCCCACTGAAGCACTATTTGGTGCACGGTTTTTTAAAAATATCCCTTTTCTTGGGAACTCCCTGAGCTACTGTCAGAGCTGTAGAGCTAACTGGGCAGGGATCCTGAAGATAAATTCAAGATAGTTTATTCATTGTATCCCTGCAGGAATATCCTCTTCCTATTCAGGTCTTGCTCCTGAACACTACAGCAGGACAAATGCTTGGCAGAATACACTCAGTTGCTAGTTTGTTAGGTAAACCTAGCTAAAACTAATGCAGTCTAACAATAACAGTCTCTATAAATTTTACCTTCATGAAGGTTATAATGTTCCGTTTTTGTTGAAACTGTTTTAGAGACGTGTTGATTCAACTGTATGGTGATTTAGGAGGTTGTGATTTGTGGTGCTGTTGAATTGTGTTGCATTATACAGAGAGGCGTTTCTGTTATTTAGCCTACCCTCATTGGTATAAATGCGGAGGACAAAATAATAGAAACACGTGCCCTTTGTATGTGTGTAGGTTTGCATAGTTTGTGATTCCAAATATCCAGTAGTGTCATGCTTCAAGTTCAAAAGTAGTTAAATGCAGCTGGCAGCTTCGTAATTTTGCAGTTAATGAGACATATGCACAAGCTGTACGTTAAGCACGTTTATATAAAAATGCATGAACATGTTGGTGTTGTGGTTGAAATGCTACCATCAGGTGTAGCGAGTGGACGTAATGCATTTTTCAGTGCTTAATTGGTTGATGTTGTTAAATAGTGCACTCTGTAAACAAGGTAGCTAGCCACTGTGCTAAAATAACTTGTTAATCTAGTTTATAGTGTGTGCGCTGGGTCTAAGCTGTGTACTGTATGACTGACCAGTGCATATATTCTGGCCTGATTTCATGTTATTTTATTTGTCACATCATGTTAGATTGTATCAGTTCATGAGAGCTATAGGCTACTAGAGTGTGCTGGATCTGGTCTGACCATGGCGAGCTAACTATATGACTGATATATATTCTGTCCCTATATAGACATTAAACGGCACCACAGAAGAAGATGCAGTCCCCGTGTCCTTTCCTCCACCCAACACAACACAGTGCAGAGTCTCGAGGTTGCTTAGCTGAGCTCAGTTACATTAAGTTATATTAAGTTGCAGTCCTTGTAACTGCCTTTCCCTCCTTCACTCTCCCCATTCTCTCCAGCTCTTATCTTCTTCTACTCTCCTCTCCATTTCCTCCCTCCTTCCTTCCCCACATCTTTAATGTATCCTCTCGCCTACTCTGACAACATTGCAGCAGGACCCACCAGAGACAAACAACTGTCTGGAACCGACTGCAGGTCTCCACTCTGCCTCCCCGGTGCCATCGCTGCGCCTATTAACCACGAGATAATTACCCAGTGGCACTCCCCGTGGGATTGGCTAGCCCCACAATAAGCTAATTAGCATGCACCTGATTGAACGGACAGGGCTGGCTGAACAAGTGGGACCGAGAATGGCAGACACGGAAGCAGGTTTTCTAAAATTACAAAAAGTGAGAATTAGACGGTATGGCAGCCGGTGAGGTGAAACACTCACTGTCATCAGAGGAAAAGCTACATTAGCGTTTGAGCTAATTGGGAGAGGAAACATCGTGCAGAACAGCATGATGTTTGGAAATCTCTTTAATGTGACACCAAGCAAAGGCTTACAGATTAGTTGACAGATTTTGGTGGCTGTTGGCATTAACAACCCAGCGGGACCAGGCGCCAAATTGGTCGCATAATTTGGGTTTATGCTACATAGGATAATGTGTTTTATTGTTCATTAAACACAGCAGAACCATAGCTCTGTATAGCTTGTCATTTGTGTAGCACTAAACTGAGATCTTACACGGGTCATTATGCTGCTAGAGCGCTCCATGATGCCACTGCAGTGCAGGAGTGCTGCAGCATATAACAAGCACTACCAAAGATAGCTTCAGTTTTCTGTATTGCCACAGAGGAACAGGCCTGTGACTGAAACCACCCACTTGTGTGTAGATTGTGGGTGGAGAGGGACACTGTGTTGACCTGTAGACAAAGTAAAAGCTACTTGACTCACAGGGAAAGTCATGTTGATGCTCAACATGGCAATATATATGTTGTACCTGTGTGTCGCTGGGTGTATGTGTGCATATGTGTGGAGACTTCTATATGTAAAAAGATGTGATTATGGACCAAAATGTTATTAAAACCTTGCAAATTTGTATGTGCATATATGCAGGTAAATACAGTATGTGTGCTAATAAAATGTGAAAACAAAAGCACCATATTATTTTCTTTGTGTCACTTGTCCTTGAGTGTGTGTGTGTGTGTGAGGCGAATCTGCGTGTCTCAGCCTCCACATTGCAGGCGCTGTGTGGTACACAAAGAAATACACACAGCATGCACAATGAGGAGGCCTCAACACGCCGTTTCATTGGCGGCACTACAGGCTAATCAGTGACTTGATGGACTAACAGACTGATCTGCTGGTCAATGAAACACACAAAAAAAGGAGCAGCCTGAACAGTAAACTGCAGAATTCGTTTCACTGATTTCTTGCTGCAGTGATGTCGAGCTGATATCATACCTCACATATTTCTAAGTAGAACTTGCTTAACTAAAATTAAAATTTTCTCAATCATTCCTCTCTACAGAGACCCTGTAGTGACATTTTTTATAGTTTTGCTTTTGGGCATTTTATGCTTTTATTAGATAGCTGAAAGTAGAGAGGTGACAGGAAACAGAAGAGAGAGATTAGAAATGACCAAAGGTCCTCAGCTGGACACAAATTTGGGATGTTGGTTCATGGTCAGCTCCTTAATCCACCCAACACGCTCCACTCAACAGATTTCTGTACTTGAAACTATGGTTTCTGGTGCACATTAGAAACTATCTAATGCATACCCAAAAATATGTGCATGTTAGGAACTATCTACTGCATGGTAGAACTAACAAGTGCATACGAAAAGTATCTAGTGTGAATTAGAAGCTAGTATTGTACTTGATAAGTATCTGATTGCACTGAAAGTACAGTAGAGTGTGCAGTAGAATTATTTGGTGCAAACCAAAACAAAATCTAGTGTGAAATACTATCAGGTACACACCAGAAAATATCTCTTTAAACTTTCAGTGCATTCGTCAAACTTGACCACATACCAAAAGTATCTGGTCTTAGAAAATAAATAATAATAAATAAAACAAAACAAAAAAACTTTCTGGTGCACACCAAACCTGTATGGTGGTGGTGAACACTAGAAACTGTCTAATGCATACCGGTATACAGTACTGCATACCAGAACCATCTGGTTCATACCAAATAATCTGATGGGCACTAGAAAGAGGGGTACAAAAGATTAGTGGAAGTCAATGAAACATGCAGTGAGAAAGTCTGATCTACTTAATCTGTGGCAATGTCAGCTTTTTACTGATGCACAATTCATCATGGTTTGAAATGATCTGAATGAGAGAAGCTGGTTACTGAGAAAAAACATATGCGTTTTCTCCTCAGTGACTCTGTCTTGTGGGTTTTCTACACTCTGAACTTTGAATTACTTCAACAAATGCGTGTGGACTAATCAGTGCTCCCTCCGCTGGCTTCATCTTTTATGATAAAAAATGAGCCCACAAAAACTATTTTTTTTAATAAGCCCCGAGACAATAGCTTCTCATATACCCTTTAATGAGCCCATTTGGGTCTCACTTTAGGAGAAAATAGTGAGCCTGACCCGCTCGGATATGTTAAACCCTGCAGACCTGCATTGTCTAATGACCTGCCCATGCTCCTCTTCCTGTGTACAGATGTTACAATTGCAGAAATCACAGCAATCCAGTCTACTTTATACACTAACACTGCATTTACCTGACATTAATACTGGATTCAAATCCTTAATGCATACATCTTGATTTAATCCTGCAGATGTTTTTTCAAACAGTCCTTCTCGAATTTCCCCTCTGAGGATCAATAAAGGCTTATCTTATCTTAAAATAGATCAAAGATGCAGCAGAAGTTCCAAAGATTGAATTAAGCATGAAAAATATTTGATTTACTCAATTTTATATTTAAATATTCAATAAGTAATAAGAAAAGCTGTAGTTCAAGAGTGATATATTTCTTAGCTTACATTTGAGGTTTTGGTTTAAAAGGTTCTGATTAGAGGGTTATGCAATGTAAGTGTAAACTTTAAAAATACCAAAATAAGGGTTTTAAGGTTTGCATATGACAGCGATACTGTATTTCAGGTTATGGAGCAGAAGCAATTATGCACATTTGTCCATTAAACTGCCTTCTTATGTTGACACGTCTGTGGTCAAACTGGTCGTTAACCATGCGAGTTCCCCTTTTCCTTTCAATTAAACCTACATACAGATACCTACTATACACATTACATTAGTACTCACAAATTAAATATATAAATGCACACTTACACACTCTTTCTACAGCCACCACACACGTGCCATTTCCACACTAACAACCCATTTGCTACGCTTTGACAGGTGGAGAGATAAATTTCCCTCCATGTCCTGAGCTGAGGAGGAACACTTTCAGACTAATTGGAGAGAAGAGAAGAGGAACGTTCACTTTATTGTGACAGTCAAGGACAGGGCATCCTTGTTAAAACTAAACTTTCAGTGGTCCTTTCCATTTTCTACCTGTAATGGCCAAGATCCTGATAATTAAACCTAAAGACAGTATGGTATAAGGAAATGTCCACATACTGTGTTGGAAAAAGAATATTTTAGACTTTGTTTGCACTGCAGAAGTCATTGCAGGGTTTGTTTGGAGTATATATTGTAGCTGTTTTGTTAAACTGCATTTAAAATGGCTTTTCCCCCTGGCACCTCCATCAACATTTTAGACATTCACTACAGCAAAACATGAGCAGGCAAAAACTCCTGTATTTTACTTTCCAACACATAGAAGAAGCTCTAACTGGCTTTGTTTGGATTGGATTTACAAAGCATATAATCACTTTATCAGCACACATTGGTATTGACACATTCATATTGTGTCCTCGCCTTATAAAAGCATAAGCATCATAAACGATGCAACAGTGAACATGTTGTTCCCTGCGAATAATGTGTTACCCCTCTGGGCCGATCTGTATACACCTTGCGCTCCTTGCTCTTTATTGGTTGAGAGACTAACTGAACAGGAGCGGATACTCAGTGGACCTTTTGAAATGAATTTGGCTGACAGGTTATTAATATTTTTGACATGGATTATATTACTTAAGTGCATATACACGAGCTGCAGTCTCGCTGTCGTCTCATCTATGGAGTTGTGTTCGTGTTCTAATTACAAATCCATAATGGGACATTTTGAACGAGGATTTTCTGAAGTGCATAAAATATATGTTGTAGAGAAATTACTATCATGCAAAAAGTAACTTATTTTGAGCAAACATTAGTCTACTTTCAAAAAATTACCTGCAGACAAAGGTTTTTTTTTTAATCATTAAATTTTTGGTCGCATTATAATCATTTCGCAGCAAAATACAACTTGTGTGATGCTAAAATGTCCCACACAAATACTGCCATACCCACTTTCTTTCACATCTCATTCATCCAATCAGAGCATCAGTTTCTGAAGCTTTCTCTCATTCATAAACTGGCAGACGCTCTTTGCCACCCCAGCTTCTCCTTCCACCTGATGACTCAAGACTCCCAGACGCTTTTCCTGCAAAGCGCTCCCCCGCCAATGTTTTGCTTCAGACGTAGATCGTGTGGGCGATAGAGTCTGAGTCAGCATCATAACGGCATTTAAAAAATGTTTTTGCATCTTATACATAGCGTGGTGAAGTCTTCTCCATATAAAAAGTTATATCTGTAGTTTCCCTTGGGTCAATCAGTGTAATTTTGAAAATGCCACGTGTTTAGTCAAAATCAACACACTGAAAATAACACCTGGATGAATAAACAAATGAATGAAGAAAAAAAAGGCTCATAACATTCCATTGGATCATTACCATTTTGTAGAAGCCACAAAAGAGCTTAATCAACAAGAAAAGATGCTCTGTACGCTTCATTTCCATAACAACCAACTGCGGATGCCAACAAAGAGTACTCGCGTCCAACTCTCAAACACTCCCACAGCACAGCCCGAGAGCTTTATATTTACTTTTTATGATCAGAATAGCAAGAGATTTTCTGATCTCTTCTGATGTGAACCGTTTCACCACTGCTCCATCCATTTTCATTCTGGTGTTTTACGCCACGTCGGCTGCATGGCTCTAGGGATGGCAATGTCAGTCGGTCGCCATTAACTTTCGTGCACAAATTCACGGTGCCCAGAGATGAAACCTGAAGACGTTTATGATCCCCTGACCTTTAATCTGGGGCCGCCAGCAGGTCGAAGATTTCACTTATCCAGTGAAATATCATGACATCTGCTGGAAGGGTTGGTACAAGATTTTGGTACAAACATTCATGGTTCCTAGTGCCACCATCAGGTTGACATTTGTGGTTTTTAGTGAAAGTTCTCCGTAACTATGGGATGGATTACGATGACATTTGATACACACATTCCTGTAGCCTTCTGGGTGAATTAACTTTTCATCTTGCACCATCATTTGGTCAAAATTTCAATTTGTCCAATACTTTTTAACCAAATACATGAAAGACCAGTGACATTCGCATTAGCCTCAGCTGCACTTTGTGTTTAGTGGTAATTAGCAAATCTTAGCATGCTAACACACCAAACCAAACTGGTGTACGTGGTAAACATTATGCTAGCTCAACATTATACCTGCTAAACATCAGCATGTTAGCACGATGATGTTAGCATTTAGCTCAAAGCATCTTCTTTTTTGTGTCACTGTCAGCTGCATATCCACATGAAACTTTCCTTTATAATGAATAAACAGCGTTTACCTCCACTGAACTTCTCTATACCAAAGTGCCACTTTTCTGTCTGCCATTCGGCTGCTTGCTATTGACCATCTTTGGTCAAGAAATACTGGGACAGTGACATTTTTTGTCACATGTTCTTGTACTGTACTGGGTACATTTGTGCCCTGTTTAGATTTGAATACAGTTTGTAGCCAGGACTCTCTGGAAAGCATTGACACAGAGCGGATTATTCCAGTGAAATAGGCAAAAAGGAAATTGACTCCCATCTACTTTCTGTCTCTAGCACAATGAGCATAATATTGTACATGCTGTTTCATCTTTGAATACAGGTTTGATACTGTACCATCTCAGTAACCTTTAGTGGAGGTGAATGATGAACCCAGCAGTGCTGAGGGAGCAGCACTGTGGGTGTTGCTGTCATCGCTAGACTTTAATTATGCGGCAGCAGCAGCAACAATGGGATAAAACAGGGTCCTTCTGTCTTTCACGCTGCATATAAAATAACTGTGTCAATCCTCATTTGTACTAATATATCATAACTTTGAACCATACTTGTGGAAACTATAATAAAATAAAAACAAAAGTCCTTCGCCCTGAAGGACCAAAGCTGACACAACTCTGCATTAATTCTCATTATTCAGTCAAAGTGCCTTAGCATTTAAATTGACCTCAGCTAATCCCTTTTATGAAACTTTAAGGCGATTTACATTTTGTCCTCCAGCAGCTTTCCACTCCAAGTTTAGAAACACACAGTTATAGTACATTTATAGACCTTTGGGCACCCTTGTACTCACTCCACCAATTTGCTTAATTGAATTGGGCATAAATGAGTCAGAGGATACACAGATGCATATCATTTAGTGTACGTGCATCATGCTTTAAACTTTACGTACTTAAATGTACTGTAGCGTAAGTGTATGCAGCAGAAAGGCTCCCCTAACAGACCAGTACAATTAGGCCTCCAGGGCAACATCATCGGATAAAAGCAAACAAGCAGTTTTGAATATATGAATACATAACTAAACAAGATGTGTGTGCTGCAGAGGAAGCGGCACGTCAAACAGGACGTCGTGTGCGAGGGAATAAGAGAGAAAGCCTGAAAGTGTGATGTGCACATGCAGGCACATGTGTGTGTAAGAGACAATTCTCCCACCTGACCTACAGGGTCAGAAGGCTAATAGCAACGCGCTAGTAAGACGTGAGTGAGTCATTCTCCACCTCCGGGCTCGTGTGCCATCCCTACAGTAATTTGCAATTAAAAGCCGCGTCATAGCACAAGTTTCTTGTCTTGTTCTATGTACTTCTCAAAGCTCACCAGGAACAACAGAGTCAGTGCTGATGTTTGTGTGTGTGTGTGTGTGTGTGTGTTGCAGGTGTGTTCTTACATAGCTCTTCAGATGTGAAGTGATGAAGCAGGTGAAGCAGGACAAGATATCAGGAGTAGCACAAAGATTTAAAGGAAAAGAAGTTCTTTTTTCATAGTTCTGTACATCATTTCTCTTTGTTTTGATGACATTTTAATTTAAGCAAATATACCAAACACTCTCTGGTTTCAGCCTCTCAAATGTGGCTGATTGGCTGATTTTCTGTCCATCTGTTGTTCTGACAAAACAATACATTTGAAGACATTCCCTTAGGATTTTCTTTTTTTTTTTAAAACATTTTTGATGTTTCACAGACTAAATGATCGTGATTAATGATGAAAACAGTCGTTAGTTGCAGCCCTAACGATATGTCCGAGTTGAATCAGGAAGTTGTTTTAAAAAAAAAAAGAGGATGTTTTCGATTGACTTATCGGAAATAATTATGTTTACAACCTGTGTGACCAACCACTGTTGTCCTACACAGTATGCTCTGTGTACCAGCCATTCACATTATGCTGTAGGTGTCACACACACACAGAGAATTTAACTCAGCAGCGGTTGCAACCTGATGAAATGCTTTTCAAAAGGGGGTTAAGGATGTGTCATGACAACAATGCAGCTTCTCTCATGGACATACACACCACACTCCCATGGGGGGCAAACACACTCTGCTTTCGGGTTTGAAGGAGCTCTATCGTCAGAAGATTGAGATGGTGGATGATAAGAGGAGGGACTGACACACACACACACACACACACACACACACACACACACACACACACACCTTCACCCTCTGAGTCACCCCTCAGATATGTATAAATCTTGGCAGGAGTCTGCCTGTCATCCAGGGACCTTTCAAGAACCTTCAAGTATATTTATGGTGCCTCTCCGATTTTTGGTGTTCCAGGCGGCCCAGTCCTTCTCTGATCTGAGTCCGCAGGTGCTGGAAGTTTATGTCATCTCCTTGACACCTTATTCCTGCATCTGAAGAAGCCAGTTTTAGCAAAACTGGTGTCACTATTTGGTGCAAAAGTGAAGAGACACACTGAAAGGGTACGAGATCCTGCATGCCTTATGGGCTTCTCTGACAACCACATTTAACATCTTCTGGTAAGAACTGTGTGTAGGTGTGTGTGAGTGGGAGGAGGTTGTGAGGTGGAGTGTTCTCAATATATTTGTAGAAATTACCTGCTTGTGTGTGTGTGTGTGTGTGTGGGAGCCTGAAGAAATCCTCCGGTGTTTTTGCGGTAAAAGATCAAACACTTGCGGTCGATCTTTTTTTTGTGTGTGTGTGTGGTAATGTGTGCATGTACAAGAATCACTAATTGATCCGGTTACCCGTGAAGAATATCAAACCTTTGATCACTGAGGCAGCTCAGGAATTATACGTCTGTATTGACAGCAACATTATTTAAAAATGATGGTACCCTTTCATAGATATAAAGGGAATTTAAGCTGCAAAAAGATCTTACTTTTACATGTTTTAGTCCATTTACTACAAATTATGTAATTAACAACCGCTTTCCACACTAGTGCAACCTTTGAATTTATGTTACACATGACTCTAATTGGTCTGGATTAAACTCATTTTGCATAACACTAATAATTTGGTTCACAGAGCATGCAGTACCAAAACAAGTCACATAACAAAACCTAATGACCTGTACAAAATGGCTCAAGGTGAATAAATATGGCTCTATTGAACACTGTAATATAAAGCAACATTAAAATAGTACTCCAGCCATTTAGAAGAAGAAGAAGGGGAACACAAAAAGGCAGATTTTTAAGAAAAAAATGCAGCAGAGGCAGAAGTATCCTGACTTTGGGTCAAGCAAAAAAAAAAACAAAATGCTGGATCCTACACTTCCCATAATGCAGTTCGACAGAATACACCTTGCCTGCCTGGTAGATGCCCATGTCTTTCAAACTCCGCAGCTCGTAAGACAGGCTTTCTATTAAAAAGTCTCCAAGCCCAAGCCGAGATAACCCTGATGACATCACTATGACATCACCAGGGTTATTTTCTCAGACCTGACAAAGCTTCTCCAACAACTGTTTTCACATATGTAGTACTATGTAGTACTCCCCAAGACTAGTAAACTGAATTTGACTCTTAGAATCTGTAAAGTGCCACTATGGAAGAACATTTTCACTTGCAAAAGAGTAATAAATCTCTCTCCTATTTATCAATGACTCATTTCATGAAAAGTTTGTGCGTACATACGTGAATGCGTTTGTCATAATTACTTTATTATTAACTCAGTGTGACATCCCTTCATCCTGCAGATCTTGTTCTGCACAGACGTTTTACACACTTAATGTACACTGCACACACCCTCACTCACACTTATACATGATGTGACACACACGCTTTTTCTACCCACACATGCTCATGCTGACAGATGACAAGAGTGTCACAGTCTCTATATTTTTTCCCTCATCTCTTCTACATAGTATGTCTGTCTACCTGCTTCGCTCTCCCACCTCTCTGAAACTATATATGTCCCTTATCACATACAGCCAAATCAGAAAAAGAAAGATTCCAGTAAACCATACAATGATATTCTACAATATTAATCCAGTTTCCTAACAATATACAGCAAAGACAAGCCGTATGGCAAAGCGAGCTAGTTAGCATCACTCATTAGTTTCTGTTCAAAGACACAGGTATTGATCTATTTCCTTCAGAATCAATCAATAAGCTTGTTAGTATGCACATGGACACATGAATGTGTACACAAACACACACACACACGTTTGCAAGTTAAAAGGCACCATGATGAAGTATCGTTTCTTAAAATCAATCAATAACATCTGTAGGCATGTTTACTCCTCTTGCTTCTCTTTTCATTAATATTTGTAGGCTATTGGTAAATCAAATGGTCACTGGTCATTCAGAATTCATAAGAAGCACATTCAATTCTTTTTTAATTGGCCGTGACATAAATTTTACATTTCTCTTCTGCTCACTAAAGCAGATTGGCTTTTCTCTGATCATGACATGCTTGAATACATACATCTACAGTTTTGGTTAAATAGCTGGAAGATCATCAAATTAAATTGTTATATAAAGACAATTTCACTTGTGCTTTGCACTTAAATAAAAAGAAATTTAAATCTAAAAGCACAGTCATATTCTAATCTTCCTGTCTCTCACAGGTTATAAAATGTTTTTGCTCCTCTGCAAATTGTAATTTCTTTGTTTCTATACACAGTTTGATTGAATTTGCCAACCCAAAATGATTTGAACAGTTATTTTACTCTGCACTCTTTGGCTATCTGTAGAGGATAGCCAAAGATTGCTCCAGTTAATTGTAATTAATTACATGCTTAACTAAACAAGCCCAGCAGGTTGGTGCTGGTTTCTCAGGGGTGATATACAATGTGTAGTGTACATGAAACCACACTGAGTGCAGAGCTGACATTTGTGGGTGTTTCCAACACACAAAAAGGAAAAAACGGTCACAAAGTAGCAGTGATATCTTTTTAGGGGGAAAAAGCCAGCAACAGCATATGCATCAATAGGCTGAATGTGCAGATGTCAATAACCGTTATGTTGCATTGTGTTTGGTGTGTGTGTATGTGTGTGCATGGCTATTAGAGATGCAGTATTGGATTCCATTTACAGTAGCTGGCTTCAGTGGAAATACATACGCTAATGAGCCTCAATATGCACTTTGACTGCTACTTTGTGGTCTGCTCCCTCCCCATGTCCGTCCTGCTCTCTCACACCTTTTGTGGCTGTGAGAAATAGCTGTCACAGTTTCAGTTAATCATCACACCTTTAAATCAGTGATTTGTTTGTGTGATGTTTAAGTAACTCCCTGTTTAAGGGTGTGAAATCAATAAGGACTCTTACACCACCCTGAAACATCAATGAAGCTACTGGAGAAATAGACCACTCTGCTTCACGCCCACACGTACAGAAAATCTGCTTTTCTCCCACAATGCTGAAATCAAAACCACCAGATAAAAATATACTGCAGACACAGAGGCAAAAAGTGTTATCGGACTCTGAATCAGAAGAAGGTGTAGTTAAACGGAATACAATGAAGGTTTGAAAAACATCAATGAGCTTTAAAACAATCAACAACATTGTTGGCTGACAAGAGATCTGCAGCAGATCATAAAGCTTCTTGCAATCACAGCTCAGAGGCAGATAACGACTAAGACCTCCAATATGGCTGCCAGGGGCTTTACCTAAAGGTCGTCTATAGTTTCTTTTCTATAGTTGAGAATGTGTAAATGGTTGGTGCAATATCTCAAATAGACTACAGTCAAGTTTAAAAGTAATACTTTACCTAGAATCACAACTTGTAATTTTTACAAATTAAACAAACATTGTGAGCTTTAGAGCCAGGCTAGCTGTTTCCCCCTACCTCTAGTCTTTATGCTAAGCTAGGCTAACCCACATCCTGACTCCAGCTCCAACACACAGACATGAGATTGATAACGATCTTCTCAGCTCCCTCTCAGAAAGAAAGCTTTAAAATGTTAAACTCTTCATTTAATGGTGACCTCGATGGTGATAAAGCTAATGAGAATTTTTTTAAGAAATCCCGCCGTGCTGCCCATACAACAATTTGCTCTTTAACTGATATTGCATTGGTTCACAGTTTCACATGATCCTGCCTTATTATGTCCACCCTATCATCCTGTTACAACATCACATTAAAAAAGGTGGACCACAGTGAACACGGTGGACCTACCAAACTGCTGACTGTACCTTTATCTATTCCATGCATACATACACACACACACACACACACGCGCGCAGGTCACACAGGCTCACATACATTACAGTCTCTGTACACACACATGCACAACTTACACAGCGTTGCGTGATTACAGGGCTAAACAAACAGTGGAGATTTGCATGACTAAAAATACCTCAGGGAAACCTGCTGTGAGAGTGTGTGTGTGTGTGTGTGTGTGTGTGTGTGTGTTTGTATCTGTGTTTGCCTGTATGACCACTCAGGCATGCGTGCAGATCTTACGAGCACATGCACGGGGGATCACACAGACAGAAAGACCTGTGTATGAATTACATGTTTTATCTTGTAAAAAAAAGTGATCGTAACTCTCCTCTTCTACTCATACCTTCATTTTGAAGATGGGATAGTTGAGGAGGTTAAGGTTAGAGGGAGAAAATGAAAGGGGAAAAAAAGAGAGATTGGGGAATGATGAGAGACACATAAATTGGAAAGACCAGAGCGGTAAAGTGATAAGTCAGCTTTGTCACTTACACAATTTAAAGAAGCATTAAACACATCTTAATATATGAGATGACCAGAAAAAAAAGGTTAGAGAGAGTGAGAGAGAGAGAGAAATTTCTTTCCAAACAAAGTGGGAGGTAGGAGAAGGAAAAAAAAAATCTTCGGCTTAGTGTCACACCTCCTTCCTCTTCATCGTGTGCCGCCAGCGCAGTCTGCTAGTCCGCTACAGCACATTACACTTTGAATGAGAGGGAGACAGATGCACAGCGGGGACGTCCATATGGTGGAGAGAGAGCGAGAGAGATGGATATATAAAGATAGGGAGAGTGTGATGGAGAAAGCACTGTCATCTGCAAAAAAAACACACACTCACAAAAGTGGTTGAGGAGGAGGAGGAGGACTGATGACTTCACGCTCTGTCGGTCTGAGAGGTTGCAGCCGTCTCCGCGGTGACACGGCGAGGTGAAAGGTCAAATGTGTTCCTCTCCATTGATTCCCTAACTGGAGAGCTCACCACCCGCTATCAGACGTCTTTCCCTTCTTCTCTATCATCGCTCTCAGCTGAACACACTGTGCCGGCATGAAGGATCAACAGAGACAAACTCTACATATAAATACCAAAAAAAGCATGCAAGTAACCATTTCTAGCTTTGTTTTTGTTGCATTATCCTGCTGCTGGTATTCCTCTCCTCTCTCCTCTCGTCTTTCTTTCTTCTTTTGATCCTTTCAGCAGCTACTACCATGTATGCTGCCTCTTTCCGTTTGCAGTCAGGTTTTCCCGCTTCTACTCTTTTTCTTTTGATTTCATATTCTTTCCAGTTTATTTCTGTTGCCCATGTTCTGTTCCTACTCCTTTTTCCATCAACTTTATCTTATATTTCTGTTTCCTGCCTACGCTCTGTCAACACTTATGCTTCTTCAAAATGCACAGGTCCCACAATTTAGGGGGCAGCAAAAACTCCTTGAGCTACTACTTTGTCAGAAATACAACAGAGGGGCAGCTGGTGTATCTGTTTACAGTGCAGCCAAACAAACTCCCATTGTTTTAAAGAAGTCGGTCAATAATCAAGCAGGGCAGAGTAAAGGAAGTTGGTTACCTTCACCTAACAGCTCACTGTGGCTGCTCCTTGCTTTGTTAGTCCCTACAATATTTAACACTGATCTGCAGTCAATAAATACTGAAAATGGCTGAAAATGTGTTGTTTTGTAGATGCATTTTTTGACTCTTTCACAATAAAAGCCACCCTGTGTTTCGTGAGTCGAATGCTTTTACTGAAGCTTAAAGTGAAGGAGCAGCAGTGGTAAAATGTTTGGTTTGCATTAGCAGTAACTTAATATTTTTTAAATGGACTTTCTGGTGAAGTGGAGGCATGTAACGGTAACAGATCGATACACTGAGAGGTTCTCATCCTTCCATCATCCTTTTTAACTTCTTTTTTTTTTTCATTTTCCAATATCAAGGCTTTTTTTCTACTACATGTCAAAACAGGTGGATGGAAACTTTCACCTTTCACTACCTCACCCGTCAGCCTCTTTATTGCATATTTCCAATCCATCTCCCTTCTCTGCTTTTATCATCAATTCCCTGAGCTGCTTCCCTGAGCTTTCCATCCAAATCTCCCCCCTTCATCTCCCTCGTCTTTCTTGTCATCTTCTCCCGTTCCTCTTCCTCCCCTCTCATTTGCATTCACTTCACGCTCCTCATCCATCTCAGCAGTCTTTCTCACTGCTCCTCCACTGTCCATCGTTTATTTCTTCATTGACTCCTGAATCTCTCTCCTCATTATCCCCACTCTAACCCTGCCCTTTCTCCATTAATCTTCCTTCCTCCAGTGGCTGGTCCGCTCCAGTGAAGCTGAAGCATCTGTTACAGCTAGACTGAAAGATTTGAGGCCATACCTGAAGGAGAACAAATGTTGCATCAAGCAGGAGACTTGGGGGTAAAAATGTTGATGAACTAAATCTAACACTCTGTACAGGCCTCAGAAATGTGAAAACGTAGGTCAGTAAGTTGGTATTTTTAGCAATAGTCCAACTGAAAACATCACAATTAAGTATAAAATTAAAACACTAAGCTTTAGGATCCAGTTGAAACATACCTGTCAGTCTTTAATTTCTATCAATGGGTGACAGCAGCTGCTAACAATCTGCAGGGGACAGAGGCCTCTAACCTGTTTCTAATACTTCACAGCTAGGCGAGCTTCACCAGCACAAAAGTCACTCATCTTAATGTTTGCAATCAATCATCACGACACAGTGAAGGCAAGAAACGTATACTGGAAGTGTCAGCTGCATGAATGCAATACCTGGCAAATTGCTTTCAACTGTTCAGTGCTCACAGATAAAACAGAACTTGTGCAAGACTAGCGTCTGTGCAGACAAAATATGAGCAGTCCTTTAGCAGTGCTGCCCAGTCAAATACCATCTAGGCCCTAACAGGCACTACACCAGCTGTGTATACTACTTGGCGCACCCTCAAGCAGAGATGGGGGAGCTCTTTTAGTGAAGTCAGCAGGTCTCATAGTGATACGTTGGCAGGAAAACCTATGCACTGTACTCCTGACATGCAATTGCATGTTTTTACAAACAAAACAGCCCAGTCTGCACAGTAATTCTACTCTTAATGGACGATTCTGAAAGACAAGTAATTTACGTCCAATGCCAATGTTTACTAAAAATGCAGGAAGTAATGTTATATTTATATAGTGAGGTGACAAGTAAGAGTGTAACTGCTAATCGCTATTTCATACTTTAACTTGTCAATTTGCCAACATTTTAACAAACATAGGCTTAAAAAAACAAGTTGTAGCCATCAGCTAATTAACCGACTCCATGGCAACATTATATTTCCTGTATAATATCTCAATTTTGTCTGAGGATGTCAGAATTTGCAAAGCCCTGCCATAGCCTAAATTTAACCAAGCAGACTTTGTTCCTGAACCATGATGATATCTTAACCCTAATGTTGTTGCCATGTACAGATTTTGTAGAATTTATGAAGAAAACTCACAAAAATGTGTCATTGTGCCTAATTAAGGCTTTTGCAGAAATGCATGATGTGAAGATTCTGTCTGGTGAGCGTGATTCAGGTAATTGACACGGGGAGTAGGACTCAAATGCAGACACCTAAACGCAGCATTGTGTGCAAAGGCAGTTTGCTCAATGTCAGTCAGGCTCAAAGTCGCAGACAAGCTGGCAGGTTGGTTTAGGCAAACAGCCTGAGGAGAATAGGCAGGGTGTCGGCAACAGGTAGTCAAGCAGGTGACTGGTTTTCAGGTAAGCAACAGGACAAGCTTGAACCTTATGACCGACAGAGAACATGTCATCCACTATACACTTAGACGTTAATTGTTCATTAACAATAGCAGATCATTTAAAAAACAAGTGAAGATTTGAATCAGAAGAGTCAATAATTCAGCAAACTGGTCATAAGATTACCATCTTTAGTGCAAATGTCCTGTTTATTGGAAACTTCGGTCTACTTGCAACAACTCTATGATGCATAGGATCTGGTTGAAAATGTGTTCAACTCCTTTTGTGCAGTAAAACAGGGAAATTACTTCAGTGATTCAACTCAAACATACCACAGTGCAGTGGAAATTAGATTCCTATATCAGTTTAGAGCCATAAAGAACTAATCAAATAAATATATTAACTGGCTCATTATACAAACTTAACGTTGCAATCGAAATTTTGCTTCAAGCTGATTACTCCCCGCAGAGCAAGTATTGATGAACACATAAACATGCTTCTTGATGAAGTCCTCCTCCACGTCTTTATTGTGCATCAGTGCTGCAGACAGACAGTAGTAATCACTGCGGAAATACGCCTTCCTGCATTTATCCTGCACTGTTGACACTTTTTTGTTGAAGATGAAGCCAAAGAGCAAAAGTAATTAAGAAACTGTGTAGTGAAAAGTGGGCCTGAGCTGCTGATTTGCATTTGTTTATGTAGAAAGACTGCAGAGGCAAACACAGGGCACCTTTATGTCTATGCGGGGGCTTAGTGTCACTTCCCATGAAGAGAGAAACATCTTTTATTAGACTGCGAGGAGGTAACACGTTTGGTGTACAGAGCTCTGGAACATGTTATCCTAAGAGATGTATAGAGAGGGGTCAAAGGGCACGGAGGCAGCTTCTGAACAGTTTTTTTTAATACTGTGTAAGGTCAAGCTGACAAGTTGGAAGAGCAGGGAGAACAAGAGGCAGGGGTCAGTCAGTAAACGTGGAGAGTCTCATGCCTGTGGGCTTCGGGAAGCAGTGCTCCAAGTGGATTTATTGTTGATTTATGGGGCAAAAATGCAATTGAATGTGATGCTGTGCTGTGAGTTTGTCCTTGCTGCAGTGATTGAGTGGCAGAAGGTAAGATGGGAGCTTTGCTTTTTCTAGCCTGAGGTACAGTAGCCTCACTTATTTTGTTTATTTTGTTGTGACTTTGCATTGTTAAATGAATACCTCACCAAAAACCTAGATTTTGAGAATTAAATACTCACCACATAAAGGCTTTAAAGGTGGCTCTGAAATGTTTGAAGCTTCTCTTTTTGAAGACAGTGGCTGTATCCAGCTTGGATTTACAAAAAATTTGACAATGGACTCTAATGGTGAGCCAAACGTCCAAAGAAGTTGCGTTTGAAAATAAGGTCAACTCAAAGCCTTGCTTGCTTCTTCCGAACTTTCAACCACATCTCACTGTCATCAACAAACGGAGCTGAAATGGAGCTTGTTTAAGTATCATCATGTGAACGACGTGTAAACAACATGTGATAACAAGTGGTTGTCTATGGTTCCAAGTCCTCCATGTTAAACTATAGAACACGTTGTTTGTAACTGCCGTCCAGAACAACACGTAAAAGCATTTCCTGATCTGAAACTCTGATCAGGACGACATCATTTGTCAGCGCCTTCCAAAACCGTTACAAATCACTGTGGCGAAAATGAAACAGTTTGATGATCTGACACAACTTTAGTTAAGGTTTGGTTAGGTTCAGACATAAAATCTACTTGGTTAGGGTAAAGGAAAGATTGTAGTTTGGGTTAAAATAACGACAATTACTTGACTCCTCAACCATCCCAACCTCCTCCCTTTGCAAGTTTACAGTCTACTGCCGCTGGTGCCAAGTTCTCCACTGTTGGTCGGCATGTTCAGTATGTTCCAAGCAATAATCGCTTTGCCAATAAATCATTACTTCTGGAGGAGCTTTAGAGCTTAGCGGAGGCGACGTTGTGGAGTAACTATGAGGGTTTGGAACCTATTGAACATTCGGTTCAACAGCCTAGAAGTGGATTATGCTGCAGAAGAAGTTGTGACATATTTTTTGATACTCAAACATTGATTTTCAGTAATTTCTTCAAAAAGGCATTTCAGAACTTAAATTCTATACTTTTGTTCCCTCATCTATTTTGTCTCACCTTCCCTCATCCGTCATCCCCTACTTTCCTTTCTCTACCTCATCATCACTCAATTTCTCTTTCCACACATCCATACCTTCATCAGCCATTCATTCATTTACTCGTCTTTGAATCATCGCTTCATTGTAATTCCCTCCCTACGCTCATCCTTCATTTGCCGTGTCCCTCCTCGATGAGTCGTTTCTCAGCCCGGCTGTCGTTACTCACTTCATTCATGAGATTTACGCCGTCTCGCTCCCTCGTTCTCTCTTTTCTCCCTCTGCTCTCGCTGTCACACTATCATTTTGTTTTTCGATCACGAGCTGAATTAGAGTCACTTTGCTCGCAGAGGACAATAAACGAACAGGAATTTGTCTCGGTGTCATAATGACAAAATATATGGTGAAACACTTGATGCATTCAGTGGAGCCCAACAGGGAAAGGACACTATGGAGAACAGGCTGCTTCTTTCCATCATCTATTTCCACCATCCATCTCTCTCATCCTCTGTCCATTGCTTCGCATCATTCATTCATTCAACTTCAACTTAAACTTACTCTGCAAGCTGCCTTCATCTGTCTCTCTACCTCTCACGTCTTTGCTTCTCCATTTCTTTATTTCTTCGCTGCATTCGTTTCATCCAATCATTCCGCTTATTCTCTTTTTATTGACTTCAGTTTTCCGTTCCCAATTTCTTCCCATTTAAAGCCCCAGTTTGATGTTGGTTCAGCTCTATATTCTCTGGTATAGTAGTTCAGTCGGGAGGGCGTTGTTTGCATAGTCCTGTTTAAAGTATTATAAAATAAAAAGCGTAATAGCTAGAGCATTCATTCTTTTTGCAGCTGAAAGCTAAGACTTCTGTCTTTCGTGTCATCACGTTGTACGCTCGTGTCGCGGGATGATGATGTCAGTAAGCTGTGTTACGTGCGGTGAAAAACATGGTGACAACGCAAGGTTGGCGACAGGGATGTCCATGGGTGGCGCGGTTTTCATTTATGTCATTTATGTCATTTATGACATTTATGATTTTATGAGTCATTACGGTTTATTGACTTACATAACCTTTTAGCTTAGTTTGTACAGATTTTAGGGATATGAAGCATTTGAAGATACTCCAAGAAATGACAACACAATGAGCAAAAAAAACAATGTAGGCACTTGCGGACCATTTCTTTTGCAGAGTTCGAAGGGTTAATGGTTATGACAATGTGATAGGTTTGCTATTGGCAGATTAACGTAGATCTATCTCACTATGGAACGCAAAAGCTGATCCAAGCAGGTGAAGCTGACAGCACGGAGCAAAATCAAACACACCAGCCTGACAGAGAGGTAACTAAGCTGTAAGTATATGTTGTTGCATTTAGCGTGGGAAATAAGGACACTCTTGTGTGGTCCAATCAGCAAATGTAGAGCGCTTACTGACTGAATGCGAGTAGCTAAATTATTTTGTTTTTATCATGACCAAGATCTGTAACCAAGCATTTTAGTTGCCCAACCCTTACTTTACCTATACAATGCAATTCTTCTGTTTATTTCAAATAAAGTAGAAATGTAAAATGTTTCACCTCTCAATGAAGACCCAGAGTGTTCAGAAAAGCAAAAACGAGAGGTGTCCAACAGTATCCAACACCACAATGGTACATTATGTGGAAAAGGGCAAAGACCATTACATGGATGAGCTGGAAGAACAGAAGCTGAAGTAACTCAATCACTAATACTCCTGCAAAGGTTGTCATGTCACAGAGAATGACAATTAGCAACAGCAGTTAGCTATGAAAGAGGTCTGCCAGTCAATTTTCGAGTTTTCAAAGCAACATATCATCAATTGCATCAATCAAGAAAAAGTTCAATTATATAGTATGGCAAGGGCACCAGCCTGAAAAATAATGACAAATGACAAATACTGCTATATGGCACAAAACCGAATCTGACCAACCTGCTTGCCATTGTGATTTGACCACTCTTTTTAAATTAACTGTCATTTTGTCCTCTGCAGTGCTTGGGAATTACTGAGTACCCTTCAACAAAACACTGACCTCTCCATCACGTATTCGGGTGCTGCCCTACAGCTCACTTTGACTCATCCAGGGAAAGAGATTTATTTGTGTTGAAGGCAAACGTGAAAAGCCGGGATCCAATTACCTCGTGTAAAATTTCTAATAAAGTTATCTGCCTCCACAGTGTGAAGGTGGGCAGTGTAGGAACATGGGGGACAAACACAACAGATAACGCTAATCCTCCAAAACAAACCGGAGTGCAGGAGTGAAACAAATGTCAGTATGAGCAAGCATGTCCTGATAAGAGGATGGAATTACAGAGAACGTTTAAATCCGTCTATTTGCTGCTCATCATGTCAAACTCAATGTTTTAATACTGGTTCTTTTTCAATTTGCTCTGGTATGAATAACCTCGATACAAACAGCCCAGGAAGAGCACTATGTCATTGTACCGAATAAGACTGTATGAGTGAGTGTGGGTGTGTGCACACTGCAGGACAGAGCTTGCAGTATTGAAGTGTATCAAAAGACGTCCTTGTACGAAAATTAAAGTTAGAGAGGAATACTCAGGATAGAGAGAGAGGGAAAAAGAAGGCATGGGTGTAGGTGAAGAGAGACAAGCCAAAAAACAAGCAAGTAAAAGGAGAGAGATGAGAGGCTGTCCACTGTGGCTCTTTGATGAAAGGATTGTGGAAAAAAAAAAACATCCAAGTGAAATACAGAGGATGACTTTGAAGTGAGGCTGGCCTGTCCAAAAGCACTAATGTCAAGTAATTTATTATCACGATGTTCGCTTTTATCATAATTTTCTGCCATAATTTCTGACAGTATCAAGGCATTCCCCTGCTGTGGAAAATATTTGAACCTACGGGAGATCAAAGGAGAACAGGTGAAGAAGAGGAGAAGAAAAGAGACTCATAATATACAAGGACAGACTCAAATTAAGTCGATATGACAAATGAGGCTCTTTGTTCATATCACGTAGGCTAGGAAGAGCCTTTATCACATTATCATTTAAAGAAAAGGCTGGCTGTATTTTATATTTTTGCTATCGTCGACAAATCCCATGACAAGACCATCACTCAGGAAGTTCTGACTTCCTCTGTCCTGTCTGTTGCACTCAGCTCCCAAAAGTTACAGGAGTAAATAATGCATTTGTTGGGGACTATTTTCAGCCGCGGATTAATACACATTTGGTGCTGGAGTGAGTATCGATAGTGGCAGGGTGGTGTTTGTACAGCGTACATGGATTGTAACAAAATGAACATGTCACCCAGTGCACACTAACATGTTTTTAATAGTTTTTGGACAACAATGGAGCTCTATGGCTTTGGATACAGAAACTACTTGTTAGTAGGATCGATTCATGTTGGTTTTGTCTTTTCATTGGACTTGTTGACAACAAGAAAAATACAGAAAATCACCAGACAGATCCTCTAAAACTCATCTTGACAGTCAGAAAGCAGCACATATTGAAGGACACGTGACACTGTGATTAAAGTAGCATCGCAAACAACCCCCAAAATCTCATAAGAAAACAAATTCTCATATGTTCTTCAAAAAAAAACCAAAAAAAACATTTGCCTTATAATTTATTTTTACAATCTGCATGGAAAAGGGAAGAGCTGGAGGTGAGTGAATGTCAAACAACTGAAATGAACTTCTGACTTGAGGAACTGCATCATAAAATTATAGTTTTTGTACAAATTTTTCATTATTTTTCCCATTTGCAGAAGTAATGTTGACGGCCCCGATTCCAGTTGTTAATATTAAACATGAACATATTAAGCATGAATAATCTTAATCACAACAATGGGCTGCAGCTGGATCAGAAGACAGATGATTAGAATCATTCAACACCAAAAACTGAATGAATTTATCTGCCAACTGCCAACACTAATTGGCCCAAACCACAACAGACTTTATCCAACTTTGTCCCGTCACTCGTCACGCTCAAATAATAACATAATCAGCTCAACGATCATAATGTGTGTCCCTGCCTTTATAAATACATCTGACATAAACAGAAAAACTCTCCTCTGTGTGGGTTTGTGTGTACATGAGAGGGAGAACGAAAGAGAGATTAGAGCGAGAGAGTGGATTTGACTGCGCTTATCAACGGCAGAACAGAGCAAATGTGAGTGTTTCTCACTTAGACAGACGAACAAACACACACAATCACGCACAGAAAGAAGCCGTGGGTGATGGACTGGTTCACTTCAGTGTCTTGGAAAAGTGACTTATTGTTCTGTTTTACCTGAGAATATCTTACAAGTAACTAAAAGTAACTAGTCTACTGCTGGAAACACTGCTACAGTAGTTGAGACAATTTTTTTTTTTCTGTTTGGCATGTAGTAATGTGTTTCCATATGTTCTTTCTTGGCATTTTAAATGCATTTTCCACCTGCCATTTGGCCACTTTCGAGCTCTCAGTTGTTGTTTTAAAATCTCGCACCTCAAATGATGATCGCCAAACTGTGATGATCGCCAGACTCTTTCATAGCCGACAAAAGCTGCTAATTGACATTGAAGCTGAAATGGCCAGACTAATTGTGATTACGTTAGCTCTACCATCTGTATTTTTGGCATGAGGGGAAAACCTTGGAGGAAAAAAAAAAGGAGAAGAGATTACAAGGCTTTGAGAAATGACTGGTTCATTCCCTTTGTAAAAACGCTGTTAATAGTCACACACCCTTGCTTTTTTTACCCATCTTTCATACACCATATATGTGTTTATAAACCTGCTGTTAAATGAGTGGACTGCTAGCTGGATTATCTAGAGAAAATGAACATGGAAACTAACTAACTAGTTACAGTTTCCTGTAATCAGTTAAAAGCAGAGAAACAGTTGGTTCTGCAAGAGCTAGCTAGAGAAACTTAGCTGGCTTTAGCTTGGTCGAGTGACACAGCAAAATTCTTCTGTGCATGTTTGCTAAACATGCATCCAGAAGCGTGGCTTTTTAGTGTCTACTCACAGGGCTAGTTGAGTAGCTAACCACTCTCTGCTTGCTAGCTGTCAGTTAGCTTGGTCACTAACAGGACAATAAGTTTGCAACATTTATTCAAAAGACATATTTGTACCATCGACTCCTGTCGTTATATAAAAGTGGATGGTGCAACACAGCTAATACGCTACGATAGCGTCGACCATTTTGGACCGTCTGGCTCCCTGTTCCCAGCACTGTCAAGACCGGTCAACAGTGAAAATGCATGTCAAAGTTAACCAAAGTTGAACTCGACATTAAAAATTCAGATGGATTTATTTGGCCCCCGTGAGCGAACCCACCGATAACAGTGATTCTATTGAAAATGAATTAATTTTTCGGTGAAACTTTGCTGTTTTAAATGTTGGTATGACTGGGCCTTTCAGCTCCTTTAAATCCACTTCAAGATGAATTTAGCAGTACTATCAACAGATGAGTAATGCTGTAATGCTGGAAAACACATGGACCACCCAGAATGTTTGGAATGCTGGGAAATGTATGCACATCAACTGGAAGTCCATCCAACTTTTCTGTTTTTCTCTCTGTCTGAAAGTGAGTGTAAAAATGAGTGTCCCCATATTGCTGTATATGTGTGTGTGTGTGTGTGTGTGTGTTCACTTCAATACATATACGCAGCAGGGGGCAGACAGCAGGCATCTGTTCACACAGCCAACCTGCTGGGACACACACACACACACACACAAAAGATGGACGGGGTGAGAGACGAGAGAGAGACACAAAATTGGGTTCATGTAGACATAAACCCACAGCACACACACACAGCAAAACCCCAGTTGAACCCCATGCTCCTGTTTGACAGGGTGAATCTGACAGGCTAAGACCTTCCCTGTGTGTGTGTGTGTGTGTGTGTGTGTGTGTGTGTGTGTGTGTGTGTGTGTGTGTGTGTGTGTGTGTGCGTGCGCGCATACGGGTTGAGTATTAGCATTAGTCATGCCATGGCCGGGTGGGTGACAGCAAGAATGGACTCTACACCGGACTGGTCATGTGGTCATCTAGACCTGTCCTCTGCCATTAGTTGCACATTGCGCGTGTGTGCGTGTGTGTGTGAAAAGGTAACCTAAATTCTGGGCACATTCTCTCGAGGCTGCTTTTTTAGTTAATGTCGCAGGTAAAAAAGGTGTCTAGACAACACAGACAGGAAGACAGATGCATCACTGTGAGCGCACACACAAACACAAACACCCACGCACAAACTTCATGCACCTCAGTTGTGAAGGCTGAGCGAACCGTGCCCAGGGGCATTGTGGGAACTTGGCACCAGCACTGGGATTTAGAACAAGGCAGGAGACTGCTGAGGATGTGACTTTAACTCCCAGCCAATCTCATTGATCAGCCCAGACAGTGTTACTTAGTATATTGACGTTTTGCACACTGACAGAGTTCCCACTGGCCCGGTCAAATATATTATGAGAAGCTATCGAGTTAACAAGGACTGTTTCAAACATCATATTGTATACTGTTCTAGTTATATAGGTAAAGAACTAAACTACGATGCTGAACATTGTAAATATCAACATGTTAGCACTGTCATTGTGAGTATGTAACCTACTGATATTAGCCTTTAGCTCAAAGTAGACACTAGAGTGGCTGTAGAGACTTTTAGCCTTATTGTATCACAAAAGTATGACATTTACACCTTTGCTGTTGTTGCTGCTGCTGTGTGTGTGTGTGTGTGTGTGTGTGGGGGGGGGGGGGTTAAGGTTAGGTTTCATTATTTTGTGCAGGGTAAGTTCTTTAGTTTGATTTTCAGGTTAATCATTTTAGTTACAGTACAGTTTTTGTTTTGGTGTCACCCTCTGTTTTTGGATGAAGGTAGCCTACAGTATGTGAATATGGATGTTAAGTCTCAAAACACTAGTCAGACATTGGTTATGACATTCACTTAAAGATGCCAGAGAGAGAAAGAAAAAAAGAAATACAGGTTTCATAAAGGAAACATCTTAAGGTTTAAGATAAGATAAGATAAGATAAGCCTTTATTGTCCCACAGCGGGGAAATTTTTTAGTTTGATTTTCAGTTATATAGGTAAACTGAAAATCTGACAGGCTAAGACCTTCCCTGTGTGTGTGTGTGTGTGTGTGTGTGTGTGTGTGTGTGTGTGTGTGTGTGTGTGTGTGTGTGTGTGTGTGTGTGTGTGTGTGTGTGTGTGTGTGCGCGCGCATACGGGTTGAGTATTAGCATTAGTCATGCCATGGCCGGGTGGGTGACAGCAAGAATGGACTCTACACCGGACTGGTTAGCTAAGCTGTTTCTAAGGCCTGCTGCATCTTGGGTGTGCACCAATAATCCTCCACAATTGCGTGTGTCTCTCACAGAAGTGTGTACACATAAATTGCTGACCAGTGCGCACATAGCTGCAGAGGAGATGTCATGTGTTTTGGCTTGAGCCCTTAAGGAAGCTGGGAGTTTTGATAAATCCCTGTATTTCTGGAAGACAAAAAGAACCTACCTACTGCTGTCTAGGTGTATTCAAACCCATGGTGTACTGTAAGTTTGAAGGAAATACATGCCCACTTCTTCTCACCGAGCAACTGTGGGCTTGCAGTTATCTGTCAACTCAAAGTGAAGCCCTCCTGCTGCAGTTTAGCTCAATTGGTCAGATGCCTGAGCCACGCAATTCATTTTGAAAGGAAATAATAGCAGAGAGCTTCCTTCAATACTGCCAAGACTCCCAAACATTTCCTTACTAGTTTATGTTTGACAGATTTCACACATATGTCAACGCATAAAAACTCCCTGCAGGTTTTAGTATGGTTGATATTGAGCGCAGTCCCTTTTAAATGATCTGATTCTGTTGTTGTTATCCAGTGTAATGCAGTAACACATAGGCAGCAGTGAGATGGGGTTAACTGATAGTAACTGATACGATCAGACGGATAATTTTGTTAGGGGAAGACAAACGAGTGCGAATAGGAAATGGACAAAGAGTAGACCAATTTCTTTTCTCCTCCTCCTCCTCCTCGCCTCCTCTTCCTGAGCCGTCTGTGCCTGCGGGCGAGCTAAAGTAGACAATCCCAGAGTGACGGGAATGAAAAGAATGATTCAGCCAGCCGGCTTTCGACACCTGGTCTCTTATTCCCTCGCAGACACCAGGTTAGGATTTATAGACTGGCACGGACAGGGGAAGCAGGGGTGAGACAGACAGAGAGAGACAATAAGGGAATAAGGTACAGAAAGAGTGTGGAGACTGAGGAGGCAGCTCGAGTCAAAAGCGAGAAGTTGGATGAAGTTGAGGCGAGACGCTGAGAGGAAAATCAATGTCAGAGGAAGCAGAAAACGAGGAAGTGTAGAGGCTAGTGTGTGCCAATTTTAAATCAATAAATCTACCTGACACCAAACGATATCATCCCGATTGAACCGACAAAAGCTGTAAACACCTGTGGCTGTTTCATCTAGTGGAGTCAATAGTATCAAATTTCTCTCTGACATGTAGTGGAGTAGAAGTGTTAATTATTACAAAATGAATATGAACATATCAAATTAAGTACCTCAAAACGGAACAGTACTTCGGTACATGTACTCAGTTAATTTCCACTCACACAAAAGTAATCTGTTTCAGCAGGCTGGTATTGAAGTCTTCATTTGGAGGGGCTGATTCACTCGCTGTTAGAAAGATGTCACTTTGAGAAGACCTTGGCGGATGTTTAGTTTCATCTGTCTGTCTCAATTTCCCTTTTTATTTTCTGTTATTTATTGTCTATCTTCTTTGATTTATTGCCCCTGGCATTCTCTCAGTCACTCTCTTTTCTCTCACCATCTGTTGTTTTCTCGCTCCCTCACTGATTGCCCTTGTGTCTTTTTGTAATTCCAAAATAGTGAATTACATGACACTTTGATTTGCAGTTGAAAAACAAATAGCAAGGATTGTCTTGTTGCCTTAGCTCTTTATTCCTTGTAATTTTCTTTCTCTCTTTACATTCTCCATCCTCTTCTCCGCATATGCAGATACTGTATATTCAGCCAATGTATGCACACATACATACTGAACAAATGAAAACAGTTATCAGCTACTCAGACAAATGGTTCATAATGAGAGAGAGAAAGCGAAGAGATTTGTTTAACCAGCATTAAAATAATTTGTTACCCTAATCTAATTAATCTCATACATTTACAGACTCATGAATATACAGAATCGTATAAATAGATGAGTTAGTGTACGTGTCGTCGCTTTTTAATTGGCTGATGGTAAATAGTACTGTGCTGCTGCAGTGTGTGTGTGTAATTGGTTCAAGTATTGCACATGTCCAATTATTCATGTGCAAACCATTAAATAAACACACTTTTGTATTAGTGGTAGATGAATATTTCCAGACTCTTACCCTTCTATAAACAAGTAATCAAGTGAAATAGCCTCAAAAGACAAATAAAAATCAATTCTGTTTGTTTTTTGGAGTTTGTAATTCATGCCATGTAAGCCCAAGTCAGGCAGTTGCAAGAGGATGTCCCTTTTCTCTTCATGCATCACGAACCAAAAAGGCATAAACTTGTGCAGCGGACTGCCAAAGATCTAAAGTGAGAGCTGAAATCTTCCTAAGCCCTTCCAGATACTGTCTGAGCGTTTGCTTTGGTCTGGCCGGGGGCCAGATGTAGAGGGGATTTGATTTGGGAATATTAGCCTGCTCTGCTTTGCTAAGAAACAAAAAAATAAAAAAATAAAAAAGACACATTTCAGAGAATTTCAAGCTGTTTCTTATATGTTTAAAGACAAGACAGAGTATAGATAGATAGCAAGTTAAACCCCTTAATCCAACATTCGAGCTTTTATTGCAATGCCACATGCTAATCTTGGGGGGTTTAGCCTCTTTAAAACTTTATCCAGGGACGGTTGACTAAACACAAATTACCTTTTTCCTGCAGTTCCCTGTTGCACCAACGACGCTTTGCTCTACTGTTTGGCAGCTCCACAAGAACAACAGTGGATTGAGGAGGAAATTCATCCTAAAGCACAGCCAATGGCGATGTACATGATGTTATTTGGTCCATTTTGGTTTGTTTCTTTGTTTTTTGAATGATGTGTTGCAGCTAGAACTTATTAAAATAGCAGGTTTTTGAGCAAATTTAAATTCCAGTTCTGCTGTCTGCAGCCATTTTGCACCAAGATCCAGCAACCGTACAGTGCATGGTGAAATCAAGTGTAGAAGGAGCAGAGAAGATCTCCACTGACAAAAGCACAAATTTACTGACATGTCATGCAGCTAGAGGTCACGCTGTGTTTAAGCAAGTGGTGGCACAAATTTAACTTTTGTTCAACTGCAAGGTCTATTCTGTTATTACCGTTTTTGCACGTTTTCTTTTCATAAAAGGCAACAGTTTAATTCAGAAATTCAATTTGACTTGTACAGTATTTTAGGAGATGTAAGAAATGGCTACCTGAAGGAGAAATAAGTCAAGCTGAGGCACAGTCAGTGTGAAAAGAAAAAAAAGTTAAATATTCATTGTTTTTTTGCCCCCGAAGTGTATAATAGCGCCTCTGCTAATGTTGAAAGAAATGATTACACTTCCACAACCTAAAATCAAAATTTATAAATCATACAAAATGCGTAGGGATGTGTCAGAATCAGCTCAGGAGATGACAGTGATTGATCGATCAAATTGTGCATTCTCTTCAGGGTCTAATAATTAGAGCAGCATGTTGCAATGTTGGGAAACAAAAAGAAAACCTGAATTTTTACAAGCTGGGAAAAGTCGAGGCAAATGTCAGTCACAGTGAAGTGGGAATGTGTGAGGAAAAACTCCCCACACACAGCAGCACTGCAGTCCAGTTAAAGTTTAATAATCACGAGCTGGACTGTATCAGTGACTTAAAGAAGAGCACAAAGCTACAGCTCTGCTTCTCTGTCTGCTTCTCCAAAAGAAAAATCCCATGGTTCAAATCCACCATGTATCCCACAGATGGAAAGAGTATAGATTACCTGCCTTTTTGAGTTTCTCCACGTTTTCAAACCAACGACACACAGATCACCTGGACTCTCAGCATCTCAGCTGTTACTTCACACCAGAAACTTGCAGTTCCTGTGCTCTAAAACCAGCCAGCCAGCACCTCATGATCACCAAACAGCAAACACACACACAAACAACAACACTATTTTCTCCTTTTTTATTTTTTATTTTTCACTTGCAGACAAGCGCACTCACAAGGCTGTGACAAAGAAATCAATGGAAAGGCTAATTACACTGTACGCTGTACCACGATGGCACTGGCCACGACCACTAAATCTGTGAGTGAGAATGTGCGCGAGTGACATCATCAAAGGTTAAGTACCTGTGATTAATGGACTCACCTAAACTGGCTTAATGGAGTTTTTATGTCACAGTGGAGGGGGTGTTACATCCCTGTTGGCACTTTCGCTGGTAACTGAAACCCTCTAACCCCGGCAGGCTTACTGTGGGCTCCATCCTCAGCACCTTGAGCCATACACACTTTAATGAGTGTGTGAGGAGGAGAGGGTGAAGGAGTTGTGAAGTTGATAAACTGACAAGCGAAGGAGTATTTTAGCTGGTAAACTGCGCTTGGCAGCATATATGGTAGTGGAAGTGTGTATGTGTGTGTCAAACTGTCAAACAGCAGTGGAACAGACAAATCCCCACAGCACATCACCTTCACAGGGAAGACTATCCAGAGACTGTGTGAACTTGAGAGAGAGAGTGAGAGAGAGAGAGAGAGAGTGTGTGTGTGTGTGTGTGTGTGTGTGTGTGTGTGTGTGTGTGTGTGTGTGTGTGTGAGCAAAGTAAAGAGTAGTGTAGTGTGTGTGTGTGTGTGTGTGTGTGTAGCAACAGTATCAGACACAGTCATACTGCAGGACCGCTCCTCAAGAGTTCAGAAGGTGGAGTAGAATTTTCCAGGCTTGAAGAGTCAAAGATCCGGCATCAGGCGCGCGTCGCATCCAGCACGCAATCCGGCTCGGCTGAATCCATCGGCACGCTGGATCGACTGTCGGATCCGGGACTCAAAGTGGCTCGCCTCGAAATCGATCATCAAGATCATCAATCCATCGAGATAACTCGAATCGCTCATCGAATATCGTCGGTAAATCAGGAATCAGGCATCACGAAAGAATCGTTCAGATAAAGATCGCGTTTCGCGTCCGATCTCCGGCAGATCCGATATCGTCGAACTCATAACTCGAGAAAAAAGATTTCCATTCAAATCGAGATCATCGCGCTTCCATCAAATCGATCACCGATAAATCCGGCGAGATCAAAGATCGGCGGATCGCGTTTTCGAGATCCGGGCAGGAAATCAAGATCCGGTTCTCGATTCTCGACGTCGTCGAGATCCGGATCCTCTTTGAATCAGGATAGAAAGGGGCAAGAGAGCAGACTGACAGAAAACTGAAGGAGAGACAGAAGAATCGCCGGCAGGGGGGCTTGTCAAGGCTGGAGGAATTTATTCAGAAAAACAAAAATCACCATTTTACATGATTAATGTTTCCCTGAGTCAGCAGGCAAACACACTCGCTTGGTCTCCTAAATGCTAATCACATCAAAACAAGCTATAATCAGACATAAACATAGAAGGAAAATTGGCACGTGTGTAGTAAGATTTGGGATTTTTTTTCAAACATTATGAATGTTTTATCCCGCTATTTAATTGAATACTTTAAATGTCATTACAGTCTGTGTGTGTGTGTGTGTGTGTGTGTGTGTGTGGGCTCCCTCATATATATTTTAAGCTCCTCCAACACTTGACAAATGGCATCAGGGAATTGTAGGAATTTTCGACGGTGCTTAGCCACGACACACACACACACACACACACACACACACACACACACACTGACAGGTGTGAAGTAAATCCTTTCTTGTGATGGAAACTTCCCAGGAATCCTTGGGACATACAGGGAATGTGTTATGTGGCAATGCGCAAAAATGTGTGTGTGTGTGTGTGTGTGTGTGTGCGCTGCTGTTAGCCAGCCAAACCCAGAAGCTGACAGCAAGAATAACAATTATGTGCATTTGTCTGCGTGTGCACAGGTGTGTGAAAGCTTCTGTCATGGCTGCCTTGTTAAATGACAATCTTGCAGCGTGTGTGCTCATGTGTCGTGTGTGCTCATGTGTCGTGTGTGCTCATGTGTCGTGTGTGTGTGTGTGTGTGTGTGTGTGTGTGTGTGTGTGTGTGTGTGTGTGTGTGTGTGTGTGTGTGTGTGTGTGTAGATACATATGTACAGGTATGATGAGCCGCAAGAGCACGTTTAAACGTACACCGTGTGTTTTTACAGCTGCACTTGAAGGGCCTTCTACCCTCGAGAGCGTAGATTAATCAAAGTCTGAGGGGGGATATGAATGCAGAGGGGTTGTTTGCAGGTGCTGTCGTGATCACCGTACTGTACAGATAAACATGAGCCGCCTGGGTATTATGCAGCTGCGTGACTGCAGACACTGTCTGGCTGTCATATACCTTTCTGCATCACAGGTCCTCTACAGTACATCAGACAATGACAGGCTCGTGTCTGGGGATCTGCCTCAATCTGATACACTGTACCTGGCCAGGTTGCATTTACCAGCCTGCTCTCAGATCACATTCACACCTAGAGGATGTAACTGCCTCGTAAAACCTCCCTTGACAACAGTAAGTGCTGGATGTCCTACAATATGATTTTATCCAGCCCACCAAATTCAGTTAATCCAATTCTATCTTTTTTTTGCATTTCCTTTATTAACCCAGTAAATGCTCATTGAGATTAAACTGTATTTGTCAAGAGAGAAATGGTCAATAAAACAGCATTAAAAAAAAAAAAAAAAAAATGCAACGCAGACAACATAAACAGGTCATACTGTTATATGAGGACGTTGAGGATGTGATGGGATGGGTTTTTTTATCTCCTTGTATTACTTTAGGGCAGGGTTTGTCAACTGGCGGCCCCCGGGCCACATCCGGCCAGCCAAAGCTTCCCATCCGGCCCGCAGAATATAAATGAATTCAGGATGGGTGAATCTTTTATTCTTTTATGAATGGAATGCGGCTTGTGCCATATTTTCACACAAGAATGGGGACAAACTTAAAGCTCTCATTTAACATTTCCTTTTATTTTTTTCACATGCTTTTATTTAACATTTCCTTTTATTTATTTTTTTTCTTTCACATACTTTTTGCGTGTCTGACAAACAATTCAAAAGGCTTTTCTTCCGGCTTCTTGCAAGCATTTTCCACCAATCAGGGCATTGATAGCACCAAAACCGATTAATATGTCCTGCCAATCAGGACTGCATTCTGCAATTGCGTTTCATATGTTAAGTGTCTAGTTATCTTTATGGATATATATATATAAAAATTTGAAAGTCCGGCCCCCGCATTGTCTGCTTTAAAAAATTCTGGCCCTTGGACAAATGTAGTTGATGACCCCTGCTTTAGGATGTGCCACATATAGAATACACACAAGACAGTAATCTAGCCTGTATGTTTGCTTGCTGCTATCAGTGTGTGAGTGTGTATGTGTGAGAATGGGTTTAAAGCGCTCTGGATAAAATCCATTTACAAGTGCTTGTGTTTCAGCCATTTATAGGTGAAGCGTTTATCTAAACACACACTCTTGTCATGAGTGGCCATTACGTCATCTGATTTATTGACGTCCTTGACATCATCTATAACATGAACAGGAAGCGTGCATATAGTACACGCTTACGCATCTCCCTCCACCTCTCACCTCTGTCTCATGTCTATCTATACTCTCCAACCTGTCCCTCTTTATTCCACACACTCTCTTTCCCCCTGCTCTGTCTGTCTTCTTCACCCCCCCCCCCCAATCCACATCTGTCTCCAGTGACAGTCCCACTGAAAGGAGATCAAACAGGGAGGAAACTGTAAAATAGCTGCAGTCAAAAGAGGTGCATGTGTATGAGAACAGATAGTGGTGGCCACAGCGCACAGGAAGGGAAATCTACAGGGAGCCATGTGAGATGTAATTCGCACTTTACCTCGCACTTACATGTGATTTCAAAGGACGCTCGGGAGCAGTAGCAAAACAATGCGACAGGAGAGTATCACCTCGGATTTCATATTAGAAAACATCCTGGCAAGGATATTGTAGGATTCTGGGCTTCTAAAAAGTATGAAGAATACTGATGTAGCCGTATTTCATTATTTTTACAAGCATTTATCTTTTCTCTTAAATTAAAAAAGAAGCAATAAGACCAGAATATAATTAAGTATCTTGTTCTAATAAGGCTGGAATATATTAAAGTGTTTTGTTATACTGAAGTTGAAGTATATTAAAGTATCCTGTTCTAATAAGACTACAATATATCAAAGTATCCTGCTCCAGTAAGAAGTATCTTGTTCTAAAAAGGCTGAAACAAATTGAAGTATCTTGTTCCAATTAGGCTGGAATATGTTTAAGTATTTTGTTATAAAAGGGCCGGTATACAGTACATCAAAGTATCTAATTACAAAAAGGCGGGAATGAAATATAGTATCATGCTCCAATAACCCTGGAATATATAAGTATCCTGTTCTACAAAGGCTGGAATATGTTGAAGTATCACATTCAAAAATGTCTGGAATATATTCAAGTATCTTGTTCTAATATAACTGGAACAATTTCAATTGAAGTACCCTGCTCTAAAAGGGTGGAATATATCAAAGTATCTTGTTTCAGTGAGGTTGGAATATACTGAAGTATGATCTCCTAATAAGGTTGGCTTATATTGTAGTATCTTGTTTTAAAAGGCTGGAAAATATCAAAGGATTTTGTTCCAGTAAGGTTGCAAAGTAGTGAAGTATCTTGTTCCAATAATGCTGGAATACATCAAAGTATCCTTTACAGCCAAAAGACTGAGCTTGACCCAAGTGATTATGTATTTTAATGAGACTGACTGTTGCATAGACTGAATATTTATTGGTAATGTTCTTTATTTCAGTGGACCAGCTCTTTACTCTTGCAGGGCTGCTGGGGGGTTCATGGGAGTTTGCCCATCCAGTCTACATGTGTTTTGTCGACTTGGAGAAGGCTTTCGACCGTGTCCCCCGGGGGGTCCTGTGGGGGGTACTGCGGGAGTATGGGGTACCAGGGTCGCTGCTACAAGCCATCCGGTCCCTATATAACCGAAGTGAGTGCTGTGTCCGCATTCTCGGCACAAAGTCAAACACGTTCCAAGTGGGTGTTGGACTCCACCAGGGCTGCCCCTTGTCACCAATTCTGTTTGTGATATTCATGGACAGGATTTCAAGGCGCAGCCAGGGGGAGGAGAGTGTCCGGTTTGGTGGTCTCAGAATACCATCTCTGCTCTTTGCGGACGATGTGGTTCTGTTGGCTTCATCGGGCTGTGACCTTCAGCATGCACTGGGGCGGTTTGCAGCCGAGTGTGAAGCGGCTGGGATGAGAGTCAGCACCTCCAAGTCCGAGGCCATGGTTCTCAGCCGGAAAATGGTGGACTGCCCCCTTTGGGTTGGAGGTGAGTTACTGCCCCAGACAGGGGAGTTCAAGTATCTCGGGGTCTTGTTCACGAGTGATGGTAAGATGGAGCGTGAGATGGACAGGCGGATCGGTGCAGCATCAGCAGTAATGCGGGCATTGTACCGGACCGTGGTGGTGAAGAGGGAGCTGAGCCGGAAGGCAAAGCTGTCGATTTACCAGTCGATCTACGTTCCAACCCTCACCTATGGTCATGAGCTTTGGGTAGTGACCGAAAGAATGAGATCGCGGATACAAGCGGCCGAAATGAGTTTCCTCCGCAGGGTGGCTGGGCTCACCCTTAGAGATAGGGAAAGGAGCTCGGACATCCGGAGGGAGCTCGGAGTAGAGCCGCTGCTCCTTCGCATCGAAAGGAGCCAGTTGAGGTGGTTCGGGCATCTGATTAGGATGCCTCCTGGACGCCTCCCTTTGGAGGTTTTCCGGGCACGTCCAACTGGTAGGAGGCCCCGGAGCAGACCCAGAACACGCTGGAGGGATTATATATCTCATCTGGCCTGGGAAAGCCTTGGGGTCCCCCAGGAGGAGCTGGAAAGCGTTGCCGAGGAGAGGGACGTCTGGACAACCCTGCTTAACCTGCTGCCACCGCGACCCGGCCCCGGATAAGCGGAAGAAAATGGATGGATGGATGGTTCTTTATTTCAATTAAAATCAATCAATTGAACACTGATCATTTAAGACGTGAGTTTCACAGAGAAAGAAAAATAACAATTTAAACAATCTATTACATTGTTTTCCACGTTCTTGTGGTCTACTGTGCATGCCATGTTTTTAAGGCATATTTAACTATTTTTTTCTTTATTTTTTACTGTCCATGTTGCTTTCACGACATTCAATTTATTCCTCATACGAATCTTGCGTTTTAGGTTGAACTCCATACACTATTGCATTGCACTGATCTTGTTTGCTCAGTCATTCCAGATAATTAAGTTATTCCACAGCTGAAGTGTGTAAGAGATGTGATCATATATTTTCAGTACATGTGACAGATAGTATATATGTGTATTAGTGCTGTTCACTGTTATATATGTCACTGTAGAATGTGCAGCCAGTAATGCAAACACAGATAGGTAACACAGATCCTTGTCTGTGTGGGTTAATTATTCGTCGATCTGTTGGTAATGCCTCGGGGCTCCAGTAGGGGGATCGCGCTCCTCTTCCTCACTCAATACAGACGAGTGAAGACGAGAGCTGCATGTTTGTCTCTTCATCTTTCCCCGTTACTATTTTCCCTGTTTAAGGTAATGACCGTCCACAAAACACTATAAATGTGTGAACACACGTTAGTAATAGTTATCTTATGTTACTGTTGTTAACTATGAAAGACAGTTTTGTGTGTTATTGTTATATTGTTTAAAGAGTTGTTGGCTAACCTAGTCGATGTGTAAGCTAGCTGCCAGAGACCTCGTGGCGCCGCCGTAGAGTCCGACTGCTATCGTTGTCATTCAAGGTAGTCACGCTTGCCTTCACGTATTTTTGCTGTAAGGTTATATTGTTTATTTTGTGTTTATTTTCACTGTAAGAGCCCAGTTCATGTCAGCTAAAATTGTATAGGTAAAAGGTTAAAATGCATCTCATAATTTAATGTTGTGTAACTCAGTAAAAAGATAATTTAAATAATTTAGAGAAAGTTAAAAAATATACACTAGTCATGGCAACTGTGGTCCTGAGAGTGTGGTTTACATTGTATAACTGAGGTCCTGAAATTGAGTGTTTTGTATGCATTCTTTAAAATGTAACTCAATACAGACGAGTGAAGACGAGAGCTGCATGTTTGTCTCTTCATCTTTCCCCGTTACTATTTTCCCTGTTTAAGGGCACAACATACACAGTACACATCTCACAAAATGGTACTTTTTTTTCACAGTTAACACCGACTGAGAATACTAGGTTTAGGCTTCATATTCTGCTGCTGGTCTTTAAAGTGAAATTTAATTTACCAGGGAGTAATTACATCTTACAGTCTTACATCTTACAGATCTTGCAGTAAGAAGTTCCTCCTGCATGGTTAAGATTTCTGTGTAGTTTATTTTTCTGGGGGGGGGGGTTCTGACTGGTCAATGGCCCAGAGTGAGATTTTAAGGGTCAAATTTAGTCACTCCACATGTCCAAATGCTGCTTTTCTCCTTTATTTTTGTTTGTGTCTAATGTTCTGGTTTTAAAAGCTTATCTGATTGTCCCATGGCTTGTATTGGCCAGCTGCAGCCTCTACTTGGACTTTAAATGTAATAGGAAAATGTGTTTCCTAGAACTAGAACTATCCAAGTAAAACCCAGTGCTGACATGATCAAAAATTAGAGTGTGTGAAAGTTCCTGAAACCTTTTCAAAAAGAATTTTCCCCCATAAAATGCTGTCACAGCAGTGTTTTGGCCCAAAAATAGCACAGAATTGTGTTTCCACAAAACATATATAGCCTGATCAACACTTTATGTAACGGGTAGTTTCATCCATAAACTCTACTACTTTTGTATAAAAGCTGCTAATCCTGAGGATGCACTTAATCATATCTTTTGTAATCATTGCATCATATGGAGCGACTTCGAGCTGCACTGCTCTCCACAACCATCTACACCCTCCCAATTTGGTGGTCTATTTAAGCTGCAAACATTTCCCATCTCTCCCTCTGCCTGTCAATGCCACTGCTGCCCTGCACCAGTATGGCTGCCTGTTCTTTCAGCCTGTTCTTTCCGGCTATGGGGGGGGGGGTTAAGATATTTCCTCGTCACTCCCCAATATCTCTATGTAAACGTATCTGCGGGGAGTGACGAAGTCGGAGCCTAGACGCCAAACTGTGTTCTGCTGCTATGATAAACATTTCAAACGTGAGTTGTTTGACTGAACTACAATAAAGAAGCCTCTCGTGGGTATTAATGCTGTTTCAAGCTGCTGGGCTGAATATTAACCAGTGTAAAGTGGGTCTGGGCCAAAACACTGGAGAGTATTTACATCTATACATAGAGACTGGGAATTGGGATTATAGTGGATTATAACTGCCCCTGCTGACCTTGTGATTTTAATTGCCAAAGTGAGAGAGCAAGCTGTACATCTGTTCTACAAAACAAAGGGTCACAAACTATTCGCTCTCTTTTGTTTTCTCTGCATTCTCAACAAAAAGTTTTTCTTTCTTCTTCTTCTGATACCTCCCTCGCTCTTCCACCCACCTACTCTAATTTTCTTTTTTCCTCATTCCTTTTCCCTCTCTCTATTCCCTTGTTTCAACTTTCCTAATCACTCCGCCGCATGTTTGCTGTTCTCTCACACAGATAAACCTCTTTTTTAGATCTCCAAGGGTTTACAGTATAAAGCCATTCAAGGTCTCTGTGATAAAAACGATAAAGCGAGCTGAGACTGTATGCACCGTACGTCGTACCCTGGCTCTGCTTTCCTGTGGCCGAAGCTCTCCACAGCATTAAGAGAGCCTTTAATTTGTAGCGTTTTACGAATGTTCAGCTGCAACTATTCAGAATCATTAAAGTGCACTGTGCTGAAGCAAAAGTGGGAACAAGTCTGATAATCCTTAAAGAGGACGGGAGTGACTTGGGATAAAAGAAAGGTTTGAAGTAGAACGATCAAGGCAAAGAGAAGAAGAGCTACAAATTTAGTCGCTTTAATCAGGTTTTTGATGCAGCTTGCTTCATTTTTACTCTGTTGCCAAGAGGAAATGTTACAAAACTTTTTTTACGTCTCATCATCCACAAAAGGCTTTAGAAAATGGCCTTCTTGTGTTTTAGTTTGGAAACCTTTGGTTTTTTTGGTAAAATACACTAATTTAAATCCTTTTTATGCAGTTGAAAAGAATTGTTTTACTTAGTTTATACAGAATAAATATATTATAGGGAGCTTCTACCAACAAATACAGTACTAATGTTTTAAGTCAAAGGGCATCACAGATAGGAAACAAGGATGCCATACTACAAGCGGGCACAAAATACTCATAATAAAATATTTACTAGGAAAAACCACCTTGGGAAGGATCACAAAAAAAGGAAAACCCCTTGCAGAGCAAATAAGCACCAAGTTGGCTGAAGGACAAAACAGCAAATCACGATACAATCAGAGAGTATGCAGGATGAATACATTAATGCATTCTTCAGAAAATCCCTCCAAAAGTCCAGGGAATAAACATGATACTTCCTACCGTCCCTAAAAAGAGTGTAGTTTGTTTTCTCTTCATGTGGCCATCCACTTTGGTTTAATGACTGAGCCTTTATTAAAAGCTTGAATATACAAATGGATGTCAGTGTCTTTGCAGTCATAACAGATGGTTGTCTGGATCTCAGCACTAAAGGTCTTGTTTTGTTTGCTGTCCTCCTACGGGGAGGTCCCAGAAGGATTTAATTTAACCGCTAGACCACTCAAACCTCACCACAAATATAAAAAGGGCTAATACAACATCTGTGTATCAGACCTTCAGCTCCACGAATCCTTAATTATTACGCCATCCTTCCATAATTCCATCCATTTATTTCAGTCACCCTGAACCATCCTGGACACATTAAACCAGACAAAGTCTATCCCGGCCCTATAAATCCTATAAATCTACCTCCAACCTGAGGTTTAATAGCTTCATACAGCAGGAAAGCCATTCTAGCACTCCTGCTTTGTGTTTGAAACAGCCCATCCTCACTTGACAAGTAATAGGTTTCATTGCAAAACACTACAGGGAGTCTCCATTTCCTACAAGAATAAAGAACATCATTCCCTAATGTTCACTGATCAATATTTTAAGACCACAGATGACTACATCTAATAAAATGGTACTTTGTTTCACAGTTAAGAGCAACTGGACAGTTTTTTGAATTTAATTGAAAAGTCAACACTCAGTAAAAGTAGGTGTCTCATTTTTCAAGAGGTTGGTATCTCATTTGGAAACCAAACTGCTTTCACAGCAGTTCCCCCTTGTTTCACTGCAGGCAATGAATTGTGTCTGCTGACTCACTAAAGAAAGATACTCTGAATGAGTCAAGACGCTTTTCTCTTAAATATCAGAAGGAACAGGTAGACAGACATTTTGAGAGCTCTGGAGTTTTCTGTTTCAAAATTACTTTTAAATGCCAGAGGGAGACTTACTTCAGAGTTACTTAGATTCACGCTGAGGGTCTTTAAAGATGCACGTCACTTTGTGTTTTTGCTCATTTAGAATTCCACTCAGCCTTTCTGAGGCAGTCGCAGCTGGGAGATCCCAATTCACACACATACAAAACCATCCCCTAATCATTTCAAGAAAGATGTAATCAGACTCAAGAAGCCTCTATATTTATTTCTGTTTTTCATTTGGAGGGAGAAACGCAACGCAGCAGCAGCAGCAAGAGGGATTGATTCGCGGTTGTTGAGGTTTGTCTACCGCCAACCCACCGCTCGATGTTAAAGCTCTGATCAGCGATCAGTGAATCCCCCCCTCCCCCAGACAGGTCTCAGGTCTACGGGGGGGGACAATCAGTCATTGCTTCACATGACTGATTGTCACTTTAATCTGGTGGGTCTCGGCTGGGAGGGACTGAGGCAATTCAGCCAAATGAAATCCTCTTCTGCTGAATGACTGAAACAAGTGCTGCCATCATGGCTGAACACACACACACACACACACACACACACACACACACACACACACACACACCGGGCGCTCGTGCTTCTGTACTTAAGAAGGGAAGGGCGCGTGGCTTGGGGGGGACGCATGGAGGAGAGATAACGGTGAATGAATGATACATATGGGAACAACACAAGAGTGCATTCACACAATCAGTGGAGAGATGTCTGACAGGTATACAAAGAAGCCTTTCCTACCCTCAGGTTCAATATAGTGGACAGCCGTAATTTTTTGTGACCTAAAACTCTTCCACCTTGAGCAAGGTTTGCAGCGGTGTACACACATGCATTCACACGCCCCCACGAGCACACCGCACAATCACATTTCATTTAATTCCCCACATTACCGGGCTCCCCCTCGAAAATCTATTTTCCTCCTGGATTCCGGCACTCTGATCTCATCTTCTACAGTTATTGTTCTTTCCTGTGCAGCCATTCAGAGTGAGTCTTTCCTATAGATTGTTTTTTCTTTTTTTCATTCAGGCAGGAAACAGTTAGCGGCGATATGTCAAGCCTGCTGAGCCACTCTGATTAATTCTGTAAATCAAATAAGGGGTGGTATGGATAGATGTGACATTTTCAAAAGGGGCATCCTGAGGCAAAACAGAGTACATCTCTGTGTGTGAGAGAGCAGCATCTTTATGCATACATACATATATACATACATATATGTCTGACCATCTGTGTCTCTGTGACTGTCTGTGGTTTAAAGCCTCATCTAACAATCCCCAGTCCCTCAGGCCACAGACCTTTCTATTTACTCGAAAAACAAACAGCCATTATAAAATCAACCTGCATTTTTGAACCATTATCCATTCGGTGGGCATCCGTCTTCCATATGACTGTTCCGGCAGCATGAGCATGAAAAGTGAGGGTAGACAGACAGAAAGAGAAAGACAGAGGTGAGAAAAAGAGAACTTGCGCTCAAATCCTTTCATATATCCGTGATTGCCAATGATTCCAACTTTCAGTGAATGGCTGTAAGCTCTGTTGTGATAGAAAACAGGTGATGAATGAAATGATGTGCTAAGCAGAACCCTCCCCTCTGCCTAAAAAAAACCCAAACCCAAATATATTCAATGAAATAGTCAGTTCCATGTTGAGAATACCAATCAGCGAGAATCAGAGCACGTTTCTGAACAAAATGTGGACCTGCAATTGGAGGGAGTAAACCTTTTGATTCCAAGTGGGAATCAAACCCTCGATCTCAGCAGTGTGACTGCCACGCTAAACCGGCAAAACGAAGCAAGACCGAGGAAAGATGGCAATGCTGATGAGCAGAGAGACAGAAGCACAAACCGTGTTGATTTCCATCTTGATACTCCTCCGATTTTTCTTTTCCATTTTCATGCCAATAAAGCACGTTGAATTGGGAATTTTATTTGGACTGAGACCGAGAGAGAGGAAGATGGAGAGGGAGAGACGGGCTGAACTGAGCTGAAAGCGAAACAAAGAGAAAGAGAGAGTATGAGAGCGTCCAGGCTATGATAAACGACAAACCTCAGTCTGATCATGCATTCAAATGAGGCTTTAGGACTTGTTTACCCTATAACAACCAGAATACAGATGAGTTTTAATTTAAGGTAGCCAAAATCTGCTTTGAGTCATGTTAATGCAACGTTTTTTTGATTTAAAGTGTTAGAGCCGATTATGTATTCCCTGATGAGCTGGTAACATACTAATTGTTCTGCCACAATGCCTCCAAGCTGACACATGTCAAGAGTTTGACATCCCATCAGTGGGGCCAACCAGCCTGGGCCACTAAGAAAATATTTGCACTGAACACACAGCCAGGCGCTTTGGATAAACGCCTCCACCAAATGTTGCACTTGTGGCTCCACCTCTGGGGTGTAACTGAAGGAATCACCGTTTTGTCTCGCAGATTATGTCGTTGAAAGGCGGAGGAGAAAAGGAAAAAAACAGGTCCCAAAATGTCCCAAGCGCACTAATCCTCCCTGGAGACAGGTGGATTAGCGGGATGTTCATTGAATAAACACGCACGTGTACACACACACACACACACACACACAGCTAGATGTTTTAACTCCCAGTTTGGTGCCGGTATTTGCAGCTGTATCCCCCGCTGAGCTTAGACGAGGCGAAGAAAACCTTCAGCAGAGCAGAGCAGGGACGGACACGCGAACAGCCACACCCTCTCTGAATGAAATCCAGCAACACAGTCAAAGAACTGAACACGCCCTCTGAAAAATCTACAGCATCTTGACAAGTCATTTAGCCAAGTTTTAAGCCCTCAAAATCGTGTTATTTGCTCTTAAACCGAAAACAATCCTACTTGCTTTCAGCACAAATAATTTTCCTTGGTTGTGGACTGGTTTTCCTTCACAAAATGTCTACCACCTGTGCAGGATTTTTATCAACTGTGGCGTTCCGGAAAATAGATAAAAGAAGATTAACACTCAAAACAGACTAAATCACTTAAAAAGGGCGGGTTTAAGGCGCATTAGACGATGCGATGCGTAAAAACGCAGTTCTCCCAATCTCCAAAACAACTCAGCTGCTTCGTCCACCTGTAAATCTAATGTCACAGTCAAGTTTCCGCAATAAGACACATTCTGTATATTTCTTCACTCATCTGCCTGCACGATGATGTCGCACACTTTCACACATCAGAGCTGCTGCTGCTTGTTCAGCGCGTCCTAACCTCGGTGTCGGTCTCATTCTCGTTTTACTGTCTAAGAACTCGATTTCCTCAAAGTTTCATCTCTAACCAAATGTGTTCAGCCTTCTGCGTTTACTGTAGCTACACTGTCACCAACTTTGACCCTCAAAATGTCTCCACACATAACTCCAAGAGCAGCTCTGACCTCCATCCGCTGACCGTCCGTGTCAAAGATGCAAAGGGCGCACCAAATATTCTCGAGTAAATGTGAGATGTGTGGATATTTGTCTGAGACAGAAGCAAGTTCACTCACCGTGAAGACATCCGATTGTTCCTTCTGCGTCCTTGCAGTTTTGTGATGTCCCTCTTTTTAGCTACATCCTCCTCCTTATCTTTCAGCGCTGGCTACAGTATGTCCATGTCCTCTCTTCGGGTTGAGGAATGAATCTGCGCTTCTGTTTTGTCTTCTGAGCGGAGGCACGCAAAGCCGTAAACTAGAGGAGAAAAGAAAACGGACAGTGAGTGTAGGTGTGGGTTCAGTCCACCTTCGGTCAGGATTTTCTATCAGTTTGTCCCGGACACAGCGACAGAGGACCAGTGCGGACGCACCGGGCACGTTCTGCGGTCCATTTTGGTTCGTTGCGCACCGAGACGCGTCCTGCACCAACACAGGAGACAAAACGACATTAACTCCTTCTTTGAGTTCCGGGCGGCAAAACAAAAACAGTTGGTTAATTTATTTAGTAGGACGTTTAATCTCCTTTAAGGAAAAGTTTTAACACCGAGACCAGCGCGCGGCAGGGATGAGAGAGCAACAGCGATAGAGGACTCTTTACTGACTGGAACTGAGAGACAAGAAGGGAGGGACAGAGAGAGGGAGGGAGAGAGAGAGAGGGAGAGAGAGAGAGACTGCAGACTCCTGTTGACTCCTGGTCCCACACATTGTGACGCCTCAACACCAAGCCCTTGGAAATTTTGAATTATAAAGCCCCTCTGCAGTGTGTAAATTCAGACAAGCTGCACAGTAGCCAGAGGAAATATTTGGGATTCTGTTGTTGGAGTATGGTGGCACCTGCAGATTAGAGCTGCAGCAGCAGATTTGGTGCTTACACTCAGTCAAAGCTACCAAGGTTAATTTATGTGCCATTAATTTCTGTCTTTTAAATGTCTTTATTTGGCTGGAAAATTCTTGGTTGTTTCCAGAATTCCAGAAAGAGAAAAGGTTTATTAATTTATGCATGTCAGGGGTGGCCAACCATGTTCTATGGAGCGCAAACAGTCTGCAGGATTTTAATTCTATCACCCCCGCAAGTAATTTGCAGGTGAGTTCTTCCCCTCACTAAAAGGAGTGCTAATTAGTGCATGGAGTCTGTGATTGGAATGAAAACCTGCAGACTGTTGGCTCTCCATGCAAATGGTTGTCCACCTATTTTATTTATTGTTGTTCTTAGTACTTGAATCATCATTGACATAATGCATCCCCCTATAGCCCTTGACCATCACAATGCCTCAGCCCAATACCAGGACCCTCAGACATTATTAATTTTATTTACACCTGTGCTTTTGCTACTGTGACATGTAAAAATGTATTCCGTGAAAAAGGCGTCTATATTCGTTTTGTTGCACCTGTTGGGGCGGGACAACCTACACCTTTATCATTAGGCTCATTCGAGATGAACTGCACCTCGCTTGGAAAGTGGATGAGATCAGACGGGTGCAGCAGGGGGCGCTGTGACAAACAGCAGCAGTCATGTCAGACAGTTTCCAGCAGCTTTCAAAGAATATACAGGAAGTCACAGAACTATTTATATCCTTTTAGATCCACCTGTAGGCTACCTGTACTCTGCAGATCACGGTCTGATAGCTATGGCTGAAATAAACTTTATTATTATTCATAATCAACCACACAAGATGTTTGTTAACAGATGAAACCGTCACTGCACAACAGTGTTAAATATTACAATTACACAGAAAATTAGGATTTTCTACAAAACATGGTGTTTGTGATCAAAATTAAGAGCCAATCTGCTCTTTGATCAGGCGACAGCCAGGCATTTCCCATCATGCCCTGGGTCTTGCAGTCGGTGGAGAGCAACTTCAGCCGCCTCGATCTCATGAGGTTATCGTTGTGTGACGTCAGAGCAAGTCGGGATCAAGTCGGACACAAATCTAACCGGCATGCATTGTGCGGTGATCACCAGTGATCGATTCTGCGCAGGCCTGGCTCACCTCGAACGAGCCTACTCTCATTAGTTCATGAAGTGTGGTGGCATCATGTGATTCTCATAATGACTCCACCCAACTTCAATATGAGCAGAGGACCAATCAGCCAGAATAAGTGGGGGGGGGGGGGGGGCTGTGCGGGTGTGCAGGGTGTTAAAACCTCAAACAGCCCTTTAATGAAGTGAGGGCCGGCCAAAATGTTCTCACAAGATCTAAAACTCAAATTTGTCCCCACAAAGATAGTAGTACGAGAACACACACACACTTGAACAATGAACTCTAATACTGTAAATTGGAATGGGAATTACCCTCCCATCTCTTTAGCTTTAAAATGAATTAGCCTTTAGCAATGAGTTCTCATTCATACTGTACATTACACACACACACCCATGGCGGAAAAGGAGGATTTGCTTTCTTACCCCTCCCACTGTTCAGATACCTTCCCCTCCACCTCTCACTCTGTGCACTGATGCATTTTACTCTCTACCCACCGCGATGGATCAAATCCAGTGTCTTAAACCCTCTGTCACGCTGCTTTGGTTCAACTGTTTATCCTGTTACCTTACATTATGTTTCTCACACACACACACACACACTATAGGACTATAATATAATTCACGTCATTACTACGTGTCAAAAGCGGGCGGTGCATAGCAGCATTATATGGTTTTGCACTGAAGCTTTACTCCATCAGCCGTAGTGCATTTAATTTATAACTTTGGATAAATGCTGTCAAACTCTGCAGAGCTTTGCTGCATTGGGTTTGTCTGAAAACTGGGTGCAGATCAAAACGTTGGCATCATGTTTTAGAGCGCTTTACATACACATACTGCAGCTCAAACACAAGCATACATAACCAATTTCCAAGTCACAAACTGTAACTGTAGGTCAAGTTACCTCACAATGACTGGTTATTGTCTTTGCATCTGGCACTGATATACAGGCCTCTTGTCCAATTTTAAAATTCAGGAGTTATCCCAATTTCATTAAATGTCACACACAGAGTACTGCGATGAATTATGCAAAATTTACAACACACGTACCTTGTATTTGTCCCATAGCTACGGCCAAATCTCCGTATGTTACTGGAAAGAATAATAACTCAAGCAGGATGACAGCAGCTTGATTTTTTTCCATGTCAAACATTGTTTGCTGCTGTATAATACATCACCCTGCACTAGTTTCCTCTGGGATAAAACAAAGTCCCTATGTCTCTACTACTCACTGTATTCATCTCATACGTACAAGACCAAAGCCTTATACATATATATATATATATATATATAGTGGTTTCAAACTTTGGTCCTACTGGGTCGAAGAGCTGCAGGTTTCTCTCCTGCCAGCTACTTGATTGCAGTTAATTGCATTCACCTGTTGCCTGCAAAGCAGCTGGTCTCTGACTCCTGAGGACTACAAGACGACAGCATGAGAATCCCACCATATACAATATCTTATTTTAAACCAGAACCACGAACTAAACCACCAGATAAATAGAGACACAGCCACTGCAGAAGTCCCATTTTATATTAAATACTGCTGAGCTTCTTCTCCATTTCAAAGAGTAAGTTATTTAGAAAAATCAATACAGTTTTGTTGCCAAAAGGTACAGTCAGTAAATAGACAGAGCTTAAATTCAGTGTAGTACTTTAGTACTAACTATAATGCGGTTTCAACAGAAACAACTTGACTGTAGTACTATGTGAGGTAAGAAAAGATAAATGAATTATTAAAGGATTTCTCCAAAGTCAGTGACTCAGACATGTTTCTTACATGGAAAATGACATGAGAGAACTTTACATTGGTGGCTTAAAATGAGTTTTTTAAAAGAATTTTACCTTCAGTATCAAGAAATCCTGCATCCAGAGCAGCTGTTCTGAGAAACTTTATTGCTAAAGAATGGACATGATGGGATGGGAGTGACATTGGTGTACGTTGGTGTAGTAAAGGATGCTGCGAAGTCAAAGCAGTTCAGAAAATGTGACTACAGTGTTTAGTGACTCACCTAAGGCCGCGTTCAGAACGGCGTAAGCGTTGAAAGAGTGAAAAAACGCAGCCTTTTCATTCATTTCAATGAGGCCAGTCCATCGGCTCCAGCAAAACAATGCAGGGTCGCCCAGCAAAAAAGTTGAACCAGGGTCAACAAGGCGTCACGTTGACCAATCAAATACATGCAGTTGCTGCCGAAATCCTGTCTGTGAGTATTACAAAGGCTTGTGCAGTGTTTTGGTGTCTGATCAGCCTTCAAACGCATTAATCTGTTATTTCAACTGGACTTCCTGGATCATATTTTACATTTCTCACAGGTACCTTAAACAACAAACCCCAACCCTAAGAACAGGCTGTTTTTTTGGTCTGAATGCCTGGAATCTTTTACTTGTTCATGACTATGGCATTCATCAAAGGTATAGCTGGCTAGCTAGCGCGTGTAGATAGCTGTAGGCTAGACTGGTGAGTTTCAACTTGGAAGGCCACCTTACACTGATAACTCTGGATGAGACTGCATTTTATAGTTTGCAGAGGGCTCAGCTTGACAGATACTTCCCCCTCTTTGTGTTTTCCTTATCACTGGGCTTCAGACTAACACCGCTTCGCCATAAAATCTGCAACTCTTTGGCTCTCCCCATTAAGGTTTTACTCAGTCAGAGAACATTTCTGACTCTAGAGCAGCTTCGCCCTCAAGAAATGTTTACATAACTACACTTAACTTCCCCTGGATAAATAAAGGTTTAATCATAATGTTGCCTGCAGAGTATGGTTTAATTTTCAATAGGTGGGGACGAGATTTAATGAAATATTCACAGCACTTGATACAAATAGCATACATACATAATTAGTAGCAGGAAAGTCCTACAAAAATCTTATTTCAAAGTGTAGTTGCAAGTATTTTAAACATCCCCCTCTTTCCAGTTTGCACTTATGACTGCTTGATATGATGTTAACATAATGTGTCCTTATTTTTCAGTATACAGCCAATAATCCCTGTTGTTTTCAACTCTGTAGCCCAATCGTTGCAACCCTCTGAACATTTTCATGTTGACTGGTTTCCCAGAAACCCGTTCTTGCTGACCTGTGTGTGACATTGGCAACAATTGATCAGGTTTATCTCAATCAGCATAGCAGTGCGACCCTGTTAAGCCCACGTCTCTGATCAGTTTGATTTCCCTATGGACCCTGGTTGACCTTATACCCTTCTGTCTCTTTTCTTCTTCTTCCTTTACATGACAGAAGGTCAGGCTGTCCTGAATGATACTGATATTACAGAGAGCACTATTTATTTATTTATTTAAAATGATCAGTGGCTAAAACCGATACCAGCATTTTTGCAATTAAAGCATTCCCCATTTCTGTGCCAATGGCATTTGGATAGTGTGACGGGTAAAACCCACCATTAAAGCCCAGACTAGTGGAATTATTTTAGGGATAAAAGCTCTAAAAGGTCCCTATAATCCCATAATGGTAGGAAAAACTCTGGGATACACTATTGCCTTTAAAAGATGAGACAATTGCCATAACTCATTCCCGAACAATGAAATGCATAAAAGGTAATGTGCAAAGAAAGATTAACTTCATATAGCAGGTTTTATAAAGCCGATTAGACACAGATGCAATCAGGCAGTGACCTCCATCATGACTGACAACTAACATTTAATAAAAACGCAATATGAGCATTACAGATTTATATGATCCAATCAATACACTTTGTATTATATATGAGAGAGCGCATGACCATGCTCATTACATTTTTCATGTGGAGCACATTTATTATGTGGATGTGTGAATTCATTCATAATTCCTATGTAAAATTAGGACTGTGAGACTGTGAGAAAGAAAACGGGAACATGGTGTTAAAAGTCCAGTGAGTCTTAATCCAAAACATTTCTTCACTGTATCATATGAATTTCTCGCTCGTCTTCATGGCTTCAAGCTTATGATTCTTTTTCCCTTATAGTACAGCAATATGCTGCCCTCAAGGTCAAACAGGGAGTCAAGCATATAATTAGCCCCATTTGGGACAGTTTCATCCATTGTGTGGAGCGGTGAAGTTTAACGTTTTCAACATTTAGTGCACTAAATAAGAGTATTTCAACCTGTTCTTGACTGTATCTTGAAACAAGAAGGATGAGGTGTATCGTGGCTCTAGAATTAAGAAAAAGGAAATCAAATGCCAAAATTTTTGGCATTTTTGGCATTTTTTTCATATGTATGACCTTTTTAGTAGTTGGTACAGCCATAAGGCTTAGTGGTAATTACATCCCCTACACCTAACAACAAGTTATTTTACTAACCGTACAGTAACAGAAGCATCCAGGATTGTCTCCAACACCGTAAATGAGAAAAGACAGACGAAATTCTTGGTGTGCAAAAATGTGAAAAAGTAGTTTTTAAATTATTTTATCATCATTATGATTATTTTATTATTTCTTAATGTATTTTTAATTAATACATATTTTTATTTATAATATATTGTATTAATAATTTATTGATATATATTTTTTATTTATTTATTTATTTTTTGGTTTTATTATTTGTAATAATAACAGCAGCATATGTCACAACTAAAGATTTCCTCTTACAAAGTCATGAATATCACATCGGTAGGTCACTCTAGTGGGCCTGTCTTATAAGTAGGACTCAATTTGAAGGCTCCCTAAGAAACCTATGGAGCCACAACTGCATCCATTTTCAGCATGAACTTCTTTCTATCCATGACCGCACCACAGATGGATTTGAAATTGTCACCCCAAGCAAGCCTCCACGTCAACGTTTCCACCGCTTGTTACAGTACGGATGCATCTCAAGTGCAGGGTTTCCATCCTCTCATTCATCCTTCTATTAATGTAATTAAGCCACGCTCAGATGCAATGCAACCAAGAGTGAGTTCACAACCTTCAAAGAAACACAGACCTTTTTTTCTTTTCTTTTCTTTCATGTCTTATGTGGAGAGTGGGCAGGAGGTAAAACCCTCCTCTTCCATGACACCTTATTAGGAGCTTATGTGTAGGCAGACGAGAGGACAGAGGGGTAGAGTACACGGGGGAAAAGGGTGGATAGAGTTAGAGGTTGGTGGAGACACGTAGAGGGAGGATGGCTGAAAGCCTGGTGTGAGTCATATTTGAGCCTGTAGAGTTCAAATACAAAGCCTGCTTCCTCATATATTAGTCCACCTACTGGGATAGCACCATGTGGTCTTTTTCAGAGCCTGATGCGACCGAGGCATTATCTTCTTGTCTGGCCTTTATCTTCGCCTTTTACAAGTCAGTCCTGCCCTCTTTTCCTCAGGATCAGTTACAGAATCACTTTATTTTGTTTGCTTTAAATCGCTTGAATTGACGTATTTTTCTATATACATATCCACGTATTACTTCAATATCTGTGTATCTGATCACAGAGCTTTCTTGCTGCTCTACAGCCAGATCAAAATGACTCATATCTGTCCTCTCTGTGTCAGCGCATTACTGTATATTTTCCGTGGCATTGCTTTGTTTTTGCTTTTTCCAGTCTCTTTAATCGAGGACCCCTGGCTCAGGCTTTGGCTTCTGTAACAGGAGAAAGCAATATCTGCTCACTCACCCCCGCAGCCACTCCATACACATCCTTTAATAATGGTTTCACCTTGACTCTGAAGGCTGGTGGGTAGCCTCGCTACCTGTTCATGACACCTGTAATGAGCCTTTTTCTTTACTGCATCCAGTTGGTTTTCTTTCTCTTTACACGTGAAGTATTTCTTTTGATAAAGCAGAAGGCGTTGGATTGAATCTCTAGATGATCTGAGTCATTAGAGCAAATTCTGGATGCTACAAAGTGCATCTTTGTGACTTAAATTGCAATATTTTCTTTCGGAGGAATGTTTTACTTTCTTGCACAAAACAAAACTTGCAACATCTTCTTTTCCTTTAACAACAGCTATACACAGGGCTGCTTTGGGCTAACATTAGCATGCTAATATGCTCACAATGACATTGCTAACATGCAGATGTTTTGCAGGTATAATTTTTACCATGGTGAACATCTTTGTTTAGCATGTTAGCATGCTAACATTTGCTAATTAGCACTAAACACAAAGTACAGCTGAGGATGATAGGAAAGTCATTAGTTTTGCAGGTGTTTGGTCATTAACCCAAAGACAAATTAATATATTGATGTGATGATGGCACTAGGTGAAAAATGAAGGGCTCACCAAAGTCATTACACGTAATATTGTGTGGAATATGAATATCTGAAACAAATTTCATGATAATCCATCTAATAGTTTTTGAGATATTTCACACAAAAAAAAACTTTATGGTGGCGCTAGAGGAAAAGTCAGGGGTCGACAAAGTTAGTATGATTCTTCTGTGGACCATGACAACCCATCCAGTAGTTGTTGAGATATTTCAGTCTGGACCAAAGTGGTGGACCGACAGACGGACTGACATTGCCATCCCAAGAGCCATGCAGGGTGGGTCATCATCAACCTACAGTCATCTTGTTTGCAGTCATCAACAAATAGTTTGACATGGATTTTATTCAATTGGTCAAAAATTATAGTACAAAAAACATTTCCTAAAATCACGACAAACACAAAATAGCAAAACAAGATGTTGCAATTGTACTAAACTTCACTGTATTGGCAAAGCATTTTTTAGATGCACAGAGGAATAAATGAGGAAATAATTAGTTAACAAAAAGAGAACAGGAAGACAATACAAGACACTGAATAAAGTAAGGAGGAACAAAAGCAAGAGCACAGAACTGTGTCAAAACATAAGGTCAGCACCGAAGTGATCTGGGGAAATATGATAACCAGAGACTCACTATGAACAAAAGAAGAACAAAAGGTAGTCTCCTTCATTCACGCAAAGGTTACATATGAACAGAGAATAACTTGCACACGCACAAGAGTTCTCATACCCACTTGCAGGAACATATGGTACACATTTACACTAAGATGCATTTAAATGCAAACATACGGATGCACACACATACACCTGTCAAGTGTCAAGTGTTCTTTATTGTTTCCATCTGAATATGAATGTGTCAGGCCAAAATGCCAAATACTTACTAGCTAACATATTAAGCACATTCATGCTCCAGAGGGGATAGACACTTTGACTCTGTTGCCTTTCATCTCGCTTTAGAAAAGTGATATAAAAATGATGTTGCATGTTGTTCATTCTGTCCAGAAGAGCTGCTGGCAGAGCTAATATTTTTCTTTGCATGGTGACACGTCACAAATTTGTCATCTGCGTTTCTTACTCATAATTAATGGCAGATACTTTATGCGCAACGCTCTTCACTCTTCCCTTCAGCAACCACATGTCCGATGAGTATTTCAACTTATCACCCAGAGAATTTATCGACCCCCTTAATGCTGATTTCTCCCGTCTTTTATGTTTGAGGTGAGCGGGCAGCACTACATCAGAGGATATTTGACGCAACATCAGACTAATTTTGAGACATTCATATTCACTTCTGGCAAGGTTGATTTGATTTGATGTCTCTTTTATATGCCGAAAAGGATTTCAGATCTTTGGCACGTAGAATGTGAACCAGGATCTGAAAGTTTTTTTAAATGCTTCCTAAGGCTATAGAGCTACAGGGGAGTGAGATAATTCACATCAGCTCATCATAGCAGGTGTCTCTTCAAATACTAATTTGTGACATATAAATAAATAATCAATTTTGCTTTTTGTTAAAGAGGTACTGAACCGAAAACATTAACATGCATAAGACGGCAGTCTCACGCCCGTACCTTTGATGATACAATTTATTGCCAAGACCAAGGTCTTCTTCAGGTCAAACCTTGGCCCTACCATTATCAAGGCTCTGAGTGTACGATTGCCGTCTTTTTCATCACATTTGCTCTTGTCATGTCAGGTGGGGAAGAATCCGCTTTACATTTCAAGCAGCAGCACAAGAAGTTGGGTAGAAGTAGAAGCCACAAACAGCAACTCAAAGCATATGAACCAGAAATGCAAAAGCTCAAAGACATCACAACCTTGCATTCTGAAACACGAGACTGTCCTCCATAGAAAAACAACAGGATCAGCAAGTGCCCTAAAACGTCATATGTTTACATTCAAGCGGAGCTGTGAATCCTAGGGATCACGACTCTAGTCAGTCGGGAACAAAGCAGGAAGTAGTGTGACATTATTATGGGGGTGGGGGTGAATGGGTGGGTCAACAACAAAGCGGACTTTTACACAGGAGACATCTGTTCGTCAGTCAACATTATTGTAACCATGACGACAAGGTCCCACAACCTCAACAAAGTAGTAACCCAAATCCCAATGTTTCCCCAAACTTAAGTACTCATTTTAACCCGAACCATGATCTCTCCCTAAACTTAACCAAGTCCTTTTTTGTGCCTAAACCTAAGCAAACCTTAACCTTAATCACATGATTAAACAGATATTTTTCAACAGGACTTTGTAATAGTTTTGAGAGACAATGATAATTTATGTTGTCCTGACGATAGTGGAGTTAAAAACATAGTATTCCATTGTTTAATTTTGAGGACTTGCTGAAAAACAAAGAATAAATCTCTTTATTGAAAGTCCTGAACTGAACGCCCTGTTTGAGTAATTCTCAAAAACAATGGCAGCAATGGTTTAAAAAGTGTTGTAAATTGCCCTCTATGCCCTCTGTCTGCCTCACTGGGTACTCAGTCTCTCAAAAGCTATTGAAAAATGTTCCACACTGTTGAAAGCCACAGACTGTTGCAAACTGTTTGTCACATTAAACAGACCTGAACAAATTTATTGACCGGTGATATCTCGGAGATGAAGATTGTGTTGCCAAAAACAAAAACAAAAAAACCCTGGCTTTTACGTGCATTACCCTTTGTTTCACATGAAAACAAAATGACTTTGGGTCAGGTGTTGAAGCATGTGAAGTCTTTTTTGGGAACATTTGTCTTACAACAGAAACAGCCCTTGTGCACACCATCAAACATGGCGCAGGTGCACAGGAGCCGAGGCGGCACAGGTCAGTGGAGGCTGCGAGCTGCTCCGTCATGCATCGCTTGCCAAATTGACAAAACGAACCTCCTGATGCTGATGTTTGACTTTGTCAGAGTACAAGCTCAGTCTGTCACCATCACTCATCACCTGTGACACAGTACATCAGGTTCACTTAAGGGTCCGTGTACTTTTTAAGTGAGTTAAAAGTAACTCAGCGTGAGTGCAGGAGGAACAGGATGAAAAATTAAAAAGGGACTTACAGATAATGTTAATAATGTCACCCTCACCTCAATGAGTTCCTTCTTTTCTCAGTGTCTTTCTGTGTGTGTGTGTGTGTGTGTGTGTGTGTGTGTGTGTGTGTGTGTGTGTGTGTGTGTGTGTGAGCATGTGACAGATGCAGCTTCAGGGCACATGAGGATACTTTTACAAGAGTGTATAAGTGAGATGTTTCATTTAAGAACATAAAATGTTCTACTGCAGTATCTCTCAACTTCTACATAAACACATGTACTGTAGCAGTGCTTGAAACCGGATTGGGCTTATAAAACCATCAGACTTTACAAAGGCAAACCTAGTATAAACAATTTTCTGTCATAATGAAGATTCCTTGGTTCTTCTTTGGGTCTACTTTTTGCCTAACTATTGTAAATAAACTACTGTACTAAATTAATGTCTGAAAACTAATATACTGTGAACACTTCTTGGGTCGATGACCTTGGGAATTAAACTGCAATATCTCAACAAATACATGGATTGATTGCACTAAATGTTTGTACAGACATTTATGGTCCCCAGAGGATGAATCCTAATGATTTTGGTGATCCCTTGACTTTTCCTCTGGAGCCACCAGCAGGACAAAGTTTTCACTTATCCTGTGAAATATCTCAACATCTACAAGATAGATTGGCACAACATTTGGTGCAGACATTCATGGTTCTCAGAGGATGAATCCCAATGACTGGTGATCCCCTGACTTTTCCTCTAGCGCCACCATGAAGTTGGCATGTGGTATTAAGTTAAATGTCTCAACAACTAGAGAATGGATTGCCATAAGATTTGGTACAGACGTTCGTGTCCCCCTCAGAATTAATTAAAATAACTTTGGTGATCTTTTGACTTTTCATCTAGCGCTATCATCAGATCAAAATTTCACTTTGTCCAATGCCTCCCAAGTTTGGTGTTGATATTTTGCAGTGGTTTTATTTGTACACAAGAGCCGCATGATCCCTTGTAGGTTGAAAGCATTTCAAGACCATCTAGCTCATGAGACTGTCGGGCCTCGTGGTTGTTGTCCTTCAACACTTAACAAGTGGAGATTTTGGAGATATGAGTAAAATTTTATCATATCACTCTAATATGCACTCTCTACATAAAACACAAACCACACATTTGTAGTGAAGACCTTTAACTCTTACCCTAACCTACCATTAACCTAATCTTAATTCAAACCACATAAACAAAACGCTAAAACCAAGTCTTAGCCCTCTAACAGTCCTTTGAAGAAGTGAAGACCAGCCCTTGTGAGGACCACACACACACACACACACACACACACGGCTCAAGTTTTTGTTCTGTGAGTCTTGTTTGCTTTATCCACTTTATCTTTTCTTCTAAACGAGTCATCCATGTTGGCAACAGGTAAACAGAGAAGTGAGGATGCTGTTAACTTCCACCCATATAGCTTCCACCTTGTCATAACAGCAACACACATGCATCAGTGAACATGGAGAAGAGACAAGGGATGCAACGGAGAGTAAGATGAGGAGAGGGGATCTATTGCAATTGCCTTTTCTATTGTGTGGCTCTCTTGGGGGGATGGAGAGAGGATTTACTACCAATCCAACCAGCCGTGCAGCAAAGGTCCATCCAACTGTCACTGTACCAACCAAGGGTACGAATAATTCATATTTATGAGATAGAAAGGGAAACACTGAGTGCAATATAAATTTGTTAGGGCTCAAGATTATTGTTGAAAAAATAATGCAACATTTTTTCCGTGTTTATTGTTTATTATGGATTAAAGATTGGATTGGATATCAGCAATACAAAAATCAAGGTGAAAAATCGTTTAAGAATACTGTTTTTGTTACACTGATCAGCTCTTTTTAAAAATTGTGATTTCTGTAAAAAATAAATAGGCACCCTCTATACTTAAGACCCTCGATTCGGATAAGGAAAAACTCCCCCAAAAAACCCTTTAACAGGAAAAGAAAATTTGAGCGGTAGATTTTTCCTCTACCGCTCTAATGTGATCTCAGACTCCACTATTATTAACCCAGCTGGTCTGTGAGGCATGAAAATGGAAGGGGACAAGAGAGGGAAAAAGTGTGAAGGTGGTGAATCCAGCTTTCCCTGCTGATTTTGTGCTCTCCTTTTGAATTGTCATTTCCTGTGGGTGGATAAGATTTATCGCCGTCGCCCGTTCCAACATCGAAGAAATCTAGTCTCAACAGTGGTGGAGGGATGTGGTTCTCTGCTGAGGCATCGCTGATAAAGCCAGTAACAAGAACTTTTAGCTGGATCCCTCCAACTCGCTGGTGAAACGTTTCTGTGAGGACACTGAACTGGAGATAAACGTGAAATACTGCACTGAAAAACAGCCGCAGTGGAAGTTTAGATTCATCAGCAGGCTTACAAAGGGTCGCTAACACAGGCATGTCAGACATAGCCGAACAAGAATCTAATGAAAAGGCCTACTGTCTCCTGGCCCCTTCAAGCATCATGAAAATGTAGCCTGACAAAGTTAATGGTAAAATGAGGAGAGATGGTATTTATGAAGACAGAAATGGCAACTTTATTTGCCTGACTTATTTACTGTGCTGCTGGCTGTCCCCACTGTCATGACAGAAGGGTTTTTAATGAGCAGCCAACTCCTCCGATTCTGACTTTCCCTCAGAATAAAGGCCAAATGTTTCTTGTTTGTGAGATTTTGAAAATTGAACTTAGAACTTTCAAAACAAAGTCTCTCATTATAGCCCCTGTTAGAACGGGGATTTCTGTTTCTATGGCTGCGTCATCTCAGACAGTGCATAACCTGTCCCATTAACTGTCTCCTGCAGTATCCACAGTGCCTAATCTCTGTCGGCAGGTAAAGCAACCTGTAAAGAGATGAGCAGAGGGTGTGTGACTCAGCTGCTGTTGAGTCACAGAAGCTACGCAGGAAACGTGGAAAGTGTCTGCTCTGAACTTTGATAGGAACACAGACATTTTGATGGCACTTTTTTCCCCCCCATGTATGAGGGGCCATTTAGGAAATAATTCAGACTTTTGTTACACAAACACATATGAAACATGCACACATTCACATGTGACACTTTCACACACGCTTCCATACTACTGAAAACTCACACACTCATATGTGAAACGTTCATATTGACACGTGAAACACATTCACACACACACACACACACACACACACTTATGAAATGTTCATACAGATACGCATGAAACGCGTGCATTCATACATATGAAACGCTCATATACACACATATGAAACACATTCACACACACACCTATATGAAATGCTGATGTTTCCACTATGCATATATTCCACTGCTATATTGGTCTGCTGTTAAAGTTGTTAATTTTGGTAGTTGATCAAGGTTTCACTGCATTTGGATGGTTTTCCCACCTGTAGTGTGGTTCATTTGGTCCAGACCAAGGAATGTTCACACCAGCTTTTTACATATGAACCAAGAGTAGTTCATTTGAAGTCATACGGACTGACAGGTAACTTTTGATTGGACAGTTTGGGCGATATTAAGATCGCTTGCTTCCTTGACCGTTACAGTGATCAGCAGATGGGTTCACTAGTAGTTTTGCTTTTAAATTCATCCTAAAATCATCTACTGTCATAAAAACCTGTGGTACATTGGTGTTGCTTTCATACCAGAATTAACCACACCAAACACCTTCTTTTTCAGGCGGTCGGGTAGGGTTAGCATAGGTGCTAATTGTAGCTTATAAGAGTCAGTTGATGTTAATTTGACTTGTAACACTGATCAAAACGATATAGGCTGTGTGTAGAAGTAGCTCTAATCTTGTGTTCCACGTTAAGGATTTTCTGACCAGGAAAACTTAAATAAAAAGCCTCTTTAGGTTAGATTTCCTGTGCAGGAATTTTAGTCCGTCTTTTGTGCACAAGAGCTCGGAAATGAAACACTTCCTACCATTACTCTGTCAGTCCTCAGTCCTGCTTTTCCTTCCAGCTGTCTAATCACAGGCTGATTTGCACCTGGTGGATACAATTAACCACCTGGCAGGGGGAAAAAAAGGTTGCCTGCAAAAAGTAGTCTGCATTGAGAACGACTAATCTACGGAAAACACTTCACTCGAACTGTTTCTAATGAAGGGTTAGAAATCATTACTGCTATTATAAATAGCTGATGCTATTCCAGTCAAACTTGTGTTGAAAGGAAGTCAAATGTTTTCTTTTTTACTTTTGGTCACATCAACAAAGTCAAATTTGAAGATATCAGCAAAATGATCGGCCACATTTAGTCCAAATATAACCATAATAACCTTAAAAGGTAAGACAGCCAAAAGAAATAAAGTAACTACAACACATGATAAACAGTATGATGACTCAAGTCCAGTATGTTTTGAGTTCAAGTGCAAATTCTTTGGAAAATTTGGGTTTGGGGAAAAAAGTCTCAAGAGAGATACAGGGTAATCTGCCAATGCATCTGGCAGACACTATAATCCTAAACACACCATGTAAATGCATACTTCTTTTAGCATGGGAAGCAAAGCCTCTGTAGTGTCTGAACCATTGGAGCATTAATCCCCAACTTTGGTGCTATTGGTAATGTCTCGCTTTACTTTACTGAACCAGTCTGAGAGTCCAGTTCTGCACTATTCTGTGGCTAGTGCTATGGAACACCTGGGCATTTTTACTGGAAATCAATGGGTGAGTCATTGCAGCAAGAGTCTGCACCTTCAGCACACATGCACACACTCAAACACCTATACCCACTGCCCAGTAGTTCATCTGTTAAGCTCCAACAGGCGTTAAACTGGCTAGTGTGCTACTTTGCTGTACTGTTCTTAAGAGCAAAATAAAACAAACAACTTCTGGGAAATTGAAGATGGACATCGTTGCTGCATAATGAGCAGGTGTAGGTTAGCGTGAGATTAACAGGGACTTGTTTTTTGTCCCCTTTTGCAAAAACTGCTTCCTTCCTACCTATGGGCCTACATGCTACAACAAAGTAGGGGAAGTTATTGTCTTCGCTCCCAGGACTTATTTCTTTTAACTGTCCCCAAAGTCCGTACTGAACTGGGAAAATGGGTGTTTAAGTATGCTGCTCCCTCGGCTTGGAATCAGCTGCAAAGTCACCTGAATCTTCAGGAGCTGGTGTCATTAGACGCATTTAAAGTGATTCTAACTGACTTGGACGCAGGTACTTCCGGCTGTAGATGTTTTGAATGTTGAAGAATGAATTGATATCTTAAAATTCTGTAATTTGTTCTTGTTTTGTGTTTGTTTTATGTCTGCAACCGTGTTATTTGTGCTGCTGCCTGCCGTGGCCAGGACACTCTTGAAAAAGAGATTTTTAATCTCAATGAGTCGTTTACTCCTGGTTAAATAAAGGTTAAATAAAAACTGGCCGTGTAAAAAGCTCTGTTCATTCAGTCATGAAAAATATTGTTGGTTAGAAACTTATTCACTGTTGTTGAACCCTTTTGCCAAAAGTTTAATCAAACCCAGATTTTCAGAAAGGAGAGAGACAAATACGTGGAATTACTGTCTCAGCTGGAAGAGACGGACGATTTTCCATCAGTCCATCCATGAGCCACTCCATCCATCTGTACAGCAGTCAAGGAGCAGTGAAATGGGCCGGTGGACTGACCACGTGTCAATACACATTTCTCTGCATTAGTGCAGTTAGGTTCAAGGACACATCGTTTATTCGTAATTCAGAAAAAACGGGAGAGGAAAGTTGACTGGCCACCACGCTGGTTAAATTTACTGTAGTATACAGTATATCTGATTAGCAAGGCTAGAAGCCTTTGTTCATGTTTGCATTATAAAATCACTCATTCTTACCATTTTCCAGTTTTGACAGTGGAGATAATGACCACAGATGTTTAAATTTGGGTCGCCAACAATGTAAAAATGTGGTTTGCCAGGGTATATACAGTATACAGTATGAGGTTATAAACTGTGTGTGTGTGCAGTCTGGTGTTTTTTATCCAGCTCTGATCTGCTGCTCCGTGTTTATCTTTGGAAAAATAACACGAGATTTCCCCTCCTGGAAATCAACGGGGTCCAATTCTGAAGAAATCTGGCGTCTTATAGGCAACACGGGGGGACGGCACATGTGCAGGCACACACACAAACACAGGAGTTTAAGTACATGAGCACATGCGGACAAAAGAAGGCAACTTGGTGGCAGTCCACTTGCCTCAGGAGGTTTTATTTACTGAAAGAGAGAGATAGCAGAGGGAGGTTGAGTAGTTGTGACAGAAAATAGGAGCTTCTGCTGAGCATTGTTCCAAAACCAGCAAGGAGAGAAATGAGTCTTAACTATTGACAATTTCTCTCTTGTCCCTTTCCCTCTTTCCTTTTTTTTCCTCAACTTCTGTCATCAGGTAGGATTTCATTTGTTTCACCTCTTCAAGGATCCTAAACTTTCACACGAGGATGCCATTTTTGGTAAATGTCCTTGTTTACCCTTTGATCTGCGTCCCATAGATTTTGGCATTGGCCATCGGCCCCATGAGAACATTATTATAAAATATATTTACATGCATTTTATACACCTAAAAGTGCTTGTACTGTAATGTAGAGCATTTTAAGTTTCATCAGATCATATGACAATTATATAAGCCATAACACCTGCAACCATTGGATAACCAAAACAATATAATTATCTACTTTAAAGATGCACTAATACACACACGTGTAATGTGAAAATGATCACCCGACTTAGCATTTCAGGGTCTTTCAGCTCATTGTTTTGATTTTACAGCACACTCTCGTCAACCCTCTCGTCTTTTTTTCAGCAAAAGCGCTCTGATTAAACCAGTGTACACTACCTGTCCAGCACCAAACTACTGACAGACAAAGTTAGCAACTAGCTTGTGAACATCGTGAAGAATTTAGCGGCTAAAGAGCCATTTATTTTTCTCAGGAGTTGGTGGAGACCAAAACAAAGCTAAAAGTGGATACTGGACTTCCATTTGGCAACTCCAAATAAATGCTAATGTTGCTCCTTGTCTGCTGGATGTGTAAATAGGCAAATGTGTGCTAATATATTAACCCTAACAATTTTATGAGGTGATAATGTCCGTGTTATGTTTACAGCTTGTTCCCACTGTCCTCAAGTGGCCAAATCTATGATGTTTGTACCTCTCCTCATATTAGTCACTCCTTCTTACTCATTGTTTTATGATATTTTGTTCTCCTGCATTATTTCTCTCTCTCTGCCGTACAAACACCTATCAGGAAAACCCGGTAGGGGGTTCCAATTATGTATTCTGGTGACATTTACACAAGCCGCAGAAAAATCTTTCCCCCCCTCATGACTTTAAAAGCACACACAGGAGTGTGTGTAGGGGCTGATTAATAGAGTAATGGGCTTTTATACCTGCACTGTGAGCCGAGTAACAGGTTTCATTGTATCACAGGGAATTATGGTAATAACAGTGAGGATGGGGGGGGGTGACGCCAGATGTAAATTTATACCCCTGGAATGACGACAGGCTTGGCAACATGGGCTCCTTAATGAATGACGTGCGGTGGTGTGTGGCAAATGATTTCTATGTGGCACATCATATCGGAAGTGACTTATGTGCCAGTGGATTCCTGAGAGTTTATTACAGCTGGTAACTGCAGTCTGGTTTATGGGCCCCAACATTGGTCAAATGTGAGCAGTCTTTCAGAGTGCTCTTTAAACATTTATTACTGTCTCCTGTAGATTGACCTTGACGTTTGATCTGTGATTTCAGATAGATGGAACAACTCTGCAGAGAATGAAGTGAGAAATCCTGGAACTGTGAATGTGACCAGGATCAGTTTCTGGAGAGGAATGACATTTTCTAGCTGAATATTGATCAGGCAGCTGTGAAGTACAGATCAGCTGGGTGTGATGGCTCCACAAATGGTCCCGCTACAAAGTCAGTCAAGGTGTTCTGTTAGATTTCAACCAAAAAAATATGAAAACAAACATGTAGAGCAGCAAAACAACTCTATATAAAGTCAAAGTCACTGGAAACTGTTCATTTTGCAAATATTAAACTGCTGAATGATCTCTCTGTGATGAAGTTATTGCATAAACTTATGGTCTCAAGCATAAAGCATTGTTTTAAAGGAACTAGTTTAGATAAATGTGCAAACTCAAAGTGCACTTTGAAGCTTATTTTGGGAAATTGTAAAGTGCCTTATCGTGAAATCTACTTTAAGGCAGACAGCTTTGGAGCACCTTATCAAAGCTGATCATAATTGGGCACATTTTAAGTACAAATTATTAGAGTTTCTGCAGAGTAACCAGCCATGCAGCCACCAGTGACCATGTCTGTCTTTGAGCCAGTCCCTCTTTCTCTCTTCTTCTATTGTCCTTAAATTTGACTTTTATTAGCCACAGTAACTCTAGGGATGACAATGTCAGTCTGACTTTTCAGCTAGCTGCATCATCAGGTCAAATTTTTTAATTGTCCAATACTTTGGTTTATGACCAAATACCTGCCAGGATAATGACATTCCCCATCAGCCTCAGCTGTGCTTTGTATTTGGTGCTAATTAGCAAATGTTGGCATGCTAACACGCTAAACCAAGATGGAGAACATGGTAAACATTATATATGCTAAACACTGCAAGCTAGCCCTGGCATTGGGGACTAACATTAGCATTTAGCTCAAAGTTGTTGTGTTTAAGTATAGCCTCACAGAACCACTAGCATGACTGTAGACTGTCTTGTTTAAAAAAGCAAATTATCTCATACTTTAAAAGTTAGGATTTATGTCTTTCCCCTTCAGACGTGTCAGGGTCTTGTAGTTCAGCTCTGTCCTGGAATCTGGGCCAGCAGTCTGCCACTGTCTGTCACGTACCCTGGGTGTTTTGTCATAATTCACTGGATTTGACTCAGTTGAGATGAGCACAGAAGGAGAAGAAACAACTTTCCTCCTTTTGTCCACGTCCTTTGTTTTTTTGACTTCTTCTTTGTCTTCTTGGAGACCTTGTTGATCCCTTTGAGACACTGTATCATCTTCAGCTATACAAATAAACTTGATTTGACTTAACATGTACGGTACACACATATGCACACGTATAAACATTTCTGGACCATTACCTTTGTATTTATGTGTGGATAGAGTTGCTGTACATTCCTCTTTTCCATGTGTAGACAGTTTTCCCGACACAGGATGTGGAAGAAGATACGGAACGATGAAAACACAGAATGTCTGGAACTCAATAATATCAGAGCAACACAGATTCAAGGAGTGATTCACCACCCAATTTTGGATTTAGGTGCAAAAAGACTATAATAACATACACACAGTATAGACGAATCGTTCTTGGTTACAATTCTTCCTTTAAAATACCTCAAATAGCTACATTACCAATATCCTACCTCCACTGCCTTTTAAGGCAAACTCCCTCTCTGAGCAGCCCTTGCTTGCCATAAAATTAGAGAGTTAATATACATTATAGATAACGTGAAATCATGGATGTCGTCAGAAGAATGTGACTACATCCACTGCCACATGGACATTGATACAGAAATATATTTCTACCGCACATTGAGTTTACAAAATATTCCAGCTCTGATGATGAAAAGCTTCATTTTCTATTGGGGCTCAACCTACATCTAACAGCCTTAAGTGTCACATATACATAATATGAAATGATTAAAATCAACATATAGCTTGCCGGTTCCCTAAACCCCTTGTTCAACCCCTTGGTGAACTGTAGCATACGGTGAGGGGTGTGAGAGAGAAGGAGTAGATTGGTAGAAGGAGGGAGAAATGACAGAGCAGACACACCAGGATCTCCAGTTATACTCATGAATACTAAGACTGACACAGCCTCTCATGACCTCACCTTAATGTTACTGTCACACACACAGTATTTGCACTTGCATTAACAGACAACAAACACATCCACATCCAGACTCTGTTTCTGCACCCTGCCAGCTTCCATCTGTAAGCTGCATCGACTCACCAACACTTTCTATCTTCGATCGTCCTGATTTAATTTACATCGGCTCAGACAGTTTTTTGTTCAGAGGCAGGAGAGGCGACTGACAGGACAACAAATGAAAAATGGCTGTGCACCGGCAGTTTATAGTATCAGTGCTCTCCTCTTCACTTGACAGCAGGGAGCCTAAGCTGGTGTCATGCATCAGGACCCTGTTTGAATTTTCAATGAAAACATCACAAATATAACTCAAAGGTTTTACTAGTAGCAAAGCCTCTTTTTTTTTTTTTTTTTTTACGTAGAAGATAATTAATAGAGGCTTATCAGAGAGGCAATCACTTGGTGTTGATTAAACACTGAAAAAGGATAAAAGCCAGACATCAAAATCATTTGCACATAATAAGTTCAAATTGTCTGATTTACTAGAAAAGAAAAAGACAGTACTTCAGTGCGAATCATAGACCCTAAAAATCCCTTATCACCCAGTTCCAATTGTGAGGCCACTGCCTGTCTTTATAAATCAACATGCAGTGTAAATACATTCGTGACGGACTGAAATCCGATTCTACCCAGAAGTTGCAAAGGTGTAAATGCATCCATCTCTCTGAGGCGCATTTGTAAAATTAAATCCTGCGTCTGTCCCCATGATAATGGCAGCTGAAATCACACTGAAATTTTCAACGGCAGCTCCAACTATTTTAACAAATACGATCAGCAGCATGACGAAAAGGATCAAACTTTTGGGAAAAGACATTTACTTGCAAGAAAATCGTTGCACATTATTACGTTGATGCTGTAATATTAAATTTGTAATGAAAAAGAACATGGGGGATCTGAGGCAAATTTCAGATCTTAATAACCAAGGCTGAGCAAATAACATTTTTACACAAGCCTCGGGCAAATCAAAGTAAGCTCAGACTTAAGTTGTGATAAATCTATTCTGCTGATGTTGATCTCACACAATTAGAGCACTATTTGAACACAAATCTGACAGTTTACTGTGTTATACTCGACTAAAAAACAAAAAACAAAAGATACTGTCACTTTTTATTCATACTCTCTTGCGTTCTCCTGATGGATTTGCTGGAATTTTAAGTTGACGGGGGAGTGATGTCTGGAGCAAAAGAACGGCAGTGCTCCAACCTTTTATAGCTCACATCTGGCAAACCCTCAGAAATGTTGTTCTTCATATGGTATGCAGATGTTTGCGTCAGCGTTTGATATACCCCGAGAGAAATGAGCAGTTCAGTGTCAACGGATATACAAATATCCAGGACTAAAGCCAAACTGAAGGTCATGTGAAGTGAGTTTTTATCTTGTTTCACCAGTAAGATAATATGTATTTATGCATCAGAACATCTACACGTCTATAGTACATGTTGTGAGTCAAAACTCAACTTAGTCTGCACTTTGATGTCAGGCTTTCACTTTTACCAACACATACATGATTACATCATTCATCATCATAATGTGTTTTGGGGGTTTTTCTGACCAGCTACTGTAGCCACTCATTTCCTGTCAGATCAACGCTGGCAGTACCATTAACATCATCCCAATACCATTTCCGTCAGACGCAATTCCATTTTTATGTATTTGCACCTGTGTGTTAATTTCATGGCTACAGAGGAGGCTGTGTGTTTATACAGTCAATTTGTGATACTTGTTTTAACATGAAATTGCACCTGCTTTTGTACCGGCTCAGACTGCCAAGCCAGGCAAATAGATTCACAAAAAAAGGAGTTAAGACCAGTTAATCTGACATCCTTCTTTCAGTGTAGTTTTTGCCTTACAACCCATTTACCTACAAACAGATTTAGATCTCTCTTTCTCTCTTGCCTTGAACCTGTTCGTTTTCTCTATATCTTACTAACGTAATATTCTTACATGGTCATATAAGCAAATAAACATGCAGAGTTTATATAACACCTCCTACCAGTATGAAATGAGACAACTGTCATCTGTGGGCAGGATATGTCCAGTCGCTGCAAGGATGCAGATCTATTCAAGCCACATCAGCATTGATCAAGTTGTTTTCAATGCATTTCGGCATGTTGATGTGAAAACATAAAAGGCCGCTCAGAGAAACTTCAAACCCCTGTCAGACATAAAGACGTACCCGTGTTTCTTAACAATAGGTCCCCTCATCACTAAAAGGATTATATGTAAGTATTTAATTAAATTTAATTAGATTTATTCTGTTTGATTTCAGTAGCAGACATTAATTCAGATCTACTGACTGCCATTCCTCAGTTTAAAAGCATCTGGAAATGCAATATGTCAAGCGTGTGTAACAGCTTCATTAGTACAGGTTGTCTGAAGTCAACATGTCAAATGATAAAATCCACATTTTGTTGTTCACTTAATGAATGCTGTAAATCTTTTGGCAATTCAAACCTTCTGGAAACCCCTTAATAGAAGGTAGCTGTTGCTGGTAATGCTCTTTGGGATCAAAAGTATGCTCTTTATTTTAATGTACAACATCCATCATCGTGTCATTTCTTTCCATTTAATTAACGTTTTTGGACAGAGAACACACAGACTCATACTCAGTCAAGACAGTGTTAGCAAGCTATTTAAAAATCAAAACCTCTTAGAGCAAATTATACTGTACCATTATATACATAGACACAGTTGTATGTCTGTTCTTAAAGGGATAGTTCATAGATATGAGGTTGTATGAGTTACTCACAGGTGGTGACAGTGATGGATGGGAATTAGCTCAGTCTATGAAACCACAGCTAATGTCATGCAAATGAATTTGAAGAAACCATACAGTGTAGAAAAAAGGTGCCTTGCAGAAAAAGACACAGAAGAATGAGAGAGACAACCTGCTGACTCACTGCATTACTGATCAATACCAACACCATATTTCATGAGCATATAAAAATCTGTCATTTCATCCTCTGTAAACTTTGACTGCAAAGGTCCGGCCTGACAGTCCATAAAAATCATTTGTAAATAGTGAAGTTCAGATTATAATCCTTTAAGCAGCACAGTAGACATAAAGACACGTGGCATCCATCCAGTGGTCAATAGCCACTCTCAACATCATTCACCGAGAAGGCTGCCATCTTTACTCGCATGGTAAATGTACAAAGTGGGATTTTAAAGAGTCTGTCCTACAGTACAAACTAATTAAAATCTGTCTCCAGGGACTGATAGGGTCACTGGTCAATAAGAAAATGACTCAACAACTGCTTTGCAATGTGCCAAGACTCCCAGCTTTCCAAAATTTACTGGCAATGTGCCTAAAACTTCTTCAGGTGGAGACAAGCTCCACTGGTGTTGAAATTCAGTTTGCAAAATCAGGTTGGTACAGTCATCGATTATGTACGACTTTTATTCTTATTTATTCCAAAATGGCTCCTGTCCAGTTTTAATATTTCCTTCCTTCACAAATACTAAAGGCAAGAAAACAAGAGCAAAAATGAGACAAGCAGCAGAGTTAAGACGTATAGTGCTTGTTTCATTTGCACAGCAACAACTGTTTAGGAGTGGGATAATTCATTTTCTACGTTTACTGCATCTTTTCCAGCACTAGATGTGCCAACATGTCCTAGAGATGCAAGGTGAATACTCTGCAAGGTGGCTCCACCATCAAATGTGACACTGAATTTCAATTTCAGTCTGCATCTCCACAACACTGTGTGCTCTGAATTTAAGAACCTCCCGTCCCCGTGCTAATAATGGTCCCCGCCATGTCTGGGACAATGACAAATTACCTCTTTTCAGGCAACAGAGATTATCAGTGTAACCAGCCTTTATTCCAGTCCTTCGAGAATTATACCCACTTTCCTCTTGGGAATCATTAACACTCTAATCTATGACCAATGTAATTATTTAATTCAATATTGGCCCTTCTCGCCTATTAATGTGCTGAAAAGATGCATTCAAAAATGACTGGCCCAAATTTAAAGCCTTTAGCGGCACAAAGCAGATTTTAACCAGTGAAGAACCAAGAATTTCTCAAATACTGAACTAGTATTAAAAGCACAGCCATCACTACTACTAATAGTAATAATTAGGGTCAAATAGCATATAAGTGTATGTGTTTTGTTGAAAACAATGAATAGGTTTATACTGTACAGACATAGGCCCGTTCTGAAGGCTTATTCAGAGGATTTCAGTCACATTCTGACTTCCTATATTGAAGGTCTCAAGTGATACGAACAAACACTACAAAATACATGAAGCTAAGTCTTAAGTTAAATTAAGAGTCTTCTCTCAAGGAACTGACCATTTATAGCAGATGGTTATACAGATTTGCTGGAGCTCTTAAAGAATCTAAGCAGCGATGCAGATTCTGGTTGGAGAACTAATATACAAAAATATAAGGATGGTTGGGTTGGTGGAGGGAGCTGCTGCAGCAAACTGTGTTATTGTAATTCAGGTGGCATCCCATTTGTCATACAACATATTTGCTGTTGCAAAATAGTATACGAATGTAATTCGACAGGGTTTCAAGCTGGTGTAAGCAGCTACAGGAAAGAATGCAGGAAAACTATAACTGTGATTTGTTACCTACCAAAGCTTGAACATACAGCATTTGGACGATTTGGCTCACCTGTAAACACTGGTTAAACGCATAAAAACAGAATTTGTTCAAGACTCTGTGCGCAGGTTGGTTGATAAATCTCAAATGTATCAAGGCAGCTAAGATCAGTCTTTGAGTTTATCTGCTTAAGACTGAATCTGTAAACCTCTCACCCTCAGACTTTCCTCTTGGTCAAGCCTGACATTAATCTGATCCTCAAATGTATCAACAGTCTTTTATAAGTTATTATTACCTAAATTTTATTTCTCCAGCAGCATTACTGTTTTCTTTTGGTTTTATATCAATGCTTCTTCCCTTTGAAGGCATTTTAGTTTGTTTTAATTCCAAATTCATGCCTGTTTTTTTGCCTCATTTATGGTTCCAATGCAATTACTGAAACCAAATCTCTCTATTTTTCGACACTTTATTGCCAAAGAAGCATTAAACTCCATATTAAAAATGTATCATCATCAATTTAGCCAGTCGAGTTTGTTTTAGGAAACACGACGATGATTAAAGAGACCTCGGAGGGTAATTGCGACTGCAGCATACCTGTGTGACTCATCATCACAGGATCACAGAAACAAAAAGACAGAATAATGTTGGAGGAATCCGAGATTGGTCGAAAACCATTGGAGTTAGTTTTGCTGAATCCAGTGGGTCCTGAGGAACCTTCTGGGATGGGAACTTCAATTATCCAAGTGCCAAGACATATAGTGCGAACTTTTGAGGAATGTCCTTAGTAGCCTTTGCCACGGGGAAAAGAAATCACATTTCTACACATAGATTTCTCTCAAGGACATAGTTTAGGAGACAGTGAGACAAATGTAATTGGTATTCGCCATGCAATGGGACTGGATCACAGATCAAAAAAAACAAAAACAGAACACAATTATGTGTGTGTAGTCCTATCTAATCCAACACTGAGGTCAAGAGAGAAAGTGATTTCCAGGAATATGCTGTTTCATCTCATCTTATGTTCCCTTGTATATGTGTGTGTTTACTACCTTATCTTCACTTTGAGTGGATTAAACAATAACCTGGTTTGACATTGGAAAAACCTAGAGTCATGTTTCTCACTTTCCCTCTCCCTGTTTCTCTCGTCTCCTCAATCACTGACAATCTCTCCTGCTCTCTCTGGATCCTTCACTCTCTTTCGTATATGCAGTGAAGTAACAACCGCTAATCCACAGGCAGAGCGAGTGGGTGGAGAATACAGGATGCGAGGGAGACTCTGTGTGTGTGTGTGTGTGTGTGTGTGTGTGTGTGTGTGTGTGTGTGTGTGTGTGTGTGTGTGTGTTTGTGCATGTCACACAAGAGGCTTCGGTATGAAACTGCAGCCCGGGTCTGCCTACCAGACGCAATCCTTGACCGAAAGCAACTGCCCTAGTTTCCTTGCGAGTAATCCCTCTCGACAGAGTCTCCATTCAGATTTTTAAAAAAAACAACTGCCGCGGCTGCTGCTGTGTGTGCTTTTGGTTGCTTCAGAGGACCAGGCGGCTCAGCTCAGCAGTTGCTTTGACGGAAATCACAGTCCAGTGGGCGAGGAGTTCCCCTAAAGCGCACAGGTAAACAACACCGCAGCAGTGAAGTAGAGGCACAGAATATCACGAACACTAAACACACTTTGTTTGTGGGAGGTAAAGTGCGAACCAAAGTGCATTTGATCAGGAAGTAGATTGCCTTTAAAGATTAAATAGTTAATGCTGCAAGTACAGCTTTAATGCATTAGTACACCCATATTCCAAACAAAACACATTTTCTCACTTACCCCTAGTCGTTTAGAGCCATTCAGATAGTTTTGGTTTTATGTGTGGTATTGAGAGGTACTTCTCTCAACTTAGAAATACTTCTGGCACATAACAGCCTATAAAACGGCAAATTTATTTTCTTTTTTGAAAATAAATAAATTTTTTTCCATTTTTGCACGGATTTCCTTATGACACATTTACTCCGGCCATGTTTATGATGGTTTATTTGGACTTTGGAGTGTTTACTCCTCTAGCTCCTCTAGGGCCGAGCCAAGTGTGCCTTATCCAAATTCTGATCCATATCTACAGAGCCAGGGCAAAGAAAGAAAAAAAAACAGAAGGTAAAGTGTAGTTGTTTGTGACGACTATAGGAAGCTTCAGACATCCGAAACTTGTTGTGTAAAAAGAAAAATCATAGAAAGAAAAATCATACAGCATGAAAACTATACTCCAAATGTCTATGCAGAATAGTTTCAGTCGTGCTGTGTGCCCTTTGTGCATATATTCAGTGGGTTTCTCTAAAATTGGAGACCTCATGTGACCGCATGAGTGCTTCTCCATGTAGCATATATGTTAATCTTGTCATGATTCCCTAAGTTTTCTGGTCTTTGTTTCCTGTTTTATTTTGTAATCCTTTCTGTCTTGTTCCTGTCCTCATGTCTCGTTTCCCGCTCTTCTGATTAATTTCACCTGTGTCTTGTTTCTCACCTGTTTCTGTTTCCCTCGTTGGCCACTCCCCTATTTATACCGGTGCCCTTCCGTTGATCTCTTGATGGTTGATTGTCTCTACCTGCGTGTCAGTTTCCCTGGTTCCTAGAGTTCCTAGTGTCCGCGTTTCCTGCACTGTTTGGCCTTTTGTTTTTGTTCCACGGCTCTGCATGTAAGCATTTTTTATTATTTAATAAATCATTCATCTGCACCAGTCTGCCTGTCCTGTCTGCGTTTGGGTCCTTTCCTTGCTGCCTAGATGGCTAACCATGACAAATCTAATGGTCCTAGTCTGTTGCCTTGGTTTAAATATTGAACAGGTGAGGCCAAGATCACTGTAAAATTAATATGTAGCCTTGCACAAGCCCTACGCAGACCTCTTCTCGAAGGGGAGAACTATATAATTGGTCTGCAATCGTTATTTGGTCCATAAGCTGTAGAAAAACATGGACCATCTGTGATATCCGCTACTGGTAACTAAAGGGAAGTTTATAATCATGGATATGGGTTCACCATCTTATTTGTCTGATACGAAAACCACAAAATTCAAATTCTGGCAAAGAAAGAGGCCTGGGTGGGGTTGAGCTAGCAAACATGCCTCCAAGCCTACTTCTTTTTAATTGACTGTTTCTAAAAATTAGAAGGGCTGAAATTGGTTTCTGACTACAATGTGGCCAAAATTATCTACACCAAACCAGAACTTGTTCAAAGGTAAACAATATTACGGTACACAACATAAGCTAGCTAGACTCTTCAGCTCACTAGCTCCATTTTTTTCCTCCATACATTACTCTGCACTTCAGTATAGTGTTTCCAACACAAGGGGGGAAAAATAATGTCTTGCCTTTTATCTAGCAGTGGGTTGCGTCTTCAAATGTAGGTTTGTAATCTTGCAGATGACCAGTCTGGCCAAAATGATAAAATGTTGTTCCGGTGTGAAGCCAACGTTTTCCAGACTGCACTGCCCACTGCCTCAACCTGCCATGGCTAGTGTGGTGTACATCCAGTGAAGATGAAGAGAGGAGCAGCACAGTCTTTGGAAATATTGGATTTAAAAGCAGATTGTAGACAGCCTTAAGAAAACACCTTGGATGATGCAACCCACTGTTGAATGACAGGAAAAGATGAATAATGAAGGTTTGCAGTGAGAATGCCATGTGACAGAATTAAGGAGTTGAGCTGTGCTGAGGTCACAAACAAACCATAAGGGTTGATACAAAACCACATCAGAGGCAGGTCACATTCAAAAAGCACCTTCTGTGAGGTGTGAAGGCTTTGCCCTCCTTGAAATCTAGGACAGCCTTTGAAGGTCTGAAAGAAAACCAAAGGGTGCCAACTTTCTCCTAAAAAGGCATTTCTGCTTTGGCCTCAAATTCATGGATGCTACTGTATTTGTCACTTTGTGTGGTGTTTGATATGATCAAAAGTGAAAATACCTTTTGGCCCCATGGAGTCACTGTGTGTGTGTGTAAGCCCCTTCACTTCCAATCTCTCTCTCGACCACTCTCTCTTCTGAGACTCGACAAAGTGATCAAAGGCTTTTTGGCCTGGAAGTGTGACAGGATTATTATACATTCTCGCCCACTCCATGCTGATGTCTCATTAAGTTACACTGACCCAGCTCAAAGCCTCTAGAACGATAAAATAAGAATGAAAAGCACTTTTTTTTTTTCAAGCTTTAAAAGGTGTGGTTAAGTGGTTACTGTCCTCCAACACCGTTCTGCTTTCGAGTCATGAACTCCTTTTTGAAGTTGAAAAGATCAGTCTCCATTTCAGAATCGAGTGTACTCACAAGACGGGGGGTATCAATATGTTTTAGTTGGCATGTTTGAGGCATGAAAATGCTTTGATATCTTCAAATGAAATAAAATGATGCTGAGTATTCAGTTGAAACAGCAACTCCACATCTATTGTTCATGAGCATACGCAAGTGGGACCAATTACTAAACTGAAAAGCAAACAGACATGGAGAATGATGATATACCAGCAGAGAGCCGCACAGCACCATCACAGTCTGGCATTGCGCTGGATTTCACAATTTAAGACTAACGTTGTTTTTCCGCAAACAATTATCGTGGCAGCACAGCCAACATGCAGGCACACCTGGCTCGACCCCATATGGAGGTAACCTCAGGCTGTGCTTATCCAACAGGCTCAAGAAAAATGAAATTTTGACTGAGAAAAATTAAAAGATGTAATATCGAAGCACAGTTTCACAGCATGCCAATACCAAAAAGACTAAATATAAAGTGATTTAAGGTAATCAGAAAATGCTATGTTCATGGCAATGCCATGTTCAGTATTGTAATAGTCCATGTAAATGAGTTTGAGTTGGCAGAACAAGATAAGGGCTGCATTTTAATGGCATGTCTGCTTTATTAAATATGACATACAAGGCAGTGAAAGGGGAGGGAGGGAAGAGTCATAAGGGATGACATGCAGTATGGTGCAGTTTTAATGTTTAACTACACTTATAGGATTGTCCATGTCACAATACTGTAAGGACACATAATTCAGTAGTTTAATAGATTTGAGATACACTGTGTGGGCTATGTTTGTGTTTGTGTGTGCACAAGCCTGTGTGTGCAGATTTCTGTGTTTATTTCTTTTCAAGTTGAAGGCTCCCCCAGTCTCCAAGGGAATGGCTCGACTGCTTTCAGGTTCTGGTTGAAAATAACACTCAGATTAGCTAAGAGATCTGGACCCAGGGACACAGAAAGAGACATGAAAAGAGAGAGAGAAAGCCAAGGAGGAGAAATGGCGGTGAAACAAGGACAGACAACTCATGTGAGATGAGGAGGGGAGGGAGAGAGAATTGGGCAAAAGGAGACAGAATATGCACTGAATGAAAAGATGCTGCCAGCCACATTGAGAGCAAATGAAGTAAAAACAAAAATGGATAGGAGAGACAGAGAGACGGGGCTGGAAACGGATAGGAATGAGCATGTGGCTGAGAACAAGCTGTAAGGCAGAGACAGGACGGGGGGAAAACCTCCAAAACAAAGCAAGTGGAGAAGAGACAACGGCTTCGGTCTCTGATGTGAATGCTAACAGAAAAGAGCTCCAAGTGACAAATTCTGTTGTACTTCTCGGATGTATTTTCTTCAGGGCAAGTCTTCATTTTAAACAAGCTTTGGTGGCAATCCAAACCGCCTTCCAGTACCATGAGAACATACATTAACATTGGATGTCCCAGTGGGAATTGAACCCTTTGTCCTTGCAGCAATTGTGTCAAAATCCACCCTTTGCTTTGCTAAGCTCAACAGGACTGAAACCTTTGAAAATACTTCTAAAAATGTTGCAGCGTTCTGCCCTTTTAGTAATCTTTGGGGGCCTCAAAGACACTGATACACACTCACCAGCAACTTATTCTTGGAAGGTTTTTTTGGGCACATGAATAAAACGTTTGATCATAATTTTAAATTTCTTGGCAGACAATCCAAAGAAAACCGGAAAAGACTGGATGGAGAAAGTGAAAAGCTGCCTTTTAGTGATGAATTACTCTCGAGCAATGATCTGAAACACGTTACTGTGAGGGTGCTAAGTGGCCAGCAGCTACAAATACCTCCCAGCTGTGAATATGCAGCATAACATTGCTGAAAAAAAGTGTGCTGTGTCACCTTTTCCTCCAGTAAAAAAGCCTAATTAACTACATCTAACAAACATCATTAGTAAGTAATTTAATACTTCAACAAAAAGCTGCAGTAGGAGATTTTACACAGTAACAAACATCCTTTTAACCAAGACATTTGGTCTCAGATTCAGTCTTCAACACGTATTTTTCAAGTAGGAGTTAATATCTTTAAAAAAGACTGAACGACAAGTTTTTGTTCATATTTTCCTGTTGTAAGAAGTATTGTAACATGTTCCTGTGTGGGCCTGAATTTTAACTTATCTAGCATTTGTCTTGGATTAACCAATTAATTGTTTAGTTTACGACATTTAAAAAAAAAAAAAGAAGCAAAAATCACAAGTTCCTGTGGTCCGATGTTTTCTCTAAACCCACAGCCCCAGACCCCAAATTATTCATTTTATAATGATATAAAACAGAGAACCAGTAAATGTTTGCCATTTTCAGCCACGCTAGTTTTCAGTCTGTGGGTTGGTCTGACACTTTGGTCCAGACTGAAATATATATCAAAAACTATCAGATGGATTGCCATAAAATGTTGTACAGACATTCATGGTCCCCAGTGGATCAAACCTGCTGACGTTGGTGATCCCCTGACTTTACATCTGGCACTGCAACAGGTCAAAGTTTCCACTTATCTAGTGAAATATCTCAACATCTACCAGATTGATTGGCATAAACATGAATATTTTGTATAGACATTCATGGCTCTCAGATGCTAAATGCTAATGACTTCAGTGATCCTCTGACTTTTCCTCTAGCGCCTCCAGCAGGTTGACAGTTTTTGTTTTTAGTGACGTGTCTTGAAATTCAGTATACACATTCATGTTCCCTACAGGATGAATTGTAGTATCTTTGGTGATCCCTTAACTTTTTAGCAAGCACCACCATGTTAGCATGCTAACACGCTAAACTGAGATGGTGAACAAGGTAAACATTATACCTGCTAAACATCAGCATGTTAGCATCCCTGGTCCTAAGTACAGATCCATTAGCATGGTTGTAGACTCTTAGTCTTGTTGCTTGATAAATGACTGAGACGACAAATCGATCATCAGTCGCTTTCAGTTTCAATTAATTTGTCAGTCAACTAAATGATCAGCTAATCATTTTAGCACATACAGCAATTTTGTGTAGCTCAAAATGTCTTCTAGCTGTGTGCAGTCACAGAGCAAATCTAAAATCCACACTTTAAATTATTAAATCCCACAACACAACTGCAAAAGGATGCTGATAAAACCATTCCAGTAGAGGCTCTTGTGGGTCTTCACTTTTAAGTCTTTCTTCAAGAAGTGAAACTGACAGGAGGCATCATGGCTGTAATGAAATATTCTCATCATTCTCTGGGGTTCCTCCAACAACCTCCTGACACTTCCGATCTTGGCTCTTTCAATTTGGGAAATAAAAGATAAGTTTCAAGTTTTCCCTCAAGTTTTAATCCCGGCTCTTTTCACAGTGCAGAGGCTGCCTTCTTCACGGTCTGATTCCCCTTCCTATCAGGGGGGACTGACAGAGGGGGCGCGGGGAAACAAGACTGAAGACATTAGCAGGAGACAACAGATGCAGGGGGGAAGAGAGGGAGACTACAAAGGGGAGACGAGGTGAGGTGCAGACAGAAAACAGAAGTATAAAGGAGCAAGAGTTCATCATTTTAACTGACAGGCATACTAATCTCTCTTCTTTGTTAGACATGGGTCCTATCTGTTTCGCTCTCCCTCGTCCTCCTTCATGCTCCCCTTTTCTCTTTCCTCTGTCATTTATTCCATTTCAACTTGTCTCTTCCACTTTCTAATACATTTTCTTTCTTTCTCCTTTTTCCTTCTATCTCCCTTTCATCTCTCCTCCCTTCCGCCCTCCTTCTGTTTTTTTTTCATCTATGCCCCCCTCCCCTCTCTGTTTCTCCTCTTCCCCTCCTCCCCATCTCTGTCTCGCCTTTGAGTCATTCAGAATAATTGCTCTGCGGCGCACTCCTTCGCTGGGTGCTTATCAAGCTTTGGCTGCTATCTGCACACACAGCGTGCCTCGACAACACCGGGAAGTGTTTGCAACCGCACATGGAGACACGCTCGTACACACACACACACCTCTGTCAAGGTAAATGGGTTACGTCTCACACAGTGGGACCAATCACATGCCGAGAGCTACTTATGGTGCACCAATCAATAGCCCCGCAGGTGTGTGTGTGGGCTTCCTTGTTCACCTCCCCGATCGTACTTCTCTTTCTTTCCTATTAATCCATCCAACCGTCTATCGATCACTTTTCCCCCAAAAGGATGAATGAGTCGCCAGTGATTCATTTTGCTCTTCGTCTCATCTTGCCTTTCCTCCTCTCTTGACTTTCTTCTTCTTCTTCTTCCCCACTATCCTTCCTACTTACGTTGCTCTTTTCTCCTACACCCACCGTGTTTTAGTTTTAATTATCCTAACCTAACACCTCTTCAAGCCTGTTCAGAAGGAATTTCATAGATTTAAATAAATCTCACTGGAAAGCTTGAAAAGCAAAGAAACTTTAGAGCAGAACATATAAGTGCTTAAAATTAAACCGCTGATTTAAAGAAAATGTTTTGTGAAATTGATTTACCTTAATGTGGTGCCTTTACAAATTACATTTTTATTTCACAGTTTAAAAATGAATCTGCTTGTTTGATAGTTTTTGCATTCTCCCCACACGTCCCCTCTCTTGATCTGTCAACACAGGTCGAATCCTGAGACGGTGTGCTCTCTGACAGTGACGTACATTTTTCTTATCCACCAAAGCAAAGCTGAACTGTTGAAGCATATCTTCACATGAAGCATCACGGTGTGTTTAAAATCCCTGAGAAGCACCACATTCTATCGATAACACTGAAATCAGCATCGACCGCAGGTGCAGAAAAACCACAACTCTATGAGCTTCATAACTCTTTCTGTAAGTGTTGTGTGATGCTGTAAGCAGCGCTGAGCGGTCCAGTCGCCCTGTGCGTGGTTTATTCTCAGCTCTTTCATTTTCAAAAGCGCTGGAAAAGCATCAGGAACCAGATGAGGCGCTTCAGAGACAGCATTTACCCTCAGGTAGTCAGAATAAGTTGTACAGTCTACCCACACATGCAGAACGTGCAGCAGAACTGTCATGTTGCTGCTCATTTTTATTGTTATTTTAATCATGTCTTTAATGCAACTGTTTTATTGTTGTCTTTATTGTCTTTAGATGCCCTCAGCCTCTTGTGCAATTACTGTTATGTTGGTTTTAATTGTCCTTTTAAAGCAGGAGTAATGCAACACTTTACATTTGATGTGCAAGTGCCCTCATGTTTTATAGGAGAGACAAAATACATCTTTTCTGTCTTTAGACTACCAATTTGAACAATACGCTTATTTGCTTTCTTGCCAAGAGTTAGATGAAAAGATTGAAATCACTCTCATAATTGTCCGTACAATATGAGGCAAAAGCCAGTAGCTGGTTAGCTTAGCTAACTTGACTAGAAACAGGGATACAGCTAGTCTGGCTCTGTCTGAAGGTAACGATAACAAACTACCAGCACCTCCAAAGCTCACTAATTAACATGTTATATCTCGTTTATTTAATTTATACAAAAAACGAAGTTTAAAAATGATAGGTGCAGGTTTTGTGGCGGACTACTTTTTGGCAGGGAGCAGTGCAGTGAGATTGCCAGGCGACCAGTGGAAGTCACTGCTCCCTTCCAAGAACACATAACGCCCATAAAACCACAACTTGTCATTTTTAGATTTTGGTTTTTGTATGGATTAAACAAACAAGATATAACGTGTTAAGAAATGAGCTTTAGGCAGATGTTGTTACCTTCAGACAGAGCCAGGCTAGCTGTTTCTGCCCGTTTCCAGTCTTTAAGCTAAGCTAAGCTAAGCTAAGCTAACCAGCCGCTGGCAGTAGCTTCAATATTTAACGTAAAGACATGAGTGGTATCAATCTTCTCATCTAACTCTCGGCAAGAGAGGAAATAAGCACATTTCCCCAAAATGTTACCCCACTCACTCACACCATATACCATAGCTTCATTTGTCCCTCCATCCTAAAACCATCCTTAGTTCCTTTTTCCTTTCTCTGGTCCCTTTATTTTCCTCCCTCCATTCCTCTTCCATTCTCCTATTCTTTCGGTCTTTCTTCCCTTTCCCTCGGAAAGTTTGAGCCCCAGGTCAATAAATCTCTTTCAGAGTTCTTTCAAGGACGCCACCTCACTCATTAAAAGCAATAAAGAGCCTCTCATCGACTCACAAATGAATTGTTGGGCTAATTGTTTGTTTCATCCCCTCTCTTAATACAATAATGATTTTTGCCCTCATGGAAACAGCAGATTTTAATTATGCTGGCAGCAGAAGAATGAAATAGCCACCTGGGCAGAGTAACGCACTAACTCACCTGCCCACACAGTGCAACACAGATACACACTTCTGCCAGTACATACACACTTGAAACACATGAAAGTGAAACAAATGGGCTCTCCTCTCTGTCTCTCTCACACAGTCAACAATGGATCGATTTAATGAGGAAGAAAATCTCTCTTTACTGCAGTAAATCTCTGCCGTGTCCTGGGAGGATTTATCTTTGTGTTCAGGGTGTTAACAGCCACTTCGCCCCACATTGTTTTCAAATGGCTGAATTGAACAAGCTTGATTGATAGATGTAAACGCCAATGGATAGCAAGCTTTTCACAGACATCAAAGTGCAATGACTGACCAAATCTAAAGAGTCAACCCACCCAAATTACAAAAAGGGGAAGATGAAAAAATAGTCCCTATGGAAATTGTGCAAGTGCTCTGTGGCTTATCTAGAGTAATGGGGTCATTGTTTTTGGAAAGAGATTTCTTTTTAGGTTATTTTCATGCATGTAAATACCACAAATGAAACTCCATTCACCTCCATTGTATTGGGACACCAAACAAAAACAAAATATGGTTAAGTACAATTATTCATACGTTTAGAACAATTCTGCCAACTGTACAATTTTCAATTAAATTTTTCCTTGTTTATAAGACAACAACTTAAGCATGTTACACACCCACCAGTATGACCAGGATAAGCAAGAGCAAGAGAGGGCTTCCTTCCCCTGAATTTTGCCTCTCAGGCACCCCTCAATCCCAAGTTCTAAGAACTTACGAGTATACTGTTCCTAGCAAGGGAGATACAATTAGTATGCAGCCTGAGAGGAACATGTGCATTACTTGAATTGCAGCAGGTGCATTTTTTTTTTATTAATTTACTTGGTATCAGGGTCATTACGATTAGTGTGAGCAGGTAAAAGGAGGGCAATGTTTTTTTGTACCATAACAAATGCCCTGAATTGGCCTTTTTGCAGCCCACAAGAGAGTGCACCTGAGTGCAGATGCTGTTCCACCATCTCTCATTTCAGCTGTGTGTCGGTTGGGGAGAGGGCTGAGCACCCAGTGCCTGAGGCTGATAGAGTGCTCGAGGGAGCAGAACAGGTTTGCCTTTTTAAACCTGCACAGTTCAGCTCAGTGCATGAGCGCAATGCATCATTGCACACCATCATTGCAAGCCCTTTCATAACCTTTATAACAATAAGGCCAGGTGCTTAACACCTTGAGAATTATTCATAGTTTAAGCAGTGCTCCAACATTATGGGAAGTACACATGTTTGCCCTCTTACCTAGAGGTGCATTCAGTAGAGAGATTGGTTAACGCATTTAGTGTAGCTCAGCACAAAAACATAAAGCTAGGGGAAACTGGCAACTTTAACAAGTTAACCAACAATAAATCCAAAAACCACCAGCAGACATTCATTACATTTCAGTGAAGGTAGAGGGATACTTTTTGTGAAAAAATGTATATTTTACAACAAAAAAAGCAAATTAACTAAAAAAAGAAGCATCAGGATGTCCTTGTAACTACTGTGAAATTTGGAAATAATGCAAAATTGAATCATCACCAACTTCTAAAACTAGCTTTCGGAGCTTTCAACTGCATCTTACAAATTTGAGCTGGCTCAAGTAGTAAGTGGACCTTTGAGCTTAGATAACTTAGATAATTTACTCTACCAGTAAGTTTTGTTTTGTTTTTGTTTTCCAAAAAAAGTCTGATGTGTCATTCTCACTAGAATGCCTGCAAAGAAACGCAACACAGCCCTGTAGAAAATCCAAAATCACTGATCTATGCAGTGTTAAAATGTCTGCTGTGAATCCAAGACTGGGCACTGATGGGTGATGCTGCTCGAATCAAACACCTCTGACCAGCTACAGCCAATTTCGAGTAGCGAGGAAACGAGGCAATCATCAATCAAAGTCAGACCTCCAGACTCCAAATATGAATCCGAATGAGTCATGATCCTGGCTCTGCGGTGGCGAAGCAGTCGTTTCATCGCTTGTAATTTACTGTCATGATTATCCAAACGAGACACAGAGCCATTCAAAAGCGGATGCAACCATTCTCAGAATATGAATGAGAACCACAATGACAATTACCTTCATTAGTCAGAGTGCCAGGACTGCGCTGTGTACGTGCTGTGTGATATCTCACTGTATGACATTATCCATGTGATACTAATCTACAGTAAATGAGTTATGGGAGCACAGCGGAGCCTGTGTTCTTCCCATTCTTCTGAAGGATGATTATAGTGTTTGGGATCGAAGCCGGAGTCAGTGTTGGAGAAAATTACAGACTGTTGTGTATGACTGTGTGAAAAACACTAATTCATGATTATTTCAGCTCTGACATTCAATTCAGAGGATTTGGTCTATAAATTTACACTTTAAACTGGCCAACACTGCTTTATTAAGGTACTGTGCATTTTAATAAAACGGAAATAAAAGGCTTTTGTTCTAAAATTGGATGAGCACTACTTTATGACATTTTAGACATTTGCTAAAAATTGAGATAATGCTAATTACACTTATAAGAGTGATATGGACCATATTTATTATTATTATTATTATTATTATCTGAATAATTATCATGGTTAAAGCTGCACTAATTAATATTTTCTTATGAATAATGGGTCAAATGACTATATGTAATGTAAAAAGGGTCACTGGCACTGACCCGACTCTTCAGTTTCCCTCTGCTTACGGAGCGTTTTAACATCTTTCAGCACATTGTTTTGGTTTTTATGGCAACTTTACTGTCTTGGTTCAGTCTCACCAATCTCATCAACTTAATTTCCAAATACATGGCAGCGGCCTTCAGCAAAGAACTCTGCTAAATCGACTGAAAGCTTCCTGCCCAGCAGACAGCATAGCAGACAGACAAAGTTAGCAACCAGCTGCTGAACATAATGGAGCACTTAGCAACTCCCATAAGAGTGCATGGAGGCAAAAACAAAGCAGGAAGGAGAGTGAATATTGGACTGACATTTGTCAAATAGCCAGAATAGCCTGCAGGATGAGTAAATAAGCAACTGTGTGCTAACACATTAGCCACATCAACTTCATCGATATTTGGATTAAAACAACACTAATATAGTAAATCTTAATATTGTATTTAAAAAGGTGAACATTTAAAAAGAAACTGTTTGAAATGAGCTGCAAATGTTTATATAACCGCTGTCTGTATATTTTTTTATACTCTGATGACCTAAATCCCCCATATAAATGATTAAAGTTTCATTTTATCTTTGTCTTTTCTTAAAATGGTACTGTATATTACATAATGGCAGCGGGGTCGCTGCTCAACTTATAAATTATTGAACGAAAGAAAGTGCATTTTGGTAAAACTTTTCTTCTTTCTAAACATAGCCCCCCCTGCACAGTCATGTAGAGTTACTAATACATGCATCACCATCTGGACTATAATTTTTACTGAGTGCAGATGTTCCACCAACAGTGTAACTTTGATTTGCTCTAATGTCAGCAATTATTTAGTGAAAGTGAACATGACACGTCTGTCCTTTAGGTGTGTGTTTTTTTTTGTTTTTTTTTATACAAGTTTGGTGCGACTGCAGGTAAAAATAACAGCAGTAGGACATAGACACAGGATCAGATCAGGCTGTTACAAAGACACATCAAAATTCTGTGTCTTAATTGAGATAAACATGGATATAAATAAATAGGTGTGTGTGTGTGTGTCTAAGCCCTAAGCCAAGCTACAGGCAGAGACAGATGGAGGGAGCAAACAAGGGTTAGAGACAGATGTGTCTATGAGTGTGTGTGTGTGTGTGTGTGTGTGTGTGTGTGTGTGTGTGTGTGTGTGTGTGTGTGTGTGAGAAACAGAGGGGGGAAAGGGAAGACATCCTCATAAATAATGGACAACACACCCATGGAAGAGGACGGTAATTAGAAGAGTGAGAAAAAGAGAGAGACAGATAACCTGAGAGAGACAGAGACACACAGAGAAAACAACAGACAAAGTCGGGTCGGACACACAAACATGGTGACTAGGGTTTGTCTGTGCGTTTAAATGACCTGTCAATCAGTTGAGGAGTGATAGCAGATTATATTCTTGTGTTATAATTTTTGGAGTTCACACTCAGTCTGCTGAACATCCATGCCACTGCTGCTGGTGACCGAGGTCACTGCAGACTCCCTCCAGCGCCACAGCATCCTGCTCTTATTATTTAGTGTATACACTCAATGCCATGTTAGTGACTTCTGAATTAGGGCTGGTTTTCTGCCGCTACTTTTATATTTATGGAATTATATCATTTTATTGGAATCCGTGCAGAAGCTCACACACGCTGCTGGGTTTTATTTGAGGAATGAGGTGCACCCGTTTTCAAAAGATGTGACTATTATGTTTATTTTAGGAGGCTTGAGTTTTTGGTGAGAGAAAATGCAGCAGACATGGATCAGTGTCATGTAACATTTAAGGAATCTGTATGAATAAGTGAAGGATGTGAGAGCAGAAATAGATACCTTACATTGCAGAAGTGTGACAACTAATGTCATGACAGCTCCCAAACGCTTGTGTTTCACTTCATTCTTCATTTACACTTTGCTTTGGTTTCCAAATTTTAGTCATAAAGAGTCATACAGTGGTACTGATTCTCTATACTGGTTAATTGTCATAAACATAAACAAATGTTTCAAATCAATATAGCAATCATTTTTGTAGGTTATAGTTGATTTGGCAAGCAAGTGCAGTTCAGTATACTACAGGTCCCACCGTTGTTGAGCAGCTAGTTTGTCAGAAACACAACAGAAGAGCAACTGCTGTATCTTTTTACAGTGCACCCAAGCAAACTCAAGTCAAGTCAAAAATGTAATTCTGTGTGAGGCATGAATAGTTTTCTACACAACAGCAGGGTACTGCAGTTCATTACGTTGCTGAGGAGTTGGAGGTTGTGCAGCCTGTCGCCTGCAGCTCTTCATCTAACAGCTCACTGTGGCTCCTCCTTCATGTTCCACTACTCCCCTGCAAAAAATAAAAAATGATCTGCTGATGAAAAAAAAAATCAGAGATTCAGAGAATGATCTTGTTTGTTAGACAATACATTTTCTGTATCTGGTTCACAATAAAAGCTGCCCCTGGTTTAGCCAATTGAATGCTTTTAATGTGAAGCGGTGGCAGCAGGTCAGATGTTCCATAATGTTACTCCTTAGCAGTGATTTAATGCAGCTGTGACACGGTGTAAAAAGAGTGAAGAGTAAACAGTAAGACTTGCGCAGGACTGCATGCAGACATGGTTTTCCTGTGAATCCCCTGTAGACAATCTGAATCCAGCGCAGGAATGGCAACTTAACATATTATCAAAAATGGGGTTTGATTTCATTAAATTCTTATGGATTATAACTTTAAATTGCTACACATTTAAGCTTTTTATGTAATTTTCTTAAAAAGGTACCAATCAAGACTCTTTGTTCCATTGCTCTTCTTTTGCCTGAAACTGTCAATCTTCTCTCTCTGTCTGACTCCCAGTTTCTCTCCTCTCTCTCTCTCTCACACACATATATATATACATATACACATATATATACACATATATATATATATATACACACATATATATATATATATATATATATATACATACATATATATATATACACATACATATACATACACATACATATACACACACACAAAGCAGACTGCTGTGTTGGGTTGGTTGGGTTGTTGAAAAGCCTGTGGGGAGACTTGTCAGCTCTCATTGGCTGTTGGAGCACACCCCTTCCCTTTCCTTTGCCTTATCCCAGTGTGCTACAGCACGCCTGTCACTACCCACACACTCTCTTCACTGTGTGTGTGTGTGTGTGTGTGTGTGTGTGTGTGTGTGTGTGTGTGTGTGTGTGTGTGTGTGTGTGTGTGCTGGAAGAGGCATATTCAGCTTTCTCTCAGTGCTTGAATGTGAGTGGGCATGGGCAGCACCGAGTGCATGTGTATGTTTTTGTGATGTCTGTCACGGAGGTGGCAAGTGTGTAAAGAAAAGATTGTGTGTGACGGGCTGTGTGTGTGTGTGTGTGTGTGTGTGGTGTGTGATGCATTTTAGTGCAGTAACATGTATGAGTGAATGCATGATACAACGGAGTGTGTTTGTGTGTATATGTGCAGCGTTTGTGAGAACACCCTGCGCTGTTCCTCTTCCTCCTCCTGCCCTCGTCTCCCTCGTTGACCAAAGCAACTTTCCAAAGACGTGCCTTCCAAACATGTACACACACACACACACACACCTCGGTGTTGGTGACACATTCTGGGTATTGCACCATGTAAGCCCAGCAGAGACAAAAAAAAAAAGCATGTAAAAACAGATATGATTCAGGAGACAGATTCATACATACAAGTGGAAGCAGATGTGATTTTTGTTAATATGCCCTGATGATTGAAGGCATTTCTAGTCTGTGGCTTCAGTTAAAGTATGTTGAGATTCCAGGCAGACATCAGTCATTTCAACACCATCTATATTCTGAGCGTCTGTTCCACCATTTCTCCCTCGGGGTCAACTCGCCTTCCTGTGATGCTCTGACAAACGCTGCAGTGGCTTGTAAGCAATCTTTCCTTTCCTGCGTCTTTCTTTGTTATTTATTCTTTAGAAATGTGTTTAATGACTTGCAGTGCATACATTTAGCAAATGTAAATGTTTAAGAATTTTGTTGCATTAGGCATCTCTTCATTTTTGGTTTCTTTCTTGAGCTTACAGATCTTTTTGCCGGCCCTTTAATAGCTCTCCCTTACTTGGCTGCTCAGCTTTCCACTTGCATTTTGAGCATTTCCAATCACTTTGTGTGTAATTACCTGCTGCTTTGGTAAATCACAAGTTGATTTCATACTGATTATGATTCCATAATGAATTAAAGTATGTTAATCAAGTATGTAAAACTGTCTGAGTGTTTTGGGGGTATAAACTAGAGCTAAAGCGACATTGTCACAAGTCTTTTCAGGCTTTTTCTTGCTTGATTTTTATAACTAATTCTTCACTGGACCTGCATGAAATGTAATCTGTTTTGTTCTGTGGTATTCTTTCATGCTCAGAGGGATGAACAACAGTAATAAGTGCTAAGAATTTCAGCCCAGCGTTGCCTCTTTTTAATCAGTGGGATCTTCAAGTGAGTGGGTTATTCATGAAGCAATTTTTGTAAAATCAAGTTGGTCACAGTGAGATTTAAAGGTGTGTGTGTGTGTGTGTGTGTGTGTGCGTGTGTGCGTGTGTGTGCATATCCAATACATTTTCCTCTATGTGATGCAAACTAAAGAAAGCAGTTGAGGTCATGTGACTGCTGCAGCTGTCAGTCAGAAGGACAGAGAAGAGGAGAAGGAGAGGGAGTAAAGGGAGCACAAGGGTGAGGGAAAGGAGGAAGGAGGAGGAGAGGAGGCTTAAACTACTCTAACAGCAGGATTTATCCAGGAAGACTTTGATCCCTCACTTCAGCTCCAGACCCGAGTTGTATGACAAGTAATCGGTCTGCAAATAATTTGAATTCACGCTCAGGCATCTGGTTTCGCCCAGAGTGAGTGGACTTACATATGAGAGAGTAGAGAGCGATTGTAACAGAGCACATTTGTCACAAAGTGGTTCACAGAGCAAATAAAACAATAGAGATGAATCCTGGTGTGAGTATCAACACAGCTCCTGTGTTTGTGTGGTCTGCGAAATAGCTGGAGAGAGAAAAGAGAGAGAGAGGAGAGACTACAGATCTCTACAAATTGAGGAAAACATGTTCACACACATCTTTGTTTTCTCAAGCTTGGATTCATTCATCATTTCCGGCACTTTCTCTCCCTACATTTATTCAAGAAGCTCATCTTCTTTTACCGGCAGCACAGTAGTGCACTGGTTAGCGCTGTCGTCTCACAGCAACGGGCCTTTCTGTGTGGAGTTCGGGTTTCCCACCGTCCAAAGACATGCATGTTACTGCAATTGCCTATAGTTGGGATTGTGACAGCCCTGTGATAGACTGTTTTCAGGTTAAATCTGTGCTTGTGTGCATGGATAGCAAAGCTCAGATTTTGTACAATATATGAAAAAATCTGTGAAAATGTATACGAATCCAACCAGGCCCCGTTTTTTTCCATACAGTTATGTGAAGCCATGTTGAAAACCTTATTTCAGCTAAATATTTTTACCCAGAGCTTGGCGATATGGATGAAATCAATCAAAACCAATATTTCTAGCCTCGCTACTAGCATGGCTCAAGGGTTAGCAATACCTGTTTGTCAGTGTACCACTTTTTTAATTTGCCCAATACTTTGACTTATGATCAAATACTTGCTAAATGAATGACATTTGTTCAGCCTCAGCTGTATTTTGTGTTTAGTGGTAATTAGCTGACACGCTAAACTGAAACGATAAACATGGTAAACATTATACCTACTGAAAATCTGTATATTGTCATTGTGAACATGTTAGCATTCCGACATTAGCATTTAGCTCAAAGCACAAAGTACAGCCTCACAGAGCCGCTAACGTGGCTGTGGACTCCATTAACTATTCATGCGTCTTGGGCGGATCGAATCGAAGCACTCAAGACGAATTGAAATCCGACTGAACAGGTCAGGGGATCAGCAGAGTCAGAAGGATTCATCCTCTGGTGACATTTTGTACCGAGATTCATGTTCTCCAAACAACTGTTGAGATATTTCCATCTGGACCAAAGTGGTGGACCAACTGGCTGACACTGCCATCCTTAGAGCCACACCGCGAGCATGGCTAACAACACAAAATAGGTAACTTGTCGTCAGATCATACTGATAGAATAGTTTTTTGTTTAGTTAGGAAATGGCTGAGTTGTATTGTTCTGAACATTTGCTTTTAAAGTGGCACTGAGCAAGGCATGTTCCCAGTCGACCATGAGTGCAACGCAGCTAACAAACAGCAGACTGCTGCTGAAAAACAGACGACATGCTAAGCAATCTGCTCCCTGGAAAAATACAGCCACACACACACACACCTTATCGCTGTTTGTGGCTGTGTTCTCTTACGGTGTTGAACCTGTGTGTGCTGACACATCTAGTGACAGGTACCTAAATGTAGAGACAGCTTGAGGTGGCGTAGCGCAGCCTCCTTTGCCCTTGCACACACGTCAGTCCCTTTTAGCCTTTGAAAATCATGTTTTTCTTCCCTACGTGCCAAACACCCATCCACCCACCCACACACACACAGAGACTGTAGCTGCAGAAGAGAGGCTGTAGTTGTGTTTCCACCTAACTGTCAAGTGAATTTTATGCAAATTTCATGACATGCAAAAAATAAAAAGTGATTGTTTTGATCAGGTGGGTAGAAGTGTATACACACTTCCTGAATGTCAGAAAAAAACATTTGTAAAAAAAAATGTAAATGTAAATGTCTCGGTTAAAACTAGTAAGTTAAAGTTTTTTAGATGTTTAGGTTATATAACTTATTTCAACAGCATTAAAATTACTATATTTTGACAAGTTGTATGAACCTGCTTCTGAATTGAATATCATCATTTAAATGCTGTGGAAACAAGTTGCATAACCTAGACATCCAAAAGACAGTTACATGTATGTGTAAACTAGCTCCTAAAAATTCACTTCACAAAACTGAATTTAATGCAGTTTTAACCTACTAGACACGTTTTTTTGCGCACAATTTGCCAACAAGTAAACTAGCAGCTGTAGAGGTAAAAAATCATTTTAGGCTACTGCAGACGTTTCTAGCAGTAAGAAATTGAAAAAAAAAAAAAAAGAACTGTTTGAAATATGATATAAAGAGCACTGCTGAGAGCCACCAGGGACTACTTTTCCTGTCTCGGAAGACACAAACGTAATGTTTGGCAAGAGACTGTATCACTAAAAATGTCCTCACAATGAAAGGCTTCGGTCTCTGCTCCTGCTCTCGTGTGATGTAGAAAATATAGCAATTATAAGATGAGCTCACATGAAAAACCCCACAACATGTCAGCCCGACCTTGTGCTTTTCAGACGTCAATATTTTGCTCAAAGTGTGAAAGTTTCTCTTTTTCATCCACTGCTAAAAACATGACACAGTATTTATTGGCTTAATAACTTTGTGAAACTTTAATTTCAATGTGCAGTCAGTCGCTCAACTACAACTGCTTTAAACTCTAATGAAATTCATGTAATTTGGTGTGGTTAAAATACATTTTTAAATGTATAAAATTGTAGAATGAATATAGTACATGGACAGACAGACACATAGCAAAACAGAGACACCCAATCTCTATGAACTATGGATTAATAATCCAAAGTAAGTTCTATTTGAAATAGAGTAGAGTGTAGTATCTGGATTTGTAGCTTCTATGGCAATAATTTCTCATAAATAATCAGCCTTTAAACTTTAAACCACTTTTTCTCAAACTCCGTAGTTACCGCTCTCTGCCTTTAAAGGTTAGAGTGTTCCGATCTTCCAAAAACTAGACTTTTCTCCATTATTACATTTCCAAATTTTCCCCAAAAACCTACTTATATCATGAAATCCCTTGTATGACCCCTTGTACATAGAGGAATCTTTTTTTTCATCTTTCCAACCTTCGAGACATTTGGTCTCAGCTGGTAGAAAAGTACAACACATTCTCAAGCGTTCATGCATGCACGCGTACACAAAAAAACACATTCGAATATCCCGGTGAGAGCATTTCCTTCATCTGTTGTCCATTATCCTTCACCCCTCTCATACAAACGGCCAGTTATCACATTTTCACCTTCTTTCTTTCTCAAAATGATTTTCTTTATTTGATTCTCGCTACGTACCTCTCTTACTCCCCACCTTACCTACTCGCCCTCCCTCGGTGTCTCCTTCATGCCTTTCAGGTGTCATAATTAGCGGCTCCATATGGCACACAGCGCTGTAAATGTGAAGTGTGCGTCAAACCCGCGAACTCACAGGATGCAGATAGATGATGATGCACCATATGTTAGCTGACACGGCCTTTTCGGGGAGTTTGTGTGTATATCTCAGCTTCTGTGTGTGTGTGTTTATCAGATGGGTGATGCCCTAAACGATTGTGCTGCTTCCTTTCAGTCGATATCTTAAGTGAAAGTGTCAGCTCAGGACCACATCCTTGCCATTTAACATCCTTCTAGTGACACCTCGACTCCAGAAATATCACACCCAAAGGAAAATAGTGTACGTGAGTATGTTTGTGTGCACTGTTAATGAAAGTGATGAAGCAAATAAGTTGTGATCTTCCAAAAAACAACTCAATCTCTGGACTCTTTTCTGCCAAAACAGACGTAGAGAACTGAGTAATAACCACTGAATGGAAATTAAAGTTCAAGTCTCCAGGTGAAGAGTCATGCATAGCTTTACTCTACCGAGGGATTTGACTCTCCTACATTTAGCCATTTAGGGTAAATGTCAAATTTACCATATTGCCCTTCATTACATGGAGCTCTGCCTCATTTTCCCCTCTGCAGAAGTTTCCTCCCAGCGGGCCGAGGAAAAGTTCCAACATCCTGCGCATCGCAGACAAGATGGGAATAAGCTGCAGATGCTGATCTGTTTTAAAAAAATGATTCATTATTCAACTCGTGTACGGATGTCGACCACACACCCATGCAAGCAGTGGTGGAAAGTTACTAAGTACATTTCCTTTAAGTACTGTACTTATGGTACAATATTGAGGTACTTATACTGAGTATTTTCATTTTCTGCTACATTTCTGCTACACTACATTTCATGGACAAATAGTTTACTTTTTACCGTACTTCATTTATTTAACCACTATAGTTACTTTACTTCTATAGAGATTTCCTCTCTAAACGTCTCAGATGGTTTAAACCTACGATAAATGATTTGTTTGGCGACTTACGGGTTGTGAACACAAAATTGACATTATCACCTTTAAGTTGTTATGGTGAACTTGTTAGCAAACAGTTGCTTATTTAAACATCCAGCAATTACGGAGCAACATTATCATTCACTTGGAGTTGATGAGTGTAAGTCCAATAAATGCTCTCTTTTTGTCTCTGTTTTTGGTCTCAAAAACAACTCCTGAGGGAAATATCTGGCTCTTTAGCTGCTAAATGCTCCACTAGGTTCACCAGCTAGTCGCTAACTGTGTCTGTCTGCTGTTTGGTGCTGAGCAGGTAGTGTACAGTGGGTTTTTAGAGCTTTTTTCCCTGAAAACAGCTGCTTTCTGCGGCCTGAAATGATGCTATGAGAGCGTTGAGAGTGAACCAAGGCAGTATAGTTGAGGGGCGGAGCCAGACATCTGAACAATGAGCTGAAACTCACTATAAGGCCGAGGGGAGCTTCCGATTCAGGTGACAATTCTCTGTGAGTTCATCGTCACGAGCGACTCCTTTCACATTGTCATTTGATGCATTCAGTGTCATTATAAAAAAATATAAATTATAGCCACTTTAAATAATCCTTTCTGGCCCAAAGAGGTGAAATTATCCAACAATTGACAAAAAGTAAAGTTCATAAAATGAATACAAATTTCTGCAGCATGACTTTTTTTCCCTTCTTTGCTACGTCATTAATTATCTCGCGACCCCTCAGATTTATCTTGTGAACCTTGGGAGACCCTTAGTAATTAGTCCAGGTTCCAATCTAAGTAAAACGACCTCAATCAGCTACAACATTCAAATGCTGCTTATGCATTGATGCTCCATATATATGTCACTCACCAGGGCCTCTTTTCTGCTGAACAAGTACTTTTACTGTTTATGCTTTAAGTTCGTCTTGCTGGTAATACTGCTGTACTTTAATTTGGATCCGAGTACTTCTCCCACCACTGTCGCTTTATCGCTTCACCACAAAATTGCAAAATCCTACTTTGATCCACTTTACCTCTTCCCCTTCCTCTCGTCTTCTGTCTTCCTTTTCTTTTGCAGCCACATTCGCTGATTTTAGACAGCGTTGACGACTCTGTTCCCAGCCTGCAGCTCGACTGTGTGGGGGTGTGAGTGGCATGTATGTGTGTGTTGACATCCTGAATATGCTTGCATTCGTGTCTACATGTTTGTCAACACTTGCAGAGATGCTGACGCACGTCACCATCAAATCTCGTCGTTTTCGTCTCCGTTCCTTCCTTCAAATGGCCTCTCGTCTCCCTGTGCATCCCGCCATCATATCTCTGAGCCCTTAATGGTTTCACAGCAGCGCATTTTACAGCCTCGCCTCCTGCTATTCTTCTAATGTTGCTCCTGTCAGTCGCGGTGACTCAGGATTCAACAGACCCTCCTCTTTTCCACTTTGTTCTACGCTAAGTCAAGGCGTCACCCGCCGCATTTTTCTAAACACAATTCAGAGACAGCCTGTCAATTCCTGGGTATGAGAACAGGTTCTTTTATGCTAACTGTCGAATCATGAAACTCTTATTGCCCACATTTCGTTGTTTGCAAAAGACAGTAGTGACAGATTAAATGTATTTTTTGGTCGTTTTTACATGCAAGAGCTAAGCAACATTGTCATTTGACGTGTGACAGCTGTTGCTAAAAGGATGTTTAGGATGTCTGCAGCGATCACTACATTTTGTTTGCAGTGACACACACACTCTTTTTATATAATGAGAGCGTTTCTGTTTGCACTCAAGAACCAATAAGAGCACCATGTCAGTTTCTTTAAATTTAAGGTTATTGTTCAGCTTAAAAGCACAAGTTCAAAATGGAAAACCTGCAGTCTTCTTTTTTATAGGACAATAAGCAGACATTGTTTTCATAAGGCACAGACACACTCTGCTGGCAGTTAGTGTATCATTTATTTGACAGGTTGACAGACAGTCATTCAATGAAGGTGACCACATGGGAACTGAAAACACACACATCAGTATGAAAAAACTGTGGATGAAACTTTTATATAGAATGGAAGCAATCTTGTTTATTCTTATTAAAATCATTTTCACTTGTAACACAATTACCAAACAGTGTGTAATTTACATGCAGTTCTCTGAGTAGCGAGTACATTAACTTTGTTGTGGGCTCTTCAGCTAAAGGGCAGCTAGGGCTCCTTTTAGCTACAGCAGGCTAACCAGCTATAGACTACAGTGTGGAATTAGCTGTAATTATTTTGAAGTTGTGAATACCATATTAGCTCTTCTCGTGAAAACTGTAAATACAGTCCCACTTGAGCGGGAAAAAAAGGGCCTAACATCAGGTCTATGGAACCAGGCAAACGTACTGTATATGAGGTGAGAGTCAACTCAAATATTCTGTAAAAGCTTTACTAAACCATCATTCATCTTTTCTTTCATGACACATTATTTCTGTGTTGCTTTCCCTCTATTTTGTCTGTCTGTCTTACTATTCATAGATATTAGTTTCCTAATTAGGTATGTGACAAAGATCTGCTCTGTGTGTGTGTGTGTGTGTGTGTGTGTGTTGCCTCCCAGTCAGACATGAGTCACACGCCCTCAGCCAGAGTCAGCTGTTAATCGTGAATCCTAATCAGTTTTTTGGAAAACAACACATACACACAGAGACATTCACATATTCAGACACACACACACACACACACACACACACACCTTCAGGGTCATGGCTGCAGCAGCGGCTTGCATGTGAGTGACTGGAATACCTGCACTGCAGTGGTATACAGGTTGTTGGGCAGCGAGAGTGTACGAGCAACAAGGGGCCTGGGGTACCTGTCACACCTGTCACTCTCCCTCACACACACACACACACACACACACTCCCTCTCTAACACTCCCGCCATTTTGTTGTCTCTGGAGTGTCACCTTATCAGATTGTGCAATGCACTGAGGGCTTCATTAAAATCTAATGCTGTCTGTCTGACTCCCCCTCTTCTCCTTCTCACCTGCTTTACTGTGTCGCTCGTTGCACTCCCCTCATGTCTCTGTCTCTCCCTCCCTATCGGCCTTGTCTTTCCCTCTACATTTTTCTCCTGAGTTCCCTCCATTGCTCTCCTCCCTCTGTCTGTCTGTGTAACTGCTTTTCTTCCCCACATTTTCTGCAACTCACCCTGATATAACGCGGCCATACTGGAAGTCCAGACAGCTCTTTCTAAACATACAATGTGGCCTTCAAAACAAAGGTGATGTTAGTTTCTAGAATATTTAGCGGCTGAAGAGACGGATATTTTTTTCCACAGTTGGTGAAGTAACAGCAGGGTTCGTACAGCTTTTTAAGAGTAAAATTCATGCATTTCTCAAGCACTTTCAAGTAGGGTTCATACACAGTCTTGAAAGTTTGGAAATGCTTAATTTTTTCAACATAATCTGGTGCTTCATCATCTACACAATCGCTCATGTAAACCAAAAATCTTTTAATATTTCAAATGAAACATTCCCGTCATATTTGTTGGATGAAACACCATTATGTTGAAAATCAAGCATTTTTCAAGGAGTATATTTGAATTCAAGCATATTCCTAACCTTGAAAACATAAGCATTTTCCAAACTTTCAAGACTTCGTATGAACCCTGTAACAGAGATAAAAGGAGAGTGAATATCAGATGAAATTTCTCAGGTGGCCAGAAACTCGGCTCCACATGAATGCTGGATGTATAAATAGGCACCTGTTTGCTAACATGTTCACCTCTACAGCTATATACGGTGACAATATGTCACTGTTGTGTTAACATGTTGTTCTGCTGCCCCCAAATGGCCAGAAAAAATAAAGTAATGGAGCTTTAAGTTAAATGTGTTGAAGGCAAGGGGAAACATCAAAAATTAGAAACAAATTTGCATAATCAGTTTTATTTGCTTTTATTTATAGCATAGCTAAGCATAGAAAGCAGCTTTCGTTACGAGATTTAAGTCTGGAAAGTATCAACTGATCTGAGCTAGTATTACAACTGTAATTTTCTTAAATTAAGCTTGATTCAGCATGGTGTATTTTGGTGACTAAAAAAGGTAAGTGGTGATGTCATGGTACAACGCCTTCACCCTCACTGAGTGGCCAAACAAACCCACTATGGCTATTATGAATGGCCATCAGAATCGACAATGATATATACCTTATTTAAGGGAAATAAAACGAACCATGCCTAAAGGCATGCAAGAGTCTAGAGACGTCTGACCCTGCTTTAAAGCAGAATTTGGAAAATCGGAAGGACTGTAGCGACTAATGGTCATCCCCTCTATGGTTGTTTTTTTCTTCCAATTTATAATTTGGAAGCAAAGACTAATGACAACTTGTCAAGTGAGTGTTGTGTTCACCCAGTCAGGTGTAGGAAGGGTTCACGCTGAGGTCCGAAAAGGTAAAGAAATGATCTATTATACATCCCAGCTGAAATTACCTTTGTCTAAAGCAAACACCCATTGAGGGTTGCAAGAACTAATGTAATATTTTTCCATTTTCTCTCTCTCCCTCAGCGTCACTCTCTCCCTCCTGCTTACCCCTGAAGTCATTTTACAATAAAGCTACACCAGACGTTATTATACACCAAGGGCTCCATTAAACTCATACTGCAAACTAAACTGAACAGCCTCACTCTAATAGGCCACTGTACAGCTCCAAACAAGTTCTCTCCCACATCATACACTCTCCACCGCATGGCAATAAAGGAAATTGAATGGCCTTAAAGCCGCAATGTGTGAATTTGAGGCGATGACAACAAACCCAACATATTTTAGAGCACAAGGCTGATTGCTGTGTAGCCGCTTCGGGAACAGGTTTCAATGCAGTTTGGTGTTGTGGTGTTTACTGAAAAACACATTTTGTTAAACCTCTTAAAATGTAGTTATTTTATAAAATTAAAAAAAAGATTCCAACAGCTGACAAATACTTTTCATGCAAGCAATACTTTCTTCAGGGTTGGTAAAACATTTTTGACGTGGTCTCTGCATCATTGCAGCATGGAGGGGATTTAAATCACTTTTATGATGTTGTCATGCTGGTTTTTATGACACAACTGCTACATGCAGACGCCAAGCTGGTTACAACTTCATGGCCTGTACTGTTGTGAATTGCTCATTGCTGTTGTCGTTGCAATAAAATATGATGCAGCAAAGTATCACGAAGCTACGACGTTATCCTGCACGTTTACCTTCATTGCAATTATGGCAGAGAACATTGTGGAACACATGATGGGAGAATGAAGCCAAAGAGGTACCTCACATGGGTATAGCATGACAAACCCATAATGTATAATGTGGTACAGCATGGTATAATATTACATGGAGTAAACAATATAAATAGTTCAATAAAACAACTTAACACTAATTAACGTGTTTAATAAAATGCTACAAATATGTAACAATAAAAATTGCTAATTTAGACTTAATTTCTTGTTATCTACAAGGCTACCAATGGAGGTAGCCATCTTGGAATTATGCATGAACGCTACCACGTCACCTACAAGTTCATCTGGGCGAAATAGGTGGTGCTAAAAGCTTGGTGATTTATCAACCGGGGAACATTCTAACGCTAGTCAGTCACAATGACTCCCCAAACTAGCTGGCTAAGCTAACCAGACGACATGTTAAAGTTTATTCAAGAGACGCTTCTACCATCTACCCCTGTCTCATAATTGACAACCAACTAAACCTGCTTTGTGGAGCAGTTTACAGAACTAATTTATATAAAAGTGGACAGTGCAACACAGCTAACAGGCCATGATAGCTTCCTCTATTTTGGACTCCATTGTGGATCTCCATTACCTCAAAAGTCAGCACTATCAAGACGGCTTGCTATTGGTCAACAGCGCAAATCTGTGTGTTAAAGTAAACTAAGCTCAATTTACTTAGCCATGGAATTAATTTATTTCACACCGACATGTCGCTGTTTTCAGTGCTGGTGTGACCTGGCCTTTAGCTCTCAGTTTCTGACTCTACCAGGATCAGCACCAGCTGATGTACATCATCTTGATTACTCCCCCGCTGCTCCAGATTTTTTTCCTTTGCCCACCAGTTTCCTGATGAATCCCATTCGCAGCCTGCCAGTCTTCCCCTGTTGTCAGTCTGTGTTCATCTGTCTCCATCCATTACTCTTCAGCTGCGCTCGGTCTTCGCTCAACGAGCTCATTCTGGTCTCCTGTGCACCCTACTCTGGTGCCCGCTGACCTTCTCTATTTACCTCCAATCCCTTCTCTCCACTAAGTGACTCTCAAATAAAGTTTCCTTTAACTTTTCACCGGTCTCAGTCTCTTCGGGTCTGCTTTCAGGTTCAATCTCAAACCCCTGTCAGTAGTGGACTTACTGGGCCTCTCTGGAACTCTGTTAGCTATTTGATAAATTAGTTTTCAAAAGAGATGTTTGCCAAACCACTTTTATAGCTGACAGATGCTGCTAATTGACATTCAACCTGATAAGACGCTACTTTTGGAACAGTTCCTCTAGCCCCCAAAATGAACCTTTTACCTCTGCAGTTTCTATAACTGTACCTATATTCCTTTCATTAGTAACAATTTCAGTTACGAAAAGCACTCACAACATTTAACTTGGTGAACTCATCTACTCCACAGCAGTTATCTGGATATAGATATGGTTATGCTTTTGAATTCAGCTGAAAATTGTTGTTGCAATCTACCACATTACAGTGCAGAGCTCCTAAGTGCCAAATAGCTTTCCCATTTTAGCATAATGGGACAGAAGCTGTTATCCTCTTTGCACAAAATAGTTTCCTGTTTGTCTCTTCATCCCTGTGCTGTCTGTATCAGCGGGCTAGTTGGCAGTCGGAAGAGATGAGTCTGTCCCAGCGGATTTACAATGTGGGCTTAATCTTCATTTACGCCACACTATGAAGTTTACACATCCATCTACACAAAGTGGCCTTAAATGACACAGGGTTTTAGCTTACTATCTTTGCAAAATATAGTAAATACAGTATTAAAATGGGATTTGCCACTGAATGTAGTTTGGTGTTTGCTTATAAATCAGGAACATTTCAGGCTGTAATCAAACTCGCGGTCATTTCTTTCCAAGAACAGGACTTAAACATGCTAAAAACATTCCTACAGAGTTTAGCTGTATGAGTGTGTCCTGTACTGTGTGCAAGAATATATTTATGTCGCTACGCTTACAGTATGTCATCTTCCCAGGAACTAAGAGAAGCACCCATGTTTTCATGGATTGCCAGATATTTTTTCAAGCTTGAAGGAGCTTTTGAAAGCCTCGGATTGCAAAATGTTCTAACTAAAAGCTAACATGACAATTACCATAATTGAGTTGTCAAGTTTTTTTTTTCTCAGACAGCAGAAATAAGTTATTTCTGTCACAGACAGTATGGGCTTATATAGTTAAACACATTTCACCTAAAGCCAGAAACCAAAAAAGACCACACCACATCCTAATGATATAAAATATACACTGCCTTCTATCAGTATACCGTTTTGGCAGTTTGTATGCACAAAATTAAGTTACTTTACTTGTTTTGCACATTCCCCAAGATGCTCCATGGACTAACTCATCACTGTTTACAATTTTTGATTATTTTCTTCCCGCAGTAGCTCCTCCGTTTTGATTGTGCATTGCATTGTGGGACAATACATTTAATCAACATCACACTCAAAACTTAATTTTGTATGCTCACTGACATCTTTGATTACACTTAAATTTTGTCACTTTTTCAGTGGGAATGCACCAAATAACGTGTTTGATTAGTGTGGACACAGTAACACAATACTGTAATGTTGGTTCTCTTTGGTTTCAAGCAACATCTGACACATGTACATGAAACGTTTTCTAAATTAAGTTTTAAATAATGCTAATTGGATCATCCAGGCTATTGTTAATACTAAATTGTAATTCTTAATTTTAGCTGAGTATTTATTTTAGTCTTTTCTTATCACAATGATTCCTGCAGTGCTGCTAGTTAAGCAGAGATTAATAGATCCTCTGGAATCCGGCGAAATAATCAAATATTGTTCAAATTGAACGAGGACATGATTTGATTCATCTCTTCTATTGATCTTGATTAAATATTATTTTCATTTCTGGGGCCGTCAAAGCGTCTGGTAGATTAAATCAATTCAGCGATAAGATCTCCAAATAGTCACAAGTGTATTTTTTTAAATTAGGTTTGAAAGGGAAGAATGAGCTGAGCAATTTTTCTTATGCTGGCTGCCATTTACCCCCTCCAAACATATTTTTATTTTCTAAAATACCTGGTTGAAAACTAAAATATTTAGCTTTTCATTCAAACATATCATTACAAGTGGCAACTACTAATTACTCTTTAATTGCAAATTATTATTTATTATAAAATAGTGGGTGGAATGAGTAACAAGTGCTTTTAAAGACTGAATGTTATATTTAGAGATATGTGTGCTTTGAAATATTGATGTATCCATAACTTTACATGCAAGGTTTGCCTCACCGCATTGAGTCGGAGCGTGATGAGGATCTGTATCCATAACGGCTCCGGTCTGAGTCAAATGGTGTTAACATGGAGGGTATCAGAGTGCCGAGTCCAGTCCCAGCTGCTGCTTCTCATCTAGACTCTTTAAAAAAGGTTTTAAGAATAATTACAGCCGAGTGTGTGGATCTACGTTTTTGGTGTGCGTGTCCTCTGAGTACTTTGAGTCTGATTTGCTCTCCTCTCTAGATCGCATGGAGAGGGTTAATGTTTTGGATAATGTTGCACTCCAAGGCACCGCTGGTAATTACCTTCCTGAAACCGGCTAAATAGGATCACTGCTGACTGCAGCCTTTTTCTTATTGTTTCATTTAAAACGGTGAAATACTTCACAATGGAAGAAGCAAAGGGGCACAAAAAAAGTTAACTCAATACTGCATTTCAAAGCTACTTCCAGGTAATGTCTTCTCTTCTTGTATTTACTCCTTTCATTTAGGTACCCTGCCTGATTTGGTTATAGCGCCCCAAATCCCAAAAGCCCACTGTTGGTGTTTTTTAAACCCTGCAAGAAAATTGGGGGATTTGGGGAGCCATAATGAAATCAGGCAGTGTTTCCTTGAAGTAGTAGTGATCATAACCTACTTTACTGTTTTTGAGCGGTATGGCAAAGTGAAGAGTTAAATATCTCAACAACTTTTGTATAAATTCCAGCGAAATTTTCTACAGACTTTAATGGTCCTCAGAGGATGAATCCTACTGACTTTGGTGATTCCCTGTCTATTCCTCCAGCACCACCAGCAGGTCAAAGTTTTCACTTTTCCAGTGAAATATCTCAACATGTACAGGATGGATTGGCGCAGAAATTGGTACGAACATTCATGGTCCCCAGAGGATGAACCCTACTAAATTTCGTTGTCCCCTGATTTTTCCTCTAGCGCCACCATGAGGTTGTCATTTGTGGTTTGGAGTAAAATGTCTAGACAACCATTGGAAAGGTTGCTACGAAATTTGATACAGACTTTCATGTTCCCTACAGGATGAACTGTAATATCTTTGTGATCCTCCGACTTTTCATTTGTCGAATACTTTGGTTTATGACTGAATATCCACAAAGCGAATGACATTCCCTTTAGCCTCAGTTGCACTTTGTGTTTAGTTCTAAGTAGCAAATGTTAGCATTCTAACATGCTAAACTTAAATGGTGAACATGGTAAACATTATACCTGCATTTATTAGCATTGTCATTGTGAGCATGTTAGCATTACATTAGCATTTAGCTCAGAGCACCTCTGTGCCAAAGTACAGCCTCACAGAGCCGCTAACATGGCTGTAGACTCTTAGTCTTGTTTAAATATCACAGTTGACAACATGTGAACGCTGCCTAATGTTACTTTTAGCCGTACCCACTAAGGTTTAATTCAACCAACCAGCACCAGCAGCACAAAGTCTATGTGCAACTTCAGTTTTAACCAAATAGACTGTCCTTGTTGCGACTTAGCCCTCCACCTCGTCTCTCCCCTCTCTCCTTTCCTTTCCCTGTCCTTTCTCAAATGCCATCCCCTCCATCATTATTCAGAGCTTGTGATGGGCAGCTTAGCCGTTCAGTCGGAGTGACAACTTGCTTAAGCCTCCAGAAAATAACAGACTGATACTCAAACAACTAATACCTCTCACACCGCCAAGTCCAAATAAAGTCAAGAGTCGCCCGGGACAAAAGAATTTGATGGCGCCTTGGCTCAACAAATCGCACCCCCACTTCTCTATCAATATAAAACAAAAAGGAAAGACTGGATGCCAATTCTTTCCTTTAAAAAGGGCTACTCTGACTGACAATGGTCAGGAATATGAGACACAGGGGATGCTGTTGTTGTCATGGCAACCTTCCCAGAACTGAACGTATGGTCTGTTTGGCTGCTTGGATCGTAGCTGTCATCCAGGAGATGGATTACGTAGCAGCTGTTTGAAAGATTTTTATGGTTTAACCAACACATTGTCAAACACATTTTTCTTCTTCTTACTTATGTTTGGGGAGTGTGTTATGCTTTAGAGACTACCTTTTCCCCCCTGTTTTCAGTCTTCATGCTAAGCTAACTGGCTGCTGGCTTTAGCTTCATACTTACTGTACAGACATGAGTGGTATTGATCGTTTTATCCAACTCTGCAAAAAAGTGAATACGTGTATTTCCCAAAATTTAAATGCAACTTTTTCTTGTAATGGAGTATTGTTGTGTGTTGCTACTTGTACTTAAAAGGATGTGAATACTTCTTCCATCACTGTCCCGCCACTTAACTAACCTGTAACTGACCATATGTAATTTCAACTCAAGTAATAAATGACTATTGGCCTCGAGCTTTAAAGCCTTTCTTGTCATATGACAATCACTATATACGGTATTCTTAATTTTAACTATATCATTATGTAAGTGCAGCTGAATTAGTGAATAATGCTAATTTCTACTCTTCGGGGTAATCTGTGTAATTGCTCTCTTGAAGGTAACTGTGCTAGTTTCACAGCAGGGAGACGAGGACTGGTGGGAGAAAGGTGTGGAGTGGAAACATCGGATGCAGATGGGAGACAAGAGGGGAGCTATTTGTGTGGGATAGCTGCACAAGAGGTTGCTCTTCTGTGTCATTTTGCTGAACAGCTGTATTATACTGAATAATACCTGCTGGAAAATGTGGAAAATGACCATGTTTTTGGATGTAAGGTGTCATGTTTGTTTTCAACACCTCAGTTTTCTCAGCTGATTCTTGGGATTTTTCTTTTGCAACGAGAGTAAATGACAGCACCAAAAGAAGATGAGTTATACATTTTATTCATTTTATTTATGCATGCTCAGACACTTTCCTATAGTATTTTTCAGTAGACAGGGAACTTGGGGCCATTCAGGACCAGGACTGGGCAAACAGCAAAATAATTAATCAACCTAAAATTACCTTCTCAAAACAAAAAGACAAATCTCTTACTGAAAACTCCTAACTAAACAAAACTAAATGCCACCCACCCCTCCAAATCCCAGGGCTGGTCTAGATAGTGGTCTGATAAACCCGTCGCTGTCAGGCTGGCACCAATCAGCTTCTTGGAATCACCTGTAAGCTCGTTCCACCGGCACACAGACGAGGTTAAAGCACATAAAATACAAATATACTAAACGCAATGTCAAGTTTTGTGTCTTTTGACACCCTCTCATTTCTGCACACATGCTGCCTTTGTTGTGTTATCATTTGGCCAAAGGTTTGATTTGGCATTTAACACATTTGGACATTTTGACCATCATTAACTGAGAAGGAACCAAACAGTCATGAACACTGTCCTCGCAAAAAGAACGACAGCATCAGTCGTTTACAGCAAGTGCCCCAAAACCACATGTGTTTAAACTCAAATGACAAAGCCCTGTAGCGACAGTAGTAATTGTGACAGGAACAAAGTAGGAAGTCAGGTGACATAAGTCCGCGTAGGGAGGAGTTTGGGCTGGATTTACAAAACACCAGACTTTAACACGTGACGCCGCTGTTTGTTTCCTGTTTCCAACTAACGTTTTGTTTTTTTAAAGCATGACCACGATCGTCCACCAACTTTAACCACATGTTAATTATTGTAACCATGACGATGAAGGTCCCCTAACCTTAACGTAGTAGTCATTTTAACCCGAGCCATGATGTTTCCCTAAACCGAACCAAGTCATTTTTGTGCCTAAACCTATCCAAACCTTAACCAGAGCGTTATCACATCATAAATCAGATTTAATTTGCAGCAGGGATTTGTTACAGTTTGGAAGGTACAGACAAATGATGGCATCCTGCCGATAGGGGCGTCAGATCAGAAAACGCTTATCGCAGTATCAGTGCATCCCACAGTCTGTATATAAAGATGGACGAAGTGACAGCTCCCCAAAAGTGAAGCCAAAACATCTGGATCGCCCCCTGGTGGCTGGCTGCAGTATAGGTCATAAGCCCCGCCTCCTCCATGTTAATGGATGGGACATGGGTCAAACTGAAAAGTCAAAGTACACGTCAAAGATGGTTTCTGTCATTTTAGGTCATTCTTATCACGCTGATGTTTGTGTTCATTTTTCTGATAAGTTTGATTTTAATTAGTTTTTTGATGCTATAAAAACGGGGTGTCACGTCATGATTGAAAGCTGTGAGTGTGCTGTGATTGGCTCAGGCGGCCGTATAGGCGGGACCTTGACACCGTGGATCATTACTGCGCAGACTCTGGCTCCAAATGACGTCACCAACGCAAGATGGCAGCTCTCATATCCGGGGTATTTTGGCTTCATTTTTAACAATGGGAGGAAGTGGAGATGCGTCGTCCATCTTTACATACAGTCTATGATGCACCCCTAATTATCAAATGCACCTAGTTGTACCTTGGCCTCAACAATAGCTTTCGTCAGGTGCTGGCTGTCCAACATGGATTCAGACCCGTGCTAAACTTAGACCTGTTCCCCAATTCATGTTGAGTTTTCAGCTGCGCATTGATGCTGCAAACATCCCGTGGCACCTCATCCCAACAGCCCTCTGCAGTAACTGTTAGAGTCAGGTTCACTGAACCGTCTCCAGCAGAAACTGTGATTCACTGGACCAGCTGATGTTTTGCCACTCTTAATCTATTCTTTTTTTCCTGAAGTGGCTGCTGCAGCATCGTCTAACCTCATAATCTTTATGGTTAGACAAGTTGAATATTTGATTTTTTCCTTGACAGTTCAGTTTTTGCTTAATGGAGATTCTGAATCCAGCTGAATGTGTCTTGAGTCACAACACTGCATTATTTCATAATTATGCTTTATTCACTGTATACGCAACTCAGTGGGTTTAGCTGTTCAGCAGCTGCTTTCACAAACCTGAAGCTCTACATAATAGGATTTCATAAATGAAGGTGTCAAACAAGCAGACATTCACGTGTTGCCATTATTATGTCCATGTCAACAAACCGGGAGCTGGAAATTTAATTAGCGCAAAGGACAACAAGTATTAAGGAAAAGCACAAAATAAAGTCCCAGGGTCAAAAGGGAAACACGAGGAGAGACAAGAACCAGAGGATTTAGTTTGAGCTGAAGCTTAAATGAATGTAATTTTGTGGTGGTAATGGGCCTGCTCTGGCCTCACTTCAGGCTAATTCAGTTTGGAGAATGAGAAGAGGACATGGGTGTGAAAGCACCAGAGGTGTGTGTGAGAGAGAGAGAGAGAGAGAGAGAGAGAGAGAGAGAGAGAGAGAGAGAGAGAGAGAGAGAGAGAGAGAGAGAGAGAGAGAGAGAGAGAGAGAGAGTTTAGTTTTTCGAATTTTCCTCCATGTTTGTCTTGCAGGCAGAAATATCCAATCAAGCTCCCAGACAAGGAGACGACGTCTGCTTATATCTCTCACCTCGCTGCTGTTAATGGACTCCCAATTATAATAAACCTGAAATGACCTGCGTAAGAGGTTTCCACCAAGTTCAGGACAAGGTGAGCATGGACACACAAACAAGTACAGGTGTGCATGCAAATTAGACACATTTATAAATATAGAAACAAATACATGCATACACTAGGGTTTCACCAACTACTCAACTATGTGTGTTACTTTAGTTAAGACTTCAGTGTTTGTATATATTTACAGTTTCAATCCCACTTATTTACTTCTGTTTGCCTGCGGCGATGAAACAGTTGGAGCCCAAATGTTTTCTGTTCTGCTCTGTTCGTTTGCTGTGGCAAGCTAATGATGGTGTGTAACATTATCGGGGATCCTAACGCGACGCTTCCTGCAGCCGTTTCAAAATAAATGTGTTGTGGTAAGCCTTTTTTTGTGAAACAACCACGTAATATTGACAATGCTAGCAAGGTTAGGTTAAGGAACATTTGGCTTAGAAATACGTTTTGACATTTTTCAGCAATCTTGTCTGGAAATTTGTTTCCAAACATTGTATGGACTGAATTTATTTATATTACATCTCTGACAAAGCATGTTAAAGGGGAGAAAATCTAAAAACAAGTACCAAAATCCAATGAAAAAGTGGGTTTCCTCACTGTTCTCTAGAGTTAACTGGGAACGGCTTGCACACAAAACTTCCCAGTAAAGTAAAATGGAAGTTACGAGTACACCTGAACACTCATCTAATTGAAACTGGCATGTCTGTTCAATCACACAATGAAATAATTTGCATTTTATGTCATTAACTGAGAATATATAGTTTATATGGCATATAATTATCAGGCTAATGAATGTTTATTTTTATGTTTATTAGGCACAAACACAATTACCTGTCACAACTTACTCATTTTACATACAAACTTTAAAATTTGAAATTTCCCAGCTACTAACTGATGTATTCGCTCGTCCCTGTCGCCTGTCATCCCCTCTCTCACTTTTCTCTCATTACCTGTCACTTCTCTACTGTCTCTTATTTAATGAAAGCCAAAAAAATGGCACCAAAAAGATTTGAAATCTTGCAGCTAAGCATTCAGTTTTGGCTTGTGAGGAAAAAAAAAGAAAAAGAAAAAGGTGGATCTACATACACAAAGGTGATATGATGTGGTTAAATTGACTGCAGAAGCTTTTTACAGTTTGGGTAAACTTCTAACTGCCAAACTGTAATGAAGATGAGCAACGTCTGCTCCCTCATGCACCAGTCCTGTGGACATACAGAGGGCAGCCTGCAGCAAGAGCTTTGATTCCAGCAGCTCTCAGCAGCTCCGTGCTGCTTGTAAAGTCTGTACAGTATCTGATTACAAGACTAGTAATGCTACATGTGAAAACTGCAACTGTTTAATGTTTTAAACAAGTCAGATATGGTTTTACTTTAATATCTTGATGTTACAGCTCAGCATCTTCCCCTGACTAGTTGAATTTTATTTTCCAAACCCGAACACATGCACACAAGCGCATCTATACACAGAGAACTGCATTAACATACAGCACACTCACACATTAATGTCTTAATCACTTGTGACCTACAGTAACAACACATATGCATAAAATAAAAATATGAATGCACACAAATGTGCACATAAAATGCAGGAATTTGCTCACACACACACCCCAGTGGAGGCAAAACAATCATTAAGGCCTCAAGATTGATAAGCGCACGTACACACACACACACACACACTTTGTGGCATTTGGCTAAGCAGCCCTGAAGAAGACATTTGTCATTGTTCTCTGCTGTCAGAGAGGCACCGTATAGAGAAATGGATGGATAGTTTCTTTAAAAAGGACAGGAAATATACACACACACATAATCAGCCAACCCACAATGACAGGTCAATGCACACATGAATATAAGCAGTCTAAACATAGAGTACACTGGTGAGCAGGGGGATCAGTTCTAAGCAGGCGATGACATTTTGTATGGCAGTCCTCTCGACATGGTGTTCTGCCTGTACACCTAATGGGAGTGAGTGTGTGAGACAGAGACCGAATTTATGCATGCATTTGGCCATTGGAGAGCCGCTTGTCTTCAGTGTTTTGACAGAAAAAATACTTTTTCCTTCACCTTTCGGTCGGGGAAAAAACCCAAGAGATTAAAAGGTGAGGGTACAGTGTGAGAAGTATGAAAGCTATGACTCGGCATCCTCCGGCGAGCGGTACTTATTAAGAATGCAGAGGCAACTTCTTCTAAGAAAACACTTCTTATGTGGCCGTCACCGATCCTTCGGCTCCTTCTCTGTCCTCTGCAGTGTTACTGAAGGCGAAGCTTTGTCTCTCCTCTGAAATCAAACACAGTGGCATTTAAATTTAAACCCTGAAACTGAAATTTGAACTTTGCAGCTAGAGTAGAAAAAAAGAATCTAGTACATAACTCTCAGAACTGAGGAATGCCGCTAGCTAATGCTGTTGGCAAACTGACAACAATATGACAAAACTCTGCTGAGACTCTCTGCACTTAGACTGTCTCGGGAATGTCTTGGCTTTAATGTTATTATTATATTATTTGAGGAAAAAAATGGCTTCATCAGAAACAATAATGAACATGTGACATGTGTGCTGAGCCAGTAGGTGAAATTTTTTCTCTGTAAACGATGATTAAATGAAAAATAAAGGACAAAATAAATCAAGCGCTCACATTTAAAAGTCATAGGAAACATACAGTGCTAGTAAAATGAATATATATCATTGAAAGTGTACAAGAGTACAAAATAAAGTTTACAATTAGATTGAAATTGCATTCTTGACCTTGGAGGCAGCAGCTGAGAAAATAATCTCATCACAAGATCCATTTAGTAGTTATTCTGCAGCTTTTGTTCATATCACATGATCTTCAAGACTGACAACATGGACGAGAAGTCGTTAAATTTCTAAAAAAAAAAAAAAATAATAAAAATAAACAGTGACTACTGGGCCACCTCCATCTGCTGACGAACATCATGTGATATGACTGAAAGCTCCAGAACAGCCACTGACTGGACCTTGTGGTGAGATTGTTTTCTCAATAAAAGTCTATAATGGTTTGCAGAATGAAAACGTACAGTGCAGATAGACAACTAATGAAAAAAAAAAAACCCTACAAGAGTGACTCAACTGTCCGGGTGCCTTTTGACCCCCAAATACCTCTGCTGGAGAAGACCGTCAGGTTACTGAGTGGACGTGAATATGAAGCACTTTCCAATCACTGCAGTTTTGAAATGCCAGAACAGAGTGGCGAGATGCATGATTTCTCCAACTTTAATTACACTCTGATCTGCAGAATCTGAGAGATTTCCCAAAATTCATCATGGGAAATTAAAAAGCTTTCGGATTTTCCTGCCATGGCAGAAGGAAACTGCACAAAACAGCCTGTAGTATTCCTCGGGCCATTATTTCTACATTGGGGCAACATCATCCCTTGCACTGTGAAACCGCTGCTCTGCCCCCAACCACTTAGCTGCCCCACTATTTATATCTGAAATGACTGCAGCCACTCCCAGGCTGTATCTTTTACCTTCAACTCTACCCCCCTGTCTCATCCATTAAAAGATCTTTCCGTCTCTCTCTCTTTTCCCTGCTGCCTTTACTCTATCTCCCAATTATTTCACCTTAATTTCATCTCTCCTTTCTCCCCCTTTAACCTTTCCTTTCTCTGCTCGAGGTATACTTCTCTCCCTGCCTGTCCTCACATGCAGTTGCTGTCACGCTATCAAAGTTGACCAAGCGTTTTATTGTTTTCTGAATATTTCATGACTTAAAACAGCAACATTGGCTTTGCTTTGCCAACACAGTGAAAAACAACATCTTGTATGGGTGGGTGACAGACGGGAAAGCGTTTTAGCTAATGGTGCTTTTAGCTTTTTAGTGTGATGCTTCGGAAGCTCATTTGGACAGATTGTGTATAGAACTCTACTTTGTCTCTTTTCACGCATAAAAATTAGCTTGTAATTTAGTCTGTAATGTAGATAACGTGATAACTGATCACCATGAGGAAATAGGGAAGGGCTGTGATAACAGTTACTCTGAGGCAAGGAAAACAACTTCTTTTAAAAGTGGGTTCAAGGTTTTGGTCATGGTGGTCAGGAGACACGATGCATCGGATGTGACTGGTGCACTCTGAATGGCAGCAAGGGTGAGAAAGAAACACACAGTCTGGGGTGGAGTGGATTTAAGTGCACTATAATTTCACCATCAATAAGACCTTAAAATACCCAACCACAGCATGCTGCATCACTGCCTCTGTGCGGTTTCTCTCTGGCTCCATCAAACGACTCTTTTGTATTAAGCTGTCATCAACAGACACAACCGCTCATGAATTCTTAAAAAATGTCCCACGAGTACAAGAGACATTACTTCAGACATCATGAACGGATGAAACTGGTGACCTTTCTCCCAAAGATTCTGTTTACAATGATATAAAACAAAAGAAAAGCTCAATAAATGACTTCATCGGCAATCAGAATTGTTTTAGATTAATTTTCGGTCAATTGGCAATTTTTTTCCCCAGTACTGATAGATTTTAATTCCCAAGTTAATGTATGTTTTAAGAAAGTTGATGGTGGCAGCCATGGTTGGCAGAAATAGTCCAGTGAGCCTCAAGAAAAGCTGTTAATCTGTGCTCATTAGAAGGAGTTCAACACAATGCTTATTTTCCTCAATTCCATAATTAATTAAGTCATGGCATTAACACGGCCTGACGGATTTAAACGAAACACGAGAAGAAGAAGAAGGAACATAAGCAGCAAGAGGGGGGACATTGAGGGGAGGGGAGCAAGCTTCTCCCTTTGTAGCCATGCTAGCAGCACAGCTGTATGGATGGTATGTTTGTCATTTGGTCGACTGATATAACAGCTATTGCATGCCATGTAGCTGTGGTGCAGACGTTCATTGTCCCCAGAGAATAAATCTTAATGACTTTGTTTGTCCAATACATGCTAAACTAATGACATTCCCATCCGCTTCAGCTGTGCTTTGAGCTTAGTACTAATTAGCTAATGTTAGCACGCTATCACGCTAAGCTAAGATGCTGGACATGACAGGGTTGGCACCGTCATTGTGAGCATGTTGCTATTGCAGGCGTTAATGCAGCTCAAAGCCTCACAGAGCTGCTAGCATGGACCTGGTTTGGTCTTCCTTGCAAAACAGAGCTGTGACCTCAGCGGGTTACCTGGTTAAATAAAGGTTAAATGCAATAAATAGAACAGTTTAAATGAATTATTGGTCCATATTGGTCCATAGTAATCAGTACTTGTGTCCAAGAAAATTGCCCTTGACATGTCATTGGATAACACAAGTGCCTGGCCTACCCCTAGTTGAAATTGGATCACAAGCCGTGATCAATGCAGGTGCGCTGTCACATTCAGAAGAAGAGATCGGGCATGTCTCTTCTTCTCTCCACACTCTCTCCTCTCGTCTTTCCTTCCACCTCGTCTCTCCTCTCTCCTCTCTTTCCATTCTTATCAAACCTATTATAATAAAGTAACTGCAGATGCATTAGACCAAATCGTTATGAATCATTTTAATGCCGCTCTGTAATGAATATGGCCAGACTAAATCAAATTAACCTTTTTCAGGCCTATCAGCTTCCAGATGCTCCGGATAGCTAAGGAAGATTCATATCTCTGCGAGCTCTCTCGCTCTCGTTCGCAGGCTAATGATGACGCAGGATTGTGTGTTTTCCATCTTTCCTCTCGCTGCTTCACCTCTAACTATCCTCCACCAAGTCTGCGTTTGTGTGTTTTATATTTCAAAAGGATGTAGTACTTCTGAAACCAGCCCTGTATTAGCATATGTTGTACTTAGTATACTTAGAATACTAACAGAGTGAGCTCTCCCTCTTTCTCCTCTCTCCCCCTCATCATCCCTCGCTCTCTGAGCCACTCTACCTTTTCTATTAAACAGGGTTCATCTCTCCCTCTCTCCTACCACATTTTTTCTGCTCCTCTTTTTGCTTTCCACTTCCCCCTCTCTTCCCCATCTCGATCTGCCTCTCCCTGCATCGTCTTGTCTTTTGCTCTCCCTCTTTTGCCTCTTTAAAGTACATTTTTCCCCCCTTTTTATTTCATTTTTTCACCCTTCACACTTCATCCTTCATCTCCATTTGACTCTGTCATCTCCCCACCGCCGCCTCTTCTCTCTCTCCAGTGTAAATGACTGACCACAGTTGATCCTGTGATACGCCAGATGATTCAAAAGACAAAAATTGTTGACTGAAAATAGTTTTATGTTGTCAAAGATTTAAAGGGGAAATGCCTTTAGCCGTCTTCTTGCCCCCAGAGGAAACTGTAAGACTTGGCTACACAGACAAAGACAAGAGTAGGAGCAGGCAGGACGGAGCGCTTGCATGTTATACCCACCATTTCATCACCACTAACATCTGCTTTTGCAAAATGGTCGTTAGCTTGCTCTTGGAGTGGACAAATGAATGTAAAGAGCTGAAGTTACTGCCTAAGTAGAGAGCTGTATTGAAAGACATTCTCTCTATTACTTGTACCTACCATCCAAACCTTCCTGTGCATGCATGGAGAGGTGGATGCATTGATGGATGGATGGATGGATGGATACTGTACGATCTTGGCTTCCAGCACTTGGAATGAAATCAGACAACACTTTCAGACACTTCATTAACTTTGATTAATTCCACACTACAGGCTGCTTACGAAGCAATGCGCTGGCACCGAGGCAGTCGGGTGCGTCCAAAGTACCAGTTCTGATTTACTGATCTGTGCGCGTACGTATTTTGCGTGTGCTTGCCAAACAAAGTGTTGAAATTGGACAATTCTGCAAAGCCCTGGATTATATTGTCATGCTGGAATTTTCCATATGGACATAATTCCTACAGAGACTGGGCCAAGAAATAAGGCTGAAAGTTGACAGACATTATTAGAGTATTTCAAAAAGTAACAATGTTAGAGGGCACAAAGGAGGGGATCATTAAGATTAATTTCTGCCCGCGATTCATTAAAGTAGCAGTTATGTTTCAGTCATTAACCTTCATCAGGTTTTAGGTCGGTTGCAGTTTTAACGCTGATTTATGAAGTCTAAAGTAATTTAACGAACATCAGAAATTCTTTTGCGTGCTTGTGTCCTTTGCAGTCAAATCACAGTTTCATGGCAGCTAAAGACTGTTCAAAAACAACAATTTTACAAGTTTACTGCATGTCACGCTGTGCAAGATGGGTCTAATGAATTAAATGGGTATAATAAAGTCTTGCTCGTAATCAGTGTCAGGCTGTCGGAGCTCTAAATCAGCTGTCAGAAGAAGTGTGCAAACTTAGAACACTGTTTTTGATTGACAACCAAAGATTTTACCACGTTTCTCTCGTGGTTGTCAACGTATATCTGGCACAGACCAACACTTTAAAGTGTAAAAGGGGCTTTGACTGTACCCTCACACTTATTCACTAACACAAACCATCACTTTCACTTCAACCAAAACTTAAAGAATAAGCACCAGAGCTCCAGTGTTCAGGATGACAACTTGATTTTATTGTTTTAAGGGATTAACGAAGCAAATTCAGCCATCAGAACTCAATGAACGGCAATGCACCTTAATTCCCTCTGGCAGCAGTGGGGGAAACTCAGTTTGGAGGATTTTTCAATACCTTTCTATTCCTGTGCCACACACACACACACACACACACACACACACCAACAGATGACTACAGGCGTTAAAATAGAGCTGAGTGGGCCAGGCATCACTCCAGTGACTTCAGTGCTGCATTTAGTCAACTGCAAACTAAAACTGCTCTGGGTGATATAAAACTGCTTCATAACCCTGTATATATGTGTGTGTGTGTGTCTTTGTGTGTGCCCCTGCAAGCTGTTTTCATTCAGGCTTGTTTGGTGGGTGTATGACTGGAGGGAATACCGGCGGCGGGGGAGCTTATCTCAATTACAGTGGATGCAGTTTTTGCGTTGATAAGCTATCTGACAAGCATGTTTATCTGCTGGAACATTATATCCTCCAAAGAAAATACCTTAAAATGTTGCTCGAAATATCTACAGCTACAAAACACACGTTGATGCGGTGAAACGTTATTTTTACTGGAGCTGTTCGGGGGAATCAGGGCTCGGGAAAAGAAAGGATAATGATGCAATCACACTTACAATTTTCTTCAGTCCAAACCAAAATGGAAATGTTTAACTTGTTGCTTTTTGCCGTTTTGCTCCGAATAGTCTCACGGGGACCATTTATGAGCAAACCAGGGACTGTGCAGAAAAGTTATATAAACTAACAAGTACATTATCAGACAGAGTTTTGGTGAAATGTAAAAATGTTTTGGCTGTGAAAAAGAGTCAAAGCTAGTTAGACTCCTGCTCAGGTAATTTAAGATTAACAATCAAATTACTCTGTGATATACACTGGATAAGTATAATTTAAGCTTATTTGACTAAAATCTAAACCTTTCATTTTTATTTATTTATTTTTTTGGCCACTTGGGGGCAGCTCTAAAGCTGTAAATACAGTATTGACATATTATCACCTTAAAAAGTAAATATGGCTAATGTGTTAGCAAAGAGTTGCTTATTTGCACATCCAGCGATGTAAGCCCTGTATTTACTCTTGTTTTAGCTCGTTTTAGCTCTGTTTTGGTCTCCACCAACTCCTGAGAAAGATATATATTTAAATTTCTAGCTGCTAGTCGCTAACTTTGTCTGTCTGCTGTTTTTCGGCAGGTAGTGTACAGTGGGTTTATCAGAATCAGTCATAAAACCTAAAACAACAAGCTGAAAGACACAAACGCTCTGTAGAGCTGAGACAAACTAATAATTATCTGTGAGATCAGCAGTACAAGCGACTCCTTCCACTTGACTCATTGTTAACGTAAAAATATTGATCAGTGCTGCTTTAATGATTAATTTGATTCAACACTGGATTTAAAATGTGAACTTTTTCATCAGCGGTTTTACTTTCATTCAGTCTCAATTCTAGACAATCTGGGGAAAGAGAGACTGTGTTTTTATACTGTACATGAAAGAACAATTTAAATATGTTACAAAGTCACAGGAAGAGCATGAGTGCATCTCTCATAACCCTCTGCTGCTGCCTCAATCAGCCCCTGCACCTGCTTCATTCAACCCTCTGCACCTGACTCTGAATAAACAGTCACAGCAGTTCATTAAACCAGCTCCTTTGACGAATACAGAAATCTGTTTTTCACAGTGTCACAGACTGTCTGCCTCCACACAGTGTTTCCTAACCTCAGGGTCCAAAGTTAAATTTGACAGGGGTCACAACGTGGTTAAAGACATAAAAATAAAAAAAAGAAAGAAAGAAAAACACACTTCTATTTTTTCAGGCTTTTTTCAAATTCATTGCCTTTTTATTGTCAATCTACGGGATACTTTGCATGCTGCACCTGTGATAAGAGGGTCACAAGGAGACATTGCTTAAATATAAGGTGTCACAAGCCAAAAATACCACAAAATGTCAGAAATTAGTGACAGACGTGCCTCCGAAGTTTCAGTCCAAGGTGACGTCTTCAAATCTTCACTTTTTATAAGCTGGAAACATGAATGCTTAAGCGGTTAGCTTGGCGCTAGCCTGGCTCTGTCCAGCACCACTGAAGCTCACTAATTTATATTTAGTTTGTTTAATCCACAGAAATAACATTTAAACATATCTCTCTGGCTTTTTCTAGCCAGAGATATAAGGTTTAGTGAACTTTAGAGGTGCTGGTAGGTGGATTTTTTTACTTTGGACAGAGCACGGCTAGCTGTTTCCCCCTGTTTCCAGTCTTTATGCTAAGCTAAGCTAACTCGCTGCTGGCTGTAGCTTCATATTTAGGGTACAGACATGAGTAGTATCATTCTTCTCATCTAACTCTTGGCAAGGAAGCGAATAAGCATATTTCCCAAAAATGTCGAATTCCTTTAATTATGAAAAGTTGTCATTTAATTATCTTTTGATTAAAACTAATTGTCTCAGCATTAACTGAAAGAGGAGCCTTGTGATTTCTTCAACCCTACCTTTCTTTGTTTTATAGCCATGAACTGACTGTTGCCAAAATATCAATATTCGTGCCACAGTCAGTCCTCCTGTGGTCTCATGCTATAAATATAATTACAATACTGAGAGCAGATTTGGATCAAAATATCCACCAAATTCTGTATTCTTATGTTAATGCACATATGTGTAATTATGCTCAGACGCTCCCCCCCCCACACACACCTTTTGTCGTTTAGCATGTTTACACACTTCTCTCTGTACTCGCTGCCGCAGCTTAAATATTGAGCCGGCGCTACTTTGACGTTGAGCGATTGTCCCGTCTTCATATCTGTCAGAGAGGCCGGCTGTAAATTCATCACAGGTTTTTGGGCTTTGTTCCGCTGGAGCTTGGCATGCTCTCTGCCTTTGGATTGGAGTGTCTGTGTTTGTTCCAGATAGAGAATTAGGGATCAGAGTGAGGCGTTTCTGCACCTGTATCCCCTTCACATCTCATCTCATCTCTCCGTCTCTCACTATCACTCACCCTCTCTCTCTCCCTCTCTCTCTGCCTCTCAGACACACTCATGGTGTTTTATTTGCATGCACTGAATTACAGCTGCTCCAGGGAAGACTTTTTTTGTAAATGTATGCAATAAAAAATAAATAAATACACCTGTCTTATCAGACTGAACCACAAAACAGAGCGTCACAATCCTATTAACTAATTTACACACTCAGAGTGAATTCCTGATGTCAAGGAGAGACTGATTTCTGCAAGCAAGAGGTGAGGAATCAAAACCTGACAATGAAATTCAAACTGTCACTGAGCGAGGATCCTGTCCAGAGAAATCTGAACTCAGGTTTGTTGGATCTGCTTTTGCTTTTTGTCCCTTTGGTTTCCTTTGATGTAAACCACCACTGACAGGCCGGGTTGGTAAATAAGAGCATGCTGTGTATAGCATGGTTTAAGCGTGCCGATCGTGCAGTCGGTTAAAGTCTGTAAAGATCTGTGAAGGTTCCGTCTTGGAGCTTAGAGTGGTCATTGAAACTGGGCCTCTGCCATTCATTTATTTTATTTGTAAGGGTTCGTGTTCAATATCAAACATAAATGTTACCATTTGATGTTGTACCACTCATTTTCATCTGCAGGACCTTTCTCTCCCCACCTTTAGTCGTCACCCTCTCTGTGTTGACCTTCATTAGTTGATTAACTGTCTTCCCAGCTGCTCCTCATTAGTCATCAGCTCTTTCCAGTACGTAGGAGACTTTTAGCTCATGTAACTGCAGCTACAGAGAGAAAAACAACGCTCTCGCTCAAGTTTCTCGCTCAAGTTGCCACTAAAATCCACCATCCTTCCACCTTAGAAGCTATTGTGAAGGTTGTAGTGAACATTGTTAATATTTTTTGACTATAAATGTCACTGGAGCTAAAATATTCTCATTAGAGGTGCGGCATCACTTCACCAGCCAGAACAAACTGGGCACAGAACACCAATAGATCACTGTGCCTCCTCACTGACTGTAGCTAAAAGTTGGTGCCTTTGAGCGGGACGCCTAACCTTCAACTGCTGCACTGCATCTGCTCAGCGTGCTGCAGACTGTGTTTGTTTAGCAGCTGGCAGGTGTGAATGAGTCCAACAGCGCGAGCGTGAAACAGAGCGTCACTGACGTGCAGCGTGCTTACTCAGCAAAACTGCCCTGAAAGAGAAAGGTGAGCCACAACAGTCAAAACGCGACAAAGGGGAAAACAAATTCCCACATGCACCGAGACCGGTTTGTTAAAGTGTAACTCTGCCCTCAGATTCAGCTAGAACCGTCTCTACCAGCAAATTTAAAAAATGCAACGAGTGAGCATAGGAGGCGTGGCTACATAGTGTGGGTCAGGAGACACGGGGGAGACTGACTGACACTGATTAGAGTCTTTTTTTAAATATAAATTTCATGACGTAGACAGGTCCTAACAAGTTGACTGTCAGCATTGGCCTCGCAGGTTTCAGGGCTGATTTAAAACAGTAGATGGCGTGTTGAGACATTTTCAACCCATTCAATTTTATACATTTGGTAAGAAATGTCAATATTAACTCCAGCATTGATGTGTTTCATCACAGTATAGTCGTATCATTTAGTTAACAGCTCAAAAAACACGTTGTGTGTGCAGCACCTCTTTAAGTTTAATATCATCAATGTCATTGATTCAGCGTAAATTTAATACATTAAACCAAAAACACAAATTTGCTTTTGTTTTTCTTCAGAAAATTGCACAATCTCTGATGCGTTAAACTTTGTTTGTGAATTTAAACAGGCATCCTGCAATAGTTGTGTTTACATGCACAGAACATTGCAGATTACATATTATCCTAATCACATTCACAATAAAGTAATTAGGAACTGTTTTAATAGCACAGTCACAGACATCCTGAATATTCAGTATTAATACACTGTGGGAAAGGAACTTCCACAGACCAGACAGCAGGAATCACTCTGGGCCTGATCCACCGGCAAAGGATAAGAAGCTTACATTTTGAACGAGTTTTGAGTTTTTTTTACACACAAATGGGATTAATTTCATCATCGTGCGCAGAAGCATCGTAGCTTAGAAAAGCTCTTTCATATCCTCAGAAAATCACCCGGGGAGACGGTGTCAGAGTCCACACACTCAGTCTGCTGTGTGTTTTTGTTTCAGCTGGTTGTGCTCGGCGAGGCCCACTGAGACACGCTGGTCTTGGTTTCTCTGCTTACTCTGCTTTTGGAATATGTTTGAGCTTCTTTTGCTTAAATGTTAAATACTGAATGTTTAGATTTGAGTGTTTGAGCGCTGAAAATATGAGATCCCAGTCTTGTTGGGAAAAAAGAGCCGACATTGGCCTTTGCTTTTCTGTTCTTTGGCCCTTTTTGTAATGTGTGTAAACTTAAAACTTTGACTTTCTAAATCAAAATCACTGAACTGAAACCACTGGTGTCAAGGATACAACTCCCTCTATATCCTCCACCACTGCTTCCACTCTTTGAAACAGGAGGTGGAAGAAAATCATGCATTTTAAAGTAGAAGAAAATGAAATGCCAATCTTAATTTTTGGGCTCCTTGAAGGGAAATTTGAGGGGATTCTGGAGTATGGTAATATTAGTCCTGTGCAAACAGAGCTTGAGACTAAACAATCCAATTCTGAGTTAGCCTGGATTTACATTTTCTCCGCTGCACCATCTACGGGCTCTGCAGCTGGAAATAGTTGGACTTTGCTTTAATCCCGAAGCTCTGTACAGTACAATGCTTAAGCCTCTGTTTAGACTTTTGGAACAATTTAGTGTAAAATGTCTGATAAAATTTCAAACAACAGCGGCGACGACGCGCCAGACAGCCATTCAGAGTGGTTTAAAAAGTGAGAGTCAGCGACACAAACTGATGATACAGGCTCACAGCTGTCAAATTAAAAATGTTTTGACCTCGGCTGGTCTCCGTCAAGTACATATACGCTCACAGGCTTTACCGAATTCAAGTCAAAACAGTATTTCAAACAGTTCTTTGGACCTGGGCCTCGTGTCTACACCCTTCTACTCCAATCATTTCAGTGCCAGAGCTTCACTGAGCTTCCTGCTGTTTTGTTCAGCTCTGTCATGCAAGGGTGTAATTTCCATTTCAGCTTCGGAGAAGACATCCACTGGGTACAGCTCAAGCTGCTACAACTATAGTCTTCACTAATGAGAGCAGGGTGTTATACATATCCCTTTGCTGCTTCACATGACATCCTTGCCTGAACATTGAACATATATTACTAAAGAGGCTGATTTAAATGTATGAACTGGAAAACATTTCACAGAAAATCTGCATGTTTGTTTTGGCTGACAGATGTTCCTTCAGTGCCTCGAATTCTTCAGTCGTCCAGCTTCAGTGCTAACTGCTGACTGAACTGTACAACGGATGCAACAGTTATCTAACAACCAGCTGAGTGGTCGAAAAGTGTCTGGTTTCATACAAACAGGTGATGGGAGCAATGGCGGCAGAGCTGCAATGCAAGGCACCGGCCTGGCTACCTGAAATAACTGCATGCTTTACCTCCTGAACCAGAGCTGCCCACCCCACTATAGCCAAATACATCTGCTTTAGTTTTTTTAATTACTGGTGTTTATTTAGTACTAGCAACTTGTTCCTACTAGCAACAGTTCCCATCCATCCATTTTCTGCTTATCCAGGGCTGGGTTGCGGAAGCAATTAGTACAGACGTCCCTCTCCCCAGCAACGTTTTCCAGCTCCTCCTGGGGATCCTGAGGCGTTCCCAAGCCAGATGAGAGATTATATATATATATATACTCCGGTATTTTTAAACCTGGGCCCTACAGAGACAGACCGCTTGTTAAAGAGTAAGATCCTTTTGGTTTATCCAGAAACAGGAAGTCTCGCTCAAGGAAAAGTCTCCCTCTGAAATCTCGCAAGAGGTCTCTGTAGGGATCCTTTCCATAATGTTGTCAGACACTTAGAATAACTATCTGAGCCAGAGTCAGTGGCAAAAACAAGCACTTTTAGTGGACGGACTTTTCACGGGCGCAATTGCCAACAAGGATTACGTTGCAGACATTGCAGCCCATTTGCTGATGCCGGCGGAGGCGATCTACTCGACCAATTCAAAATCTTTTGATAAGTATTAGTCATTTAGACCCCAAAAAAAAAAAATAAAAATAGGGCCCAGGTTTAAAAATACTGGAGTTTCCCTTTAATCACAGGTTTAATGCTCCGGCTTCACAGAGAACATTATCTAAACAACTACTGGGACAGATTGCTATATGATCCCCAGAGGATGAACCTTTTTTACCTTTCTACGCAGTCCACAAGCCTCCATCCATCCATTTTCTATACCGCTTTATCCTCAGAGGGTCACGGGGGGCTGGAGCCAATCCCAGCTGACATTGGGCGAGAGTCCACAAGCCACCGTAAGGCCAAAATATTGGTCAAAAAGATATTTAAAACTCTGGAGTTTACTGAGAAAATTCCTGCTCCCAAGGTGATAAACACTTTTGATGTTTAATGATCCCGTGGTCTTTCCTCTTACAGCATCCTCAGACAGACTCCTGACTTTATTTTTTTAGCGTCTCCATTTTATATCTTGAGAAAGAACAGACTTCCCAACAGTATCGCTGTGTGATATCAGTGACGATGTTTTATCTTTAATCTTTTATCTTTTCACCAAGGCATTATTTTTACAGGAGCACTAAAAATAGTTCCGGGGAAAATAAGGACATGTTAAGACACTAAAAAAAAAAGCCACTAAGTAAATAATAAACAACTCCACATATGTGTATTGTGATAAGAACGTTACAGTCGCTTGAGTGCTCGTTAACATAATTAGTTTACATGAGCTTGGTAACAGTTGTAATAGGGAGAAAGTACAGGGAACGAAATGTCATTACGTACAAATTCAGCCATTAACTGATAAGCTTATCTGATGCTACTCGTCCATGCAAGTGTGTGTGTGTGTGTGTGTGTCTCACCAGCTCAGTGTGAAGGAGGGAAGTCATTTGCACTTTTTTTCCCCCATTCCCTGCTAAGTGCCTTTTTGGCGTCATAACAGCTAATCACTTCATCATTTCTCGACTGTCTTACTCGCTCAAACACATTCAAATACGCTCGCCGACCTTATTTGCCCCCCTCGTCTTTTCATCAAAAATAATTCTCTATATATTGAGAAGGGGTATCATAATTTTAATATCACAACAATCCTAAAATCCTCCAATTAGATCCCTAAGTTGTGATAAAAAAAACTCTAAAGCCAAGTAGAAAAAGAAGTGCCTGAGAGAGACAGGGAGACTTATAAAGCCATAAAGCTTTGATTGGACATCGGCCCCTGGGACAGGTTTGAAAGGCTCTTAAGTCATTCGTAATAGGCTGAGAAGCAGCCATAAGTACTTTACATAATACATAATTAATCATTTCTGTGTTTCTAAACAATCACAATAATTGATTTGCTCTTTCTCAAACAGCATTCAATGTTTTATAACCAATGTAAAAAAACAAAAACAGTAAAAAATAAAGTAGTATTTCTTCTTTTCTTTTTTAAAGAATAAAGAACAGCGGGAATGAAAACATTTGCTCCAAAAGCATCTTTTTATTTATTTTTTTGGCTTTCCGAACACAGGACACATGTAGGGCTGGCTGCTCAGTGGGTTTGTGGGATTAATACTTTACGTTAATTCATAATTAATAGCCTCTTTGGCTCAGCATGAGAGTTGTGAGAGTGAACTACTTTATGTTTTGAACTTTTGGAGAACCACAATCCTGCGTACAAAGTACTCTGCATCGCAGCCTCGTGCACTGAAACTGAACTGAAGAAGAAGAACTGAAATTGGCAGAAAGTTGTCTGAATAAAAGTGTTTGCTAGCTAATTAAAAGATCTAAATTTGTGGCATTATTCTGAAAAGAGAACAGGTCTTTTTCTTTTTTTCACCATGGCAACTCTAAGCTCGCACTGTGAGGAAAAAATAATTCTCACACTTTCTGTTTTCTCTCAGATGTATATGGAGGAAACGTTGGACTGGACTGTTGTTGGATATGATTCTGCTCTCCCGTTGGTGCTGCTGACCAAAGTACCCAACACTATTCGAGATGGGACGTTATCAAACACTGCACCAGTTGGCAAATAGCATGGAAGTACTGCTGTGCCAAAATAATGTGTTCACTGTTATGCAATGTAAATCCTAGCAGTTAACTTTTAGTTTCTTTTTAATATGAGGCATCTAGTAACTGTTGCATTCAAACATGTATCTTAACTAAACTCTGAACTATTAATTCAAATTGGTTTTAAAAGTAAAAAATTCACTTTTTGTTAATTTAGCTAAGATGTTCGGACCTCCCCGCACTTGTTTGGGTTAATAATAATAATAATAATAACCGAAACATGCAGGTATGTCATTCAAATGAAACATGACTTCTGCACCCGACATTATCAGTGAAGTTTATGACAAAACATCAGGCAGTGGCTAACCCATTATTAACTGTACATAATGTAAATATTGTGGGTTAATGTAATTCATTAATGTATTAGTAATTCCATTAGAGCTGTTTAGGTTTATAAAAGAAATGTTAAATCAAAAAAAGTCACAGGGTTCTCAAGAGCACTCTTTGGAAGATTACCCATAATTCATAGCAATATGGATGTGACGATGTAAAGACGTATGCATATAGCATAGCAAATGACCAGTAAACACAATTTAGCTAATAAAAACCATGTATCTGAAGACATTATTTCTATTTTTATTTATCTATAGTGAGGCTTCAGACAAATTGCACTACTCAAATCCATGGCGATGAATGAGTCCAGTCTCGTAGCCTCTCATATGTCCACTGGAGACTTGACGTAACAACACTTCAGATATGTCACAGTAGTTTTTGGTTTCATAAAACCATTATAAGAGCCTGTTTGCCATGTCTTTTCAATCTACAACAACAGCAGAAAAGTGGTTGTAATTACAGATGGAGGAGAGACGCTCTGATTGATTTTGAGTTGCTTCTGTCTGGACTCGTAGATTTGTTTCTAAACTGTCTGGACTCCAGAAAGGGTAGAATAGATTAGGATGCATGATGGTGGATAAATGGCGTTTGTGTTGATGGCGTATGTTTGAGCATCCAAAATGAGAATGAATGATGGCAGGCAAATGATTGGACATTACTGGCGTTTTGTTTTCATTTGCTGTAATGGATAGAAAGGGCCCGGGTTGTGCACAAACACACACACACACACACACACACACACACACACACACGGTTACCAATGAAAATGTCACATTTATTTTGCCTCCATTCATTACAAAACACACTTTCTAGAGAAGTGATACAACATTTTGGGGAACTGTGGATGGATGACTGACGCTCCTAAAGAAGTGAGACAAGTCAGAACATGTTATGTTTGGCAACTTGATGGATATGTTCATGCAGGTTTCTGAGTAGTGTTGCTGATCAGAGTTGCCCACAAAGCATCAATACTTTGAGATCAAACAAACACGTATTTCTTATCAGGTGGTAAACAATAATTGAGAGGCCATAGTTTGCTTTATTTGCCTGAAATCAAGTGGCTCATCTGTTAGCTAGATGAATGTATCAGCTCTCTTTCTGCTTGGAGTTTACATGTTTTCTGGGTATATATGTAGATTTAGTCTTGGTGTTTCTGGTTACTCAGTCCATAGACACACAGCTCTGTGTATTACATACTCTAATATACATTTTTGTGTCCATCCAGTAATGGCCCAGTGATCTGTTTCCCTGCAGTCTGGGATAACCGTCTGTTACCACGAATTAGAAACACATGAAAATAATAAATAAATCATAAAAAGCAGATTGTATGCTTTGGAAAATGGTCGGTAGTGGTGCATATCATTGGTAGGTAATGGGCTAAGACATTTAAAAGCTGCAGTATGAGGAGAGCATGCAGTCCATTAACCTTCAGTGGTTTTAGTGACAAACAGCAAAGTAGCCACTGACACGCTGAAGGGAAAAGCAGTGAGGAGCAGATATGGTTATAGAGCACATTAACCTGACACAGACTATCTCCAGACATTGTAGAATGATTATTTTCAGCCCTCGTATTCAGAATAAAAGCCTGAATGTGGCAATTGCACTTTCCAGGCACTGCTAGGATCAGATGTCATCAGTTTATTAAGTCACAGCGAGATAAGCATGCTGGAAAATGTTAGACTCAAAAATGAATGTCTCTTTGAAAGGGAGCTAAGAACGAAATCGTTGGTATCATACTGAGCCAAAAGATAATTTTCCAATAAAGGAGGCGATACCTACAACTCTTCTTTTTAATCACACACTCACCTTTGTATCACACGCACTCTGTGGGAATGTGAGAAGATAGAGGCGTCCCGTGGCGAAGAAAATACAATCCTGCATGCAGAGAACACCGTCGGCCTGCTGTCAGATCACGACACATGACTGAATTACACTTGCTTTCACATTATTACATGTCAGCAGGAGATTTGATTTAGATACACTTGTTTTCACAAGACCTGTTTGAGCACACACATGCTAACATGGAGTGACGTAAACAAAGACACCTGCGATTGATCCGTTCACATGAACAAACTGATTCAACACACATGAAGTCACAGGAAAATATAGAGCTACATGACACAAGCACACAAAGACACTTAAGACTCAATACTGTAAAAATTCATATTAAAAATGAGAGCTAAACATGTGATGAGCATTTTTTTATTATTATTTTTAGTTTGCTTAACATGTATTTACATGTAAGTTTCTTAAAACGTCAAAAAAAAAGGATCTCTGGAGAGTTTTAAGTCTCAATCAAAGCATGCTGGAAGGTCTGAAAACATGCTAATCATGTTTCTTTAGAAATTTAATTTAATTTAGTTTAGTGAACACTCATTATTCAATCAACTCATTATTTCAAGTAAGAACAACTCATGTTTATAAGTTCTGAATTTGTCAGAATGAAAACTTAAATTTCAAGTTGAATCAACTACTAAAACCTATATATAAACACATTGAGTTAATGACAAAAGATTGGTTGATTCCACAAATTTCCTGTATGACTTTACAGGGGTTTTTTCTGTAATATAAAATGAATGAGATAATGCTGCATGACTTCAACCATTTGCCACACAAGAACTACAGTTTTTTTTTTTTAAATGCAATCTTTCAAGAGCTACTTTATTCATTCCTTGTTTTTATAAAAAGACAGTAACATCACACCTTCCTTAAACACGTTATCCACCTGTTCTGTCCCATCTCTGAAGACAAATTGCAAACAGGAAGATAATAGTAAAAAACAAACTTTAGCGACCAGATAAACTAATGAAAGATATTAGTATAGGATTTGATGTCAACATGAAAGAAATGCAAATTTATAATTTTATATGGTACAGTCCATACGACTACATACAACTACAGCATCAAAAGTGACCACAGAGTTCAATCAACACCAGACATAATGTAAAAAACTAATAAAATAAGCTTTGTGAAAAAGTAAAAAACTTCCTATAAGGCTGTTGTACTTTGAAAATTGAAATGAACATAAGATGAGCATAAAAGCACAAAAGAAGACTGTGGGCTTTATATGGAACTCTTAAGGAAGCAAAGATGTATTTTTATGTTTCATGTTTCAGGTAAAATGTACCAGAACAAAGTGGAGAAAAGCCGCCTCGTCTGTGAACCATTACGTGTGAAAAGGTCAAATGAGATTTTCTATTAGGTCTGAGGAAACAAGAAAACACAATACTTAAATTGTCAGCAGTTGACTTTTTTTGACCTAACTCTGACAAATGGCACACACACACTCCAACAAAATATATAATTTTAGTCTCACAAAGGTGGAAAAACATTTGAAACTTTAGCCAATCAAGGGATCCTGAAACCATCCGCTGAAACACAGATTAAAACGATTCTTTTAAGCTCAGCAGCTCATTAAGTGACTAGCGTAGCCTCTGCAACATAATATCTCATGTCCTCAGGCCTTTCAATACAGAATGCAGTTACCAAAACTGTTAAGAGAATAATAAAATGTGAAAAGAAATCAAATTTAATTGCAGGTTTTACAAGGAGAAAGGTTCAGTATATCTTGGTTAGCAGCTGTTACAGATGAGAAATGTCTCTGCTGATACACCCCAAGAAAACTGAAAGGATGTGTATGTGTGTGTGTTGTGTATTTATGTCCAAAGCGCATGAGGAAAGCGGGTATAAAGAATGAATGAGTCAGTCGATGTCCAGCTCAGACAAAAGGTTCAATAGAGAGAAAATCACAGTGCTGAGATGCAATTTGACTGAAAAACAATAGTTCTGGGTTTTTATTTTCAAGGTCTTTTCAGTCTGTGTGAAATCTCCTCAATGAGAAAGAAAGAAAGAAAGAGACTCATCAGTTAAAATGTCAGTTATTATTCACTATGAGTGTGATCAGACCGTTTTCAGTTTCTTTCATCTTTCATTTAGGTTCATACAGCGGAACATCTGGCTAATCAGATACCAATATCTTCCTCCTTTTACCAATGAACTCTTGTTTTGTTTTGTTTTTTGGGATTATGTCCTGTGGGTTGGCAGCCCAATGAGTCACAGACAAGTGAGCAGGGACCATGACTTGCATGACCAGATATGATGTGAGAAAAAGCGGATTTTCATTCAAAACAAGCCATTACAGCTACAGGACTAAATACCAAAATAACACAAATGACTGTTCACAGCCACCCTTATGGTTACTGTCTGGTTAAATTTAGGCAACTGAAACTACTTGGTTAAGGTTAGAGAAGCTCTAAGTCATATCTTTCCGTGGTTAGATATATCTCCGACATCCAACGTGAATAAACATCCATAATTGATAAACGTCCCCGTTTATAAATCATTGAATAAGAAACTCCTTATAACTGCAGAACTTGCCTGAGAATCATCACATTTTTAAGTTTTCTTCAGTATCAAAGTAATCCAGTGATAGTCTGTGTATAACCCCCTGAAGTATTAAGTGGTTTCTGTTCGAAAAATGGCTCAAAATGACGTATTAAGGTGTTAGCCTTGTGTGGAGTTAAACTGCTTCGACTGTCTGTACGTTTAAAGGAAAAAAGTTCAGGAAAGTTGGATCCAATTAAGGTGAAACTTGATGTTTACGCTGCTGCAGGGTTGAAACATAAGCATGACAGAATAAATACATTTCAGCTGAAGCAAGATTTCATGTCACGTACAGTCTCATTATTAGTTACGGTTTAACAAAAAAAAAAAGAAAAAGAAATGGTAACTCAAAGCGATCATAAAAGGGCCGCTATGAGCTATGGCTGCAAACGTCAATGCTAATGTGTTCAAGCTGAGTGATCCGTCATGCCAATGAAGACTGATTGGATCAGTAAACTTTGCATCCAGAGGCAGTAGAGGCCGCAGGCTGCATGTTAACTGTGTGTGCCTCTTTAACCAGTTGAACTGCCATGATGGGAAGAAAAATCAGACCTGCGCTGTGACGAAATGTACTGCCATAAATAATGTAAACAGATCTAACATAAGCAGCAATACAAATGAAGTGATAACCTCAAGATTATGCAAATATTACTGTTGCCATTAATCCACCCCTCCCCTCTCTCTAATCATGTATGACCCATTGAGATTCAAGATAATTGATACATGTAGCGAGGCATTTGTCAGCTGCATTGCTAATTGGCACTAATGTAATTAGCCTGAGGTGTCACACACACACACACACACACACACACACACACACGGTGCTAATAACTCTTGAGAATCTAGCGCAAACTAGAAAGGCAATGTGAACACACACATTGAGAACACACAGGCACATGTTGAGCCACACAGGCACAGGTGGAGGCGCACGAGTACCCGCCCCGACAGCATCCTCAGCATCTCATTTTCTGTCCGCCTGGACCTGTCGTCTTCTGTTTCTGTCTCTCTGACGTTCTGGTAATTTATTTATAATAAACGACTGGAGGTGAATGATCCTCATGGAGAAATAAGGGTTCTTGCAGCAACAAAACAAATTGAATGTCAAAAAGGGAAATGAAACGTAAATGTTACAGTGCAACAAACTTTTTGCTGGGGTAATTTTTTTTATTTTTAATATAATAACTACTGTATACACTTAGCTCTGGGTGTGTCTGGATGGAAATAAGAATCTGTCTCAAGTTAGCGTTTGTCACAAAGAACAAAAACTCATCATGTGAGTTGGCTAGCATAGATGCTAAACTTTAGCACACATATGTTTTTCCTTTTACTCAAGTGAAGTTAAGTGTCCTCACAATTACAGTAAAGTGTGTTTGGAGCTTTGTTAGCTGTTTGAAATGTATTAAAGTGCTATAAATGTTGCCTTTTCTGGTAACATTTATATCTATGTTCTTTTATAGACTGTATGCTGAGAAAATGCACAGTATAGTGGAGTTAGAGTATAGATACTGTACTTCAAAGCATGTGAATGTACCATTTTTGGAGAATAGTTCAGTGATCTATTGGAGTGAGGCACTGTACGTGTCCAAAGAATACACAGAAGAAGAACTGGGTGGCCATGATGCGCAGCGACAGCCACGTGACTGAACAAAGAGAGAAACATGACGTCACGAGCACCACCCACCGGCTGATTGACAGGTGATTTCAGCAACGGGGAATGCGGCGGCGAAAAACCAGTGATTACACTTGCCACCAAATACATTGTAATTGTGGATTTCTACAAATAAAAATGACTAATACTAATAATACATAAGCTTTTTAATGCATAGATTTGCCTCCTTCTAAAACCTTCTTATCTCCCTCTCTTCTCCACTATCCTCCTCCTCCTCATCCTCATCCTGTCTTCATCTATAATCCTTCGTAGATGAGTGTGGTAAATGGAGGATAAAACAGGTTTCAATTAAATGCATCAGAATTCAAGTCACATTTTGCCTGAGCGGCTACTGAATGAGACAGAAGATTACACATCGAGGCGCGCACACACACACACACACACACACACACACACACACCTTGAGTTTATTTGCTGTGAGCATCGCATTGTGTTCAGCCAGATTTCTATTAAAATGCACGTCATGTCTGTGGATGATTACAATCTGTGTCACTGTACAGAAAATTGACTGTCCTGTGGAATCTGTGTGTGTGTGTGTGTGTGTGTGTGTGTGAGTGTGTGAGAGAAAGGGAGAGTGTTCATTTAAGAGGGACACGTAGCAGCTCTTGGAGGGTTTTTGCAGCGTGACGCATCTTCTAATCGCTTTTGTCCGTTTGTCTCTGCATTTGTTGTGAAGCCTCTCTGTGGCCTGTAAGAGTGTGAATGTGTGTGTGTGGGTGGGTGGGTGGGTGCATAAAGTGCATTCTGATTTTTTTTTTTCTGCCTTTCATTTAGGGAGAGCTTTGAATGTGCAATAAATTAGGGCCCCAACCAGCAATTATTCTGATACAAGTAATCAATGACTCATTCAACAGTGAAAAACAGTCATTACGATTTCCCAGAGGCCGACGACATCTTCAATTTGCCTGTTTTGTTCGACCAGCAATCAAAAATAACCTAAAGATATTCAGCTCAAATGAAAGAGCTGCAAATCATCACATTTGAGAAGCTGAAACCAATTAATATTTGGGAATGCGCTTGATTAATAACTCAAACAAGTGATTGTCACAATTGTTGATGAATTCAACCATCAGCACCAAAATATATTGAATATAAATTATCTTCTGATGAAAGTCAAACACGAAAGAACGCACGAATACATGCAGTGGTTTTACATTTTACAACCTTGGGTTAGTTAGACATTTTTAAAGCCCACTGGATAAACTAAAATGTTATCAAGCTAAAAGACTATCCACAGCAGCAATAAATGAAATTTTAAGGCCTGGTCACACAAGAAAGTGGCACAACAAAGTTCATACACACATCCTCATGAAAAAAGTGGTGCCAAATTTGTGATATAGAGACTGGCAGGCCTAGTTAGCTATCTAAGCTCTACTCAGTCAAAATAACGCTTTAACGTTTAACTGTCAGTTAGCAAGCTAGATAGCTTGATCGCTAACCGGCAGTGAAGCAGTTTATACTCCAACAGAGCAGCGTTATGGAAAAGTTGATGGTGCAACACAGCTAATATGATAACTTCCTCTGTTTTGGTCGCTAATTTTGCAGTTGTCCCGATGCCGTCTCCACCAGATTTCATTTGCATAAGGAGAGTTTTAATCTCAGTATCTGCAAGGATAAAACAAGTTAAATAAAAAACAAAACTGACATTTCAAAAAGTAAAATGTTATTCAGTTTTAAATGGTGGATCAAAAATGTGAAGCATCTTCCAGTCGAGGAATGTGTGTGAAAATGAGTGACATACACCAGAGTCATACTTTATCTATTTTGCCACCTGGAATTCACCCGTGTTTCAAAACTGCAGATGATTCCAGCTTCAAAAACAGAATAATAGCAAAAAGGTGACTCATAACTATAATAGCGTCCCAGAATGTGCTTCACTTTCATGGCAGCAATCACTGCGGTGTAGGTGTCACCAATTTCAAAATGGCAGACGCCTCTTTTTGGAGTGAACCTCTTTGTACGCAGGTGGTGTGGCTAAAAATAAAGCACCTTATCTCCTATCCACCCATCTTAAGAGAGGTGTAGTGCAGAGAGGGAGGAGGGAAGACAGAGACTTGGGGGACCAATTGAGACACGGGAGGAGTGAGAGAAGACAATGGGGCTATTTATGTTGCATCTTCAAAACAGGTGAGTCATCCCTGCTCTTATTCCCCAAAAGAAAATGGGGCTAAAGAGATATCTGGAGTTAAAAGCTCCAGGGAAATAATATAAAGGTTATATATAAAGGAGAGTTAAGAGCTGAATAATATGAGGAGATTATATTATGTATTAAATATGAATAAATACCAGATCAGCTTTTATACAGATGGAAGATAATAAATATGTACAGTACATATACACACAGTGTATTACAGTAATGATAAAATGCTCACTCGTCATAGTTTGTCATCCAACTATGTTATTTTTCATGCAGTGGGAAAACACTGACTGAAAAGTGACTGAGTCTGGCAGTCAGTTCCTGAAACAGTTGGCCAATTATGGGAGTCGTTTAAATGATAATGACAACTGGCATTGCTCATACATTTTGAATTCAAAGTCAAGTTTGACTCCCAGACCTCCCGGATAACTTCTTAAAGCCACTAAGTGTGGCATCTTTATGTGATTATAGCATTAATAGGGAAAAGGCAGTACTGTATGTGCTGTCTGCCACAGAGTCTTCTTTTGATACTACCACTGGGTGGCGTCAAAAATAAGTTCAATTGTCAATCAACCTTTTTGCAGCTGTTTCACCATGACCAGCAATTTATTTAAATTTTTCCAGCTGTGAGCAGCTCCTTCATTTCCTATGTGTATTACATTGTGGGAGAATAATGTTCATCAACAGCACACTCAAAAATCAACCGTATTTAGCATGCATTCTGTCTGCTTTGAGTATACTTTATTTTGTCAACACACTATATACTAAAATCTGCTTAGAATCAGTATGTAGTATGGTTTTGGGACACGGTGAAACTGGGTGATGTAGATCTATGATGTGTATTCTTAACACCTCCCAGAGAAACCACTGTGTTTTACCAGTTTGAATCAGTTAAATCTGAAGCATAGAGAATGCACATGTCAATCATGGTTAAAGTCTAATCTAATCAAGTAAATTTGGTCAACACCCACTGACAACACAGTCCAGGATAATCCACAGACCTCACTGAACAGTTTTCACTGAACTACTTTCTACCTTTTTCAAGGTTTTCATAAAAAACAGGAAACTGTTTCTGGAGAGCACATTGCTGCCGAGTTTTTCAAATGCAATTTTCTAGTACTTTTGGCGGTACAAATGAAATCCCACTCGCCTCCACTGTATCAGGGTGGTAGCTGCCATTTCAGAGGTGGATATATATATCAAAACATAACAGAACAGAAATCATTTGGGGTTTTTCTTTTGGGTTAATTTGAGTGAACTGTCCCTTTTTAAGGAGTGGTCTTGGTTGGTTATTCTAAACCATGCAATTTGTCCCATGTTTGCACGACAACTTGAGATGACTTCTTAGTGAATCACATTAAAACTCTGCACACTACAGGTCAAACCACTGAGCTAAGAAACAACGTACAATTTGCCCTTGCAGAAAAATCCTGGTGAGTTTGTATCCGAGTCAGTGCCAGCTCCAGGCAGGGATGCTGAGTTGTAGGCGACTGTGCTGCTCTCTTTTAGAAATCCTCCCCAGCATAAGCTTCAGATTACTTCCCTCATTATATACCACATGTGAAACTGGTCGTGACTCTTCTTCCACCGCTGGTTGAATGACCTTCCATCCGCAGTCCGAACAGCAGGGTCTCTCTCTCGGTTTCTACTGCAGGCTGAAAACTCATCTATTCGAGATAAACCTCACGCTATCCTCTCCCCTGTGAGTCATATCCCCTCTCCCATAACTGTCCTCATCGTCTTGCTCTAATAAGCTCTTATCATAAAAAAGAATAATCCTTTCTACCTCTCTTCTTAGCTCTTATTTCTCTTGTCCTGGTGCTGGACTTTGTCACGATCACTCAGGGGTCAAAGAAATTTTGCCAGGTCAATACGGCTCTCATCCCCATTCACTTCTTGCTATTGGTTGTTTGTAGCAGTGGATGGATTGAATGTAATTCTACTGTTGCCTTCATTGTGAGTAATCTCTGATAAATGTTTGCTCCACCAGCAGGGCTCCTGACAGTTTGCTGCAGTCCTTAAATTTTACGAGAAGAGAAGAAAAAACAACTCTGGTTTAATGAAGAAGAAAGCTAGAAGACTTTAGCTCTCTGCAGGAAAGTTTAAGGCCTTATGTCTTGTTTTGTAATTGTGGGGACCTTCACTGACATCTTTCTCAACCATGAAATCTGCTTAGTAATTCTAATTTAAACCGTAACTCTCAGACAGCCCTTTAAAAAAGGTGCAAGGACTGGACACTCAAGAGCACAAGCATACACTTTCTCCGTGTGTCTCAGCTAAAGATTAGCACCTGCTGGGTGTCTGCAGGCTGGAGGAAGAATATTAACAACGGACCCGACTCTCTCTGCATGGTGCAAACAGAAGAGCATGACTCATCCAAACGGAGCTCATAGCGGCGAGTGGGCTGCGAACAGTTTGGAGCAAAACACCCCTCAAAATCTTCATTTCTTCTGGGTGAAAACGCACAAAACACACACACGTGCAGACGTCTTCCACGCTGTCCCTGTTCCCTTCGATTATTCCTCCACATCTCTCAGCGGGACAAGGCAACGCTTTTCAAAGCCACCACGTCCCCGGTCCATGATCCTCTTTGATTGTTGCCGATTCAGGGTCTTAACCCGAACACCGATCCATTTCATTCCTATTCCCCGACTGTCACCTCTGCTCCGCTCTCCTCTAATTTACCATTCCGGTCCAGGTTTCATCAAACTAATCAGGTCAGCGGTTCCGATCCCTCACTTCCTTGTCGCCTGTCCTCAAGGCCGTCCCAATTGGTCAAACGGAGCAGAAGCGGCAGACAGGCTGAGTCAAGAGGAAGGTTGGGGATAATTTATTCATCGCAAATGAAATGCAACGGAGCGGCGGCAGCACTGGCGGCTGGAGACGCAAACCACACACAAAACACGGATAAAAACATACTTAGCACATGCATACTTGCAGACACACCAACAGAGGCCACTCGCACACCAGCATGGCGGTTTCCAAGTTGCCTGAGCCATGATGAAGTGTTTTCAAGGTGAGGCATTTGTTTAAATTATTTTTTATTTCATCAGGGAAGTGGGTTGTTGTTCTCTTTCTCCTTCATCGACTTTTGGAACAAGAGCGAAAGAGACAGAGAGAGAAAACGCCCTTGCACACCCTCAGTGTTAACTGTAAACCAATTAGTTCTGCAAGAGTTGGTGATGGACCAAATATGATTGGCTGTTTATGCCGCACTTGTAAATCAATTATTCAATCAGGTCACATTTTGTCATTGGCACTAAGCGTCCCTCTGGCAGGATCATGGGCAGATTGTGAGTTCTGTCAATGATATTTCAGTTTGTTTTCCTTTTAATACATTTGCAAACATTTCTAAAACCCTGTTTTTGCTTTATCATTATGGGTTATTGATTGTAGATTGATGAGGAGGAAATTAATTTAAACGATTTTAGCATAAGGCTGCAACTTAACAAAAAAGGAAGTGAAAGAAGTGAAGGGGTCTGATTACTTTCTGAATGCACTATACAGTATGTGGCCACTCCACTGATCAAGCCAATCTATGAGTGATGGTTCAAGAGATCTCCCTCTGGTCTTTGATGACGTCCATTTGAATTCATCCAGAGAGCACTGAAGGAGTTTAATCTTTAACGTTCAGTGGGTTTTTCTGCAGTGCAGTGCTCCCTGTTCCTGTCCTTGCGGGATTCCCTTGATTTTCTAATATTCTGATAAGCTTTATCACTTTTTCCATACTCTAACAGACAAAGGAGAGACTCAGTTATGTTTCCTGTGAATCCTGAAGGGGGGAAGGATTTCGAATGAATCAACAAAGCAAACGCTGCTGGGGCTCCGTTTTCAATCAAATAATCAATTTCTGAAGGATCTAAACTGTGTGATGTGTTCCTGGACCTGCGAGAGCTGGCTGTTCCCTCTGAGGTAGGAACAACATACAGCAGCCCCAAAAAAGGTTCCTGCCACAAACTTGAATGGTGTCAGAAAATAGCTTGTACTGACAATCAGCCGGAGCGCGACAGGAGAACATCTTCTGCATCATCTAATTTTGGTTTACTTGCCGAATTACGCCTCAGGCTCCTTATCTGGAAGAACATGACAGCTAAAAATCAATATTTATGTGACCACAAATCAGCAATCTGGAGAAATGACACTTTAATAGAACAAAACACGACTTATCTGCTTAAAGTCTGCTGTTGAACAAGCACACTGACAATGACATGACAGGCACATAAACTATCTGCTGCTGGAGTCTGAAGGTTTCTCCATCATACATATGATAGTGTGCAATGTGATAACCTTCTTAACACAACTTTATTCTTCAGACTGGTTGATTTTGGTTCATATATACGTCCTTGTCATACAAACATAATTGGGGCCAAAAGTGCTGATAAAAGTAAACAGCTAACTTTGCTAGCGACAAACATTTAGCCACATTGGACAGGAAACGTATGCAGAAGAAGAGCTTTGATGCTTTTTTTCCCCCCGCCATAAAAGTGTCACAGTTGGGATCCATTGTGAGGTTATATTTCTTGAGGAGTCACTTCAGTGTTTGTAATGTACAGTATGTATTGTAATGGGCATTTCAGCCTAATGAGGCCAGTGGCAAACCCAACTTCAGGCTTCAAAAAGTTCCTTCAGAAGCCCATGTGTAATGTAAACCTTCCCAGCAGTGTATAATAATAATAATAATAATAATAATAATAATAAAATTCCATTATATAGCTAGTTTTAAACATCAGTTCAAAAAGGAGATCAATTGGAAGTGTATAACAATATTTATAGGAATAAAGGCAGAACATGAGGAAGGAGATCTTCCTTACTGAACTTTCGCCAAAGCTTCAGTTAAAATACCTTATTTAAAAAGGAGAGAATAAGAAAAAGAAAAACTAATAACAAATATCATAGCAGAGACGTGCTGCCTCGCCTCCGCTAACGTCGGAGGAATAATATTGCATTTTTATGAAAAATTATGTTAAGTTTCACACAGCAAAAGAAGTGAAGTGAGTGAAGAAAATGTTAAAACCGGCATCTAGAAACTACATCGATAACAAAATGAAACGCTTCAGGATCTGTCTGATTCGGCTCAGCAGGACACAGTGAGCGATCGATCACGTTAACCAATTAAATCAGAGCAGCATGTTGCAATGCCGAGGAAAAAAAAGGAAACTTGGGGTAGAGGGGTGGGGATGTGTGAGAAAATACTGCAGGCTGAAATTAGTTTAGTAATGTCCAGCTGGACACATGTTGTATCCACAGAGTCTGCATCGAGATGAAGTTAGTTTTAAAAAAAGGTCCTAAACACCACTGGTCCACCCACACAGGTGTCTTCAGTTATTTTGCCCGATTATTTTGCATGATACAGATTGCAGTTGATCGACAGCTCCCTCACTCTCCTGCCGTACCTGTTACGGTGGGTCAAAATGACACTTATCATTTTTATTGGTGCACTGAGTTTGGTGACCAATCAGAGTAACTCGAAACACCTGTGTGACTGTGCAGAGCCTTTTAAACTTAATTTTGACCAGCTGGACTATTTTAAAGAAAAAGCCTCGTTTCATGTCTGGTTTTGGGGATGCGATGTAGAGGACGATCTTACAGCTACTGCTGGTTTATTATAATTTACTGTTGTAAATGATAGTACAGCAAAAACAGCATCGGCATTGCCATTGTCAGGTGAAAAGCTCATACTGGAATTTGGGGTATATTAATGAGCATTATGGCCCAGTTTCTGTAACAATTTGGCAGCTGAAAGAAACCCTTTCAAAGCTGAAAAAAAGGCTTATTTTCTAAATTCCTGAAAAGCAAAAGTTTTGGAGTAAGTGTGTATGTGCATCTCTATTAGGTGCTGCTTCCAGGAAACTCCTCCCGAAGAACCCATTGTGTTGGTGAAAAACCTTTGAATAAAATGAACTAATTTGACTAGTGTTCTCTCATTACTGCCTTGGGTCCCCTACTGAGGTTATTTATTACCCACAGATGCAGACGTACAAACACACAAAGCCTGAGAGAAATATTTGCATACACACACACACACACACACACACACACACACATACATTACCCACTTGGCATTGCGGTGTAACAGATGGGTGACATCTATGAATGCCAGAATAAAATATGACAGCCAATATCCCACTGTGTGCACACGCTAACAAATCCATTGACTTTGATCTGCGTCCGTTCACTGTGACTTCCACTCACTCACCATCTGTGGGAATTGCCAGCTGTCAATTTACTATTTCAAGTCTTTTGGGGTGTGTGTGTGTGTGTGCGTGTGCGTGTGCGTGTGCGTGTGTGTGTGTGTCCACAAAAACCAAACAAACAGCAACGCATGTACGCACGCAGGAGGGACACATTTGCAAAAGTCCTAATTCTGTTTCCCAATTCTGTTTCCAGAGGGAGCAAGTCATTAAAAGTAATGGAACACACACATTCCTGCAAACACACATGCCAACACATGTGTTGAATGTAAAAAGTGACTGTTGTGATGAGCAAAAACCTAAAACACGGCCTGAGAGAGTAAAAACCGAGACTTATCCTCAGGGGCAACAGAGATTATATGTCTTTATTTTGTGTTTTTTATCTTTTGCTGTTTGACATAAGTTTTGAATCTCTTTATTTGGGCAGTTTCTTCATTTCAGGGACAATTAGCATGAATGAGCAAGTAGAAGTTCAGTGTCTTCAAGCAATTTTTGGATTGTTGGTTGGAAGTCACTGCGAGCTCTGGCAAATTTGATGGACATTTTCTAGACTTTTTTCCCTTTAATCCTTTGAATATCATTTTGTATTTTATAGATTTCTTTAGTAGTATTCTGTGTAGTATGTGTTGTAATTTTACATCTCTAAGTATTTCTTAATTTCTAATTTTTTTTTTTGTGGAGTATTTTCTTTTATTTATCTAAATCTAATTTTTTAAAAGCCCCACAGGTGTTTTCACAGATTCTGCCTTGGAGCCCTTCTCGGGATTGTGTACATATTTGTTTGCTTGACATCTCCCTGACTCTCCTGGTAGTTTTCCTGCACTTGTTCGGGCGTGACAACCAAAACTTTACCATTTCTATGGTCCTTTTTTTCCTCAGCAGATATTTTGACAAATGTCCCAGAAAGCCATGATGACAGTGTGACAGTGAGCCACTAGGACCCTGAAACTGAGGCTGCTAAATCAAATTCAGCCATCGTTAACTCTGTCATTTACACCTGTGCAGCTTCAACCTGAGCAGAGGCCTCATCAGCCAGAATAAGTGAAAACACCTGCGTGGGTGTGCAAAACCTAAGCTGAACATTGAGGTTTAAAATCGTATTAACTTTGGATATTTGTGTACATATAAGCAGGAAATCATTGTCCTCAGAATGACCTGCAAGCCCTCCCATACATTACCACTATCTACATTCTTATTAGGCATTGTCTTCATTGCAGTGGACATGTTGTCATTTGTTGCAAAAAGTGAATTTGTTGCCCTGTGTGAAGTTACCTCTGACATGCATTTACATTTTAGTGATCATCATGAAGCAGAAAACAATGAAAAAAAGCTGCAGCCATTTCAGCTTTGTCCAAACTGAGTTTGCAATCATGCTGCAGGTGTATTCACGCTGCATGCGTCAACTCCGAGAACAACAGGTGAAACGTTGTGTTGAGTCACACCATTTTTCAACTCCCAACAGTAAAATAACTGTGACCGTTTGATTCGTTATTGCTGTAAAAAGAAAAAAAAAGACCTTAACTTCTAATTACCGTAAGCATAATTTGTTTTCTGCCAGCGTGGCATCTACGAAAAGAAAATCACGTCCCAGAAGTGCAGAATTCGCAACTCTAACGCTCCCCAGCAGCCTTCAGAGGTAATTATAGTTCTTTCATTGTTTCCCACAGATGCACTGTTTCAGCCTGCTTTCTCTATTGATTCCACTCAGACTGTTTGATTGAACTTTGCTTTACAGTACATTGCTTTGATGACGAAGACCTTCGATATGAGCCAAGCCGTCAATCACGCAATTATTTCAAATCACACAGCCTTCATGATGCACAGGTTTTTTTTGTTTTTGTCTTTTGAAGTTGGCCATTTCATGTTCTTTATTCACACACGTCTTTCTCATTTACACCTGCCTTTGAGTCAGTTTGGGCTTTTGATGAACGACCCTCTAAAAACCTGAAGTTTATCTGCACACACACACACACACACACACACACACACACACACACACACACACACACACACACACACACACACACACACACACACACACACACACACACACACACAGGTGTTCTCACTTATTCTACCTGATTAGACCTCTGCTCAGGTTGAAGATGGGAAGGACTAACAAAACAAAACAAAAGCACGACACAAATGAACAATAACAGATCAGGGCAAAGACAGTTCTTGAGATATTATCACATTATAGCTGTAAATCACAATTTATCATTTAAATTGTTAGTTTTCCTTTTTTCTTATCCAAAATATCAGAAAATAGAGGAAGATGCTGTTCGCAGGTTTCCAGAGACCAAAGTAACATCTTCAAATAGCTTGTTTTGTCCAACAAACCACCCACATTAAAAAGGTTGTTTAATTTACGGTGGTAAAAAACAAAGAAAAGCCCTAAATCCTCACATTTGAGAAGTTGGAGCAAATTATTATTTAGCATATTGGCTTATAAATAAATGTTTGTTTTTTTGATGCACCACATAGCAGTTCAATTAAGTACTGTTGTTGTAAAATGCACAAGCAAAACAGCCCCAGCATAATCAATACTGGCAGTATCAGCATATGTTAGATGGGTGACTTTCTGCGTGCCTCAAGCTTAATTTTAATTAATTTGTGTGGATGTTCTGCACAGACTTCGGAGAACTTCGACCCACGAATTCGCACCATTGACCAATAGTAAGATGTCTCGACAAGCCTTACCTTTGAGGGGACGGAGAGCCGGAGAGTCCAAAACTGAGGAAGCCATCGTAGCTTATTAGATGAGTTTCACTCACTTTTATTTAACCTCCTGACAGAGAAATAAATGTTCCACATAAGAAATGGTTTGCAGACAGTTATGAGACAGGAGTCGATGGTACAAATACTGTCCCCTTAGCGACCGAGCTAAGATAACGAGCTTGCTAACTGGCCGTTAGCAAGCTTGTTATTCAACAACAGTGTGAAATGGTGAACAAAGAAGGAACTGACCAATGAAACCCCCCCACCCAAGTGCTTGTCTACTGTATACATACAGTTACACACACACACACACAGCTTGCAAGCAGTGCTGTACTCTCAGGTCAACTAAGGAGGTCAGGAGAGGACCCGCCTGGCAGAGCTGGGGTGTGTAAGTGTGTGTGCACACACACACACACACTTGAACAGCTATCATTGTGAGAAACAATTTGAGTCTTAGATCTTGGGAGTGAGGACATTTTTGGAAAGTGAGGACATTTTGGCCGGTCCTCACTTTCGGACAGACCTTCAGAGGACTGTTTGACGGTTCAGACATTGGTTTTACGGTTTTAGGGTTAGGGAATGCATTATGTCAATGAGTGTCCTCACATGTATAGAAGTACAGGGGTGTGTGTATGTGTGCGTTTTTGAATAAGTTTTGCATAATGTCTGCTGAGAGAGTACAAACTTCACTTTGCATTTTTTTGTAATTTATGTAAGACACAAGGGTTTCCTCAATTTTTCAGTCCACTGTGTGTGTGTGTGTGTGTGTGTGTGTGTGTGTGTGTGTGGTTTGTTTGCATAATGCTGCATAATGAGGCACTAAGAGTGTGTGTATGTCTCTGTGAGTGAAATTACATTCCTCCTGGTGTTTTGTGTATTTTTCTGACATGCAGGTGGTGGGTGGGTGCGCGCGCGCGTGTGTGTGTGTGTGTGTTATTTAAAGCAGGGATTAGGACCACCAGAGACTCAACACCTGATTAATGCAGAGAGATGGATTGAAAAGTGGATTTGAGCCAGTGGATTTCAATACACACACACACACACACACACACACACACACACACACACACACACAAGCTCATAACACACACAGAAAATTGCTATTAAATACAAACACAAAAATAACACCCTTATGCAACACACATACTCAGAAATACACACAGAAGCTTCTGCGAAGACTGAAACCACGCAGACCTTGTATTGACATTAGACAGACACTAAGGGAGAAGCTGAGGGACAAATAAGGAGACAAAAAACATCAAGGGAGAAGGCAAGATGAGAATAATACATACACAACAAAATATAACAGCATTAAGTCAGCGAGGCAGTCAGTCAACAGCAGCAACAAAGAGTTCAGAGGAGACGGGAATAAGTTTGCATTCATACATTTTTCTGGATGTGGGCTCATACTGAAGCTGCACTGGAAGAAGTTTCTAAAGACCGTTTGACGTCACTGAATCATCAGTCCTCTCCCACAGAGAGATGCATGTATTGTCAACTCTCGTCAAGTCAGAAAGACTGTCAGAGACACAAATAAACACGGCTGCACGACAACCTGAAGAGATGACAGCTGAGGGGGAATTATAAAAAGGAACAACTGCGCTGCTGAAAAGGCCCAAAACTGCTGGCACCAAACCAGAGCTGGACCAGAGAAAGATGCAAGTTAGCAGGCTAACCTTAGCCTCTAAAAATCAGGGCGCTAACTGTTGACTTACCTGCATTTTATCATGTTATCAGCACATGAAATCCACCCAGTTCTATGTGTTTTTCCTTTGGTTACAGGTGTCTGTGATTCCTTTCTTAAATAGGTTCATTCGTGATATTTCTTGAATACAGACTGCTGACTAGGCTGAGCAGCCCGATTTTAAACCTGAGTGAATGTGTTTGTGATGTAATCAGTGCCCTCTCAGTGCAACCATTGCCTTCAGCTGCACAATGTGACACCAACTGCGCAAGGAAGGAGCTTGAGTGATAAATAAAGTGGCATCCTCATGATTTTAACAAAGAACTCTGCAGGTACTGACATGTTAGTTTGATGTACTGATTCAATAAATGTTCCGTCCAACATACCTGCATAATACTGGATGTTCAAGTCTAGTTTCCTAACCTGCTAAAGCACATATATTATTATTATTATATTATTTATTTAATTATGTATCATTATCATTGTATTACAAATGTATTCCACTGTACAAAGAGAAGTCTTAAAAGACTACTCCATCGATTTAGCATTGCACTTCTGATGAGGAGCGGGCTAGAGAGGTCTGGTAAACCCACTTCTTTCTAACTCCACACCCCCAGATTTTTATTTATTTTTAAACTTCAGTCTTCAGCCCCAACCGACGCTGACTCAAGTGACATCACTTGAGGCGATTTATCAGATTGATTACATTACACAGTAGGCTGTTTACATCTATCGCTTACAACTACTGAATCTGAACAATTTTTGTCAATGAAAAATTACAACAGAACAGTAGCTTATTCCTGCTCATTACACATGCCCCTCTTACATTACATAACATATTTGGGTTCTGAAGTAATTAAAAGTTCATATATCTTTACCATAGTGGTGCTAATATTGCTATTTTCTTCATACATCCCACAAAAGAGCAAGCTAAAAACGTATTAGGCTTCAAGTTTTCAGTGGAGTGAAGTATTCATACCTACAATTCCCTAAAAAAAATTAAAAAAAGCTAAAATGTGCGACCAGTACATTCACACATCAGGCCTGAGGAGACAGCAGGAGAGAGAGAGAGGAAGAGGCGAAGAGAGGGGGGTAATCAAGCTAGAGAGAGGCCAAGAATGAAAGAAAACAAAAAGAGAGAGAGATGAATACAAGCTCTCAATTATGTATCACTGACTCCCCTGCGTGGGTAATTTGTCCCGTTTTTTGTTGGGTTTTTTTTTTTTTTTTTGCAGCAACAAGCAGGCAGAACAGTCTTAAAAAAGATTTATGTTCAACATTATTAATTAGCCTTGAAAAGAATAGAACGTCTATGTGCTTTGTGTGTGTGTGTGTGTGTGTGTGTCTTTGTGAGGCTGCCATCCAAATGCTTCCCCACTGCCAAATTTGAACGCACCAACTTTCACTGGGAGTCACAGAGCTGCAGAGACAGAAAGGAAGAGAGAGTCATAATTGGTAGTGATCGCTCCAGCTTTTCCTATCACATCACGGATTGCTCACAGGAATGAAATTATGTTCTTCCGTGTGTGTGTGTGTGTGTGTGTGTGTGTGTGTGTGTGTGTTTCACAGAGAGAGTTAGCAAGAAAGAGATGAATTCGAAAAATCTGTCCAAAGAAGTAAAACCGATATTTGATCTTTGCCGTAGCGTGCTCTGATTTTAAAGTTTAAAACTGAGCACTTTGGCTTCCTCGTAACAGGCCATCAAGTGACGCAAGTGCACACACACACATTCTTGTACAGATCTCCAAGGCATGCTGCATATCCACATGAGTCATCCCTGTGAGAAACACACACAGAAACAAATAAACAGATAAACTTGGAAAACAACTGTGCAGCCCTCTGGTCACACACATCATTAATTTATTGTATCCTTTCTCTCATATACACACACACACACACACACACACACACACACACACACACACACACACACACACACACTTCATCAACTCACTTCAAGTACATGCACACTCACAGGCGCACTAATTGACTCACACCTTCAAAACGAATCACACACTCTCACCCACCACACACTCGCTCCCATTATTCCTCTGTTTATGTAAATGGCTTCCTCAGAAGGCATGAAGGCAAAGGTTTCACATTTGTACTTCTAATCAGCATGAAATAGCTTGTTAGCCGCTAATCTGATTGCATTCTGCCTCAAAAGGCCAAAACAGATTGATCCAGAAATATCTTCCACCGGCTTTTCGGCTCTGTTTGCTTTCTATTCTTGGCGAGGGCGCTTCAGAAACCGAGCAAATGTAAAGAAGAAGCTCCGGAGGGAGGCATTACATCCACAACATGCGACTTCTCGTATGCACACGTCTTCTTTTAACAGACACGTACAGGCTGCATTGATTAGCTGCGCACATGCTTACAACTCCTGAACAAAATGTCCTTTTGAAATGGACATTGATTACAATATTTTGCATTATTCATTTTCATTTGACTGTTACGATTGGTTTTGACAAAACAAATTGTGAAATGTAGGGCTGCCCTATCAGGTAATTACAAGTAAATGCTTCTTACTTCACCTTCTTATTTTATTTTTCTGAGCTAGCTTTATTTGCACAGAGCATCCTAATAAAAATGTGTCTTATTACAATAAAAAAATATGTGGAGGACAAACTAAAGAACAACTTAAATGCTCCTTGCCATCTAAGTCTCCAAGTGAAACTCTTTTGTTTTAATGACGATGGTGGACTAACTACAAAATGTCCCAAAGGTGTTCAACTGGATTTAAATCTTGTGACTGTGAAGGACATCACATAACATATGATTTACCTCATTAGCGACCTGTCATGCCCTGTACAGAAGAATGTGCATCCCTTATGTTTCTCCATTCATTTATTTGGATTTTCCCTTTAATTTCCCTGCCTGCATCTTTTGGATATAAATAAAAGCAAGAAACCAAGTGTTTAATATAAATATAACCTGAGGCTTTGGCAAAAGATCAATAAGGGAGATCTTGTCTCTCGTGTTTTGCATTTATTCCTCAGTGAATTACTGCTATTTCTTCTCCATCACTTTTGCTTTCCCGCTCCCCCTACATCCACAACTCTGACGTCACCACATCTGACCAATCATACTGTATTTCTGCCTCCGTTCTCCTCCGTCTTTCGGTGTTATTTTTTAAATATCATTGCAATCCTGTCTTCCAGACATTGTGTAACCCCATCACCACCTCCATTATGTCCAGGGAGACTCAACTGAAAGTCAGCTGCTGGCTCTCCTCCTCCACCAGCAGCCTCCAGACTCCCGGTGGATCCAGTCCTACCTCCTATCTTCATGTACACTTAATAAAGATGCTTCACTTCGATGGGGTCCAGCTGCCAACATCTTTCTCTGTCACTAACCTCAATAATATTATGACCTGCCAATTCATCTCCCAATTATTTAACTGTAGCTAGTGGGTTTGCTTTTCCACAAGGCTGTTTTGGAAGGCATCATTTGGAGATCTTCAACAAAAACGATTTATATGACGAATGTTTGGTTTAGGCATAAAAACAAGTTGGCTAAGGTTTGGGAATGAGAATAAGAATAGCCAATAAAAATTAACAGCAAAGATACAGCACACAAGTCACAATAAACAACATAAATAAATATTTCATGTCTGAAAAGGAGTGGGAAGAAGTGAATACTTATCAACTCCTACCACTTTTTTATATTTTATCAATAAACTTTGTGTTAAATGAACTGCAGTCTGCTGTGCTAACATCACATGCTTTGGTTTTGCGTTGCTATAACAAAGTCAAGCTACGTCAGCCGTCACCTCTGAGATGCAACATTATTCAAACGACCACTAAAGGTCCTGGTAAGGTAAAGGTAAACAGGTATTTCAACAAACGATCAGTGCTGACGTTTTTCTGGCGAGGACAGATTCAATCTACCGGCCTCTGCAGCCTACAGATGGCAGCCTCCTCCCTTGGATGCAAAGCAAAGAACTGTCTTTATCTGGGGTGGATCATTTTGACGTGCACCTGCATCATGTAGATGCATTCAAGCTTTGTCTCTGACTCTCACACCCATGCAAACACACACACAAACACAAAGCATATTCTGACTGTCAATTCTTGATGCATACATTTTCATTTCCACAAAAAAAAAATAGCAATCAGGTGCCAAGTGATGAAACACACACACACACACGTGGAGCCTCTTTCTCTCTCATTCACACACTCAGAGTCAACACTGCACTCTGAATACAAGTGTTAGCCTGGGAATTATCAGTAGAGCTGCTGTTTGCACGGGTAGAGGCGTTGTCAATATATTGACCAGACAAACGTACAAGCTGAGATAAATGAGCAAACAGCTGCAGCTGAGCATTCTCCATTATAATAACTCAGGGCAGCAAATGCACTGGAAGTGAAAGCAGATATTTAGGTGTGATGTGTCACAGGACAGCGTAGTGATCTTGGCGGAGGAAAAACGATTGAAAAGAGATTATTTTCGGGCCATTAAAGCAGGACGACCAGTCACTTCACCAGTCAACATCCAGCTGCATTTATTATGGAGCTCCGGGTCTTTACAGAAGTAGCACAACGCTAAAAAGAATGAAGGATTCAGTTCTTGAATGAATTTGCCTCCAAATCACACTCGCACACAGAGGAGACCTGCCCAATTCATTGCTCACCTCCAATCAATATTCTCCCTCTGTCCCTGTCCATCTGATTGAGAGAGATGAGATGGTTTCATGTGATTGCATCAGTTAATCAGAATCATTACGGTCAGTTTGGCTGCTGCGTATCACCACCACCTGTCAATCTATTCTTACTTTAAAATTTACATACTTTTACTTTTCCTCTTTTCTTTGCCGTACACGTATTTGTCCATCTCGGACACTTATATATTTCAGTGACACTGACCTTACACTAAATGATATCTGAAGTAAGCTACATCAAGACAGAGCACATAATATTAAAATCAAACCTTTCTAATGTCATCCTGAGTCTTTGACCTTGACTTAAAAAAAAGGTACGTGATGATACATAATGTGATTTGACCCTAAACTGAAGATCTACCCAGCTACATAGCCAAGTTTCACCTAAACATCATTACACGTGAATTAAACTTGATTACTGTACATGTCATAGCTCTATAAACCACACCAGCCATTGCAGCCAAATGTTTACGGCTATTATAAAAAGAAATAATAGAAATGTGCAGCCCCACTTGCCAGACTGGTGGTAATGGTTCAAATTGTCTTGTGCTCTCCGAATGATTTGAGCTGAATAAACTAAAAGACTGAACAATGAATCATGACTAACCGGTTTGATGTGCACAAGAGCACAAAAGTTCATGCAGTTACCCTGGTGCTTGTTGTGTAAGAAGTGGATTTGGCATAATATTGACAATCAGCCTCACTCAAATATAAGAGAGTGCAGATAAAACACATAACCTGCTGCTTTTAGATGGCTTGGATGAGAGATTCTGGTAAGAATTAGACATTAATCTTTACTCAACCTTGTTGGTATTTTTGCCATAATCAGAAAAAACAAATTACATTTCCTGCATTTGGATGTGTCTTCCAGTTAAAGGGTGTATAACAAAAGACAAGCAAAACTTTCATAAAATGTATTTTAGGGAGCTCTGTGTAATCACCAACTCAAGTGCTCAGGTGTGCCATGCATAATGTGGAGCTGACCTGCACTCTGCGCTGTGCATCTGCATGAAAATCAAGCCCTAAATGTCATGTAATGTTTGGTCGGCGTAACTTCCTTCACAGACCGAAGCAGCACCTTTTCACAACAACCCTCTTTGCCCCATTTGTCCGTCTTTTCTTTTTGTTTGTATCTTGCAGAGATGATTGAAACATGCAGTAGTAGTAAAAAAAAGGTGTCAACTCACTGCACCTGCTGCCAAATTTGAGCGCATCATAACTGTAAATAATACACCTCAGAAACTAGCAGGGATGGGCGAATTTGCACATCAGCAGTACTGGGAAACTTCAAACTGATTAAGTAGAACACTGAACACTATTATTATTTTCCTGTTTCAGCAGTGAGGTCCCAGCTGGGTGTAAACAAACAAACTCCTCCTTATGTATTCATTTGTCATCGTAACAGCAGGCTACTTTAATGGCGTGAGGTGCCAAAGAGCTGTTGGCTGCTGCTGATGTCTCAAGAATGAGTCCAACTGATCAATGTCACACAAATTTACTTACTCAGATAAACATTAGGTCCACATGTGGAGGAGGACAGGCTAATACCTGCTGCTAAATAACTTCATGCATCTTATCTTTCATGCTCAGGATTTTGTTTTACTTATATTCACATCAAAACGTGTTACATGCATATTGGATAATTTTCTGAATGCTTTATTATTATTGGCACATTTTTACTCTACAGTTGCGTTTGGGTGTAATTTGGGTAGAAACTGGACTCTCACAAAAGATTTTAGCATCTGTGAAAGAGAGGACACAGGTAAAAAGTATTTTTAAATACAGTTTTATCATCATCACTTATATCAGCATGACACGCTTGTTGAATAACTATTTGATAATCATACAAAAAACAAGAGATTGTGTGTGTGTGTGTGTGTGTGTGTGTGTGTGTGTGTGTGTGTGTGTGTGTGTGTGTGAGAGAGAATGAGACCAATCTGTAAAAGCGCTTTGGGAACAGTTAAGGTTGAGAAAAGCTTTATATAAGTGAAGTCCATTTACCATCTTTGGCCTAATATACAAGACACTGGACATAATGTAAAACCCTTTCATAAAACAATATGAATAATGTAAAACACTACAAACATTAGTTTTCCTGTTGAAAACTCTTTTGTCAGCTTGTTCTCCAGGGCAGTCACGGCAAGACAAAATATGCTCCCAGCTACTGCTGCTGTTCACCCAAAATAAAATTAGATTTCATTGATTTTGCTGTGTCATGTTGCATGATTGAGTGCCAGGCACTTTCTCAGCTTTTAATGGATGTATTTGAAATATGCTCAAAAGATATGTGGGTGTGTTTGCCTCTCTCTCTCTAAAGTACAGGTGCAGGGGCAGGAAGATCAGAAGCTTGGCAGACACCTCCAAATGCAATCCAGTGAATTGGCGACACCATCCACCTGTTCACATGGCTGCAGGGTGACACGTTACAAGCAGGTAATAAGAGCAATTTGACATTTGTTTTGATATTTTAAAAAAGGACCTGCACACCCCACACAGGTGTTTTCATGTATCCTGGCTGATTACACCTCTGCTCGAGCTGAAGCGGGGTCTAAATACTTGAGGTTTCCAGAGTCTGTTAAGAAATGGTGACGTTTGCTCGTCCTCGTGAAACTGATGGTGCCGAGCGCTGGTAGCTTGGACACTAACTGCGCTAGTCAGTCACAATAGCTCCCAGAGCTTCTCTCTACTATTCTGTTTACTTTCCTCTGTTACCTTTCTAAAACACTTTCAGTTTTGAAAGTGTGATGCCCTCTGGACAGTGGGAAGGGTGTCGCAAAAGACAGAAAGACAATTAAAGTCACCTTTTTTACTGACTTCCTTATTTACTTTTACTGACCTTTTTGACTTTAGTGTCACATTTTTGTGTTCCAACTGTGAACTTTCTCTTTGTGACAATTAAAAGTTACACTGGACACACTCTGTAGTCTCGAAATCACAAGGTGCACTGCTCTTTACTTTGAGAAGTCTGCACAGGCAGCAGAGCAAGAAACATTTTACTGCTGTTTGGTAACTGCAGAATGGGTTACTGTCAATCACGTACCAAGCGCAGCTAATGAAAACAGCTGGGGCCATAAGTTACCTAAAGAAAAAAAAGAAAAAAGAAAAACTTTGGACAGCAGAGGAAAAAGCTGTGTTGACAGGGTGTTTTTCTGCTCCTCAGAATTGAACAAACTTGGATTATATAGTTTGTTTCTCATACAAAAGAAGCAGCATGCAAAATACTATTCTGAAAACAACAAGCTAAATTTAAATCTCACTGCTAAAAATGTGCCCTGTGTGATTCAAGCCTCATTTCTCCATGAAAGTAACACTCCCCTCTAAAAGACATAAGACACCTTTAAAATCAAACTTTAAATTGAGCTTAATTTACAGCTTGTATCCCAGAAAGTAATCTATCAATCTCTACAACAGTCTGAACACTGACACTGGCCTTATGTCACATTCATGTCATTTGGGAAGTACAATATAACCCCATAACCATTAAATTTGGGTTTAATTACATTGAGAAACTTTGGCTGATGTTAGGCATCAATATTTGTTTGGCTTGTGCCAAGTCAGAAATATCAGTCGTATAAAAGTTTCCCAGTCGCAATTATGACACGCAATTATAAATGGCACGCTACTGTTAACAAGACTGCAGCAGAACTAATAAGTATCTGTCTCTGCTTTCTTTGGAAAGTAAAGACAATGAAACCCGACCAATTCTGTTGCTGCACCAACCATGATTAAGGTCTTTTAAAAAAGGACTTTTGTGGGGAATTTGGTTTCACTTCTTACACAACATTACGGTAAATGCATTCTTCTTTTGTACATTAGGCACATGTAATTAGTGTGCAGCTACATGCAAGCTGCAGATAAATGCAGGTGATGGATGCTTTTTCTCCTGGCCTCATGCAGAGCTTCTTAAAGCATGAGTTATGTCACGTGGAGAGGTCGGTGGAGAACTAGGTGGAGACACTGTGGTCGGAGCTGGGAATAAGGAATAAGGTGTTTAAACTTGAGGAGAAAGTGAAGGCGGCACAGTTAAAATGGCTCTACCAGTTTCTGGGTGGTTTAACTGTGATGATCAGTCTCTCATCCAGAGGCAAGACATTTTTCTTTACAGTATCACACATTTTTGGCTCATATCAAGTGTGGAAGGAGTAAAAGACTGTCATGCTACTTTTTATGAATTATGTTATAATAATCACAAGTGAGACTGTTAAAACGTGCAGATGGTTGGGTTGATGTAAAGTTTGACACACTACAACTCCAACTCTAAATCTGCAATACACCTTGATTAAAAGTTTGTATTGTCTTGTGAAAAACTGTTGGTTTTCATACATAGAAACATGCAATAAACAACCTTTTGTTTTTCTTATTTTGGCCTTTTGGGGGCAGCAGGCCCACAAACATTGGGATTCATTTAGTGTTTCTGGCCACCTGATGAATGCAAGTCTAATATTCACTCTCCTTTCAGCTCCGTTTTTGGTCTCCACCAACTCCTGAGGGGAAATATCTTGCTCTTCAACCAGCTAGTTGTTAACTTTGTGTGTCTGCTGTTTGGTGCTGTTTGAGGTTTATCAGAGCTTCATATGAGGTTGATATGACAGTAAAGTCAAAACCAAAACAAAGAGTTGAAAGATGCTAAAACGCTCTGTAGAGCTGAGGGGAACTGCAGAGTTGATGCTAATTCTGTGCGGGTTCCTCACTACGAGCAACTCCTTTTACACAATGCCAAGTACTTTATCCATTTTAAAATATAAAAATATTGATTAATGCAGCTTTTAACTAAGACCTCTGTGTAAAAATCAAAAAGCATTTTGTACAAGGTGAAAATTCCCTCATAAGCTGGCCATGTAAACCTGAAACACTGCGAGCTCTGGTTTGTTTCCCACTCTGTCATTTCCCACACACACACACACACACACACACACACACACACACACGCACACACGCACACACACACGGCAGGGAATGCAACTCATCTCCCCTGGCCTGCAGGATCAGTCGTGTGAAAACCTACATGCACTGAGTGTGTTTGAGCACTCATTGTGTGTGCTCATGTGTGATCACATTGCCCTTAAATGCCCTTCAAGGTTCACAAACGTCCTCTGACTTGAAACCTAACTGGGCCAAATGCGCCTTATTTTTTAAATTGCTTTCACTTTATTCATTTTAATTTTCAAATATTCACACATGAATGCGACCACTGTCCCCAGCAGGCCACTGTAGATAGAGATTTGTGACAAAACCCGCACTCCAATATGTTCTGGGTGGCTGATCGGAAAACTAACTAGCAGGCAGCCTGGAGCAACAGAAGCAGTCTCGTTGTTATTCTGTGGCTGTGGTGGTGTATTATTACTTTTTGTCTCAGTGGTGTAAATTGTGTGTTTGTGGACTTTTCTCGCAGAGCAGCAGCTCACAGACAACAACACAAAGATGGCAAAAACAAATCTGACTCGGGGCGAGAAACACCCTCCTGATAATAAAGTTGATTTCTTTCCCTGATGTAGAAGCACTTTGTTTCTGTGTGTCACTCCCTTTTGCCCCTTTCTTAGTGAGCAGTATTATTCATTTTGATGATACTGAAACTTGTTATTTTTTACCAGCATCTTTTTCTATCACTCCAGAGGCTTAAAGGAGAAACATTAAAGATTACTGAACTGTTATTGTTGTCCATTTTCTTCACTTTTGAGTGCCCTTTTTTTAATGCTTTCTTACATAATGCATCTCATTTGTGTCTCTTTTGAAAATCAAAGAAGAGAAAATGGTACAAAAATGGGAAGAAAGACTATGTACCTGCAATATATCTTTCACCATGTTAAACTAAGTTTGTTGAAGGTTCTTTTCATCGCATTAGTGTAAAGAGCAGAGCCATGAGAAGAAGAGAAAAAACTGTGACCTCTGTAAGAAAGCCAGACAAGAAAAGCCAATTAAGAGAGAACACACTGACTCTTAAGTGGCATTTAACAAAAAAAACCACATTGAAATGTTGCTATTATAACAGAGCTATCAACATAATGCCTCTGACTAAAACAGCAGATATAATTTGATCAAACAAGAGAATGATAGATAATAAAGAACAACAGTCAGGCGCTGCATGTATGAGAGTTTTGTACCTTCTCTGTACAGAAGTTCACTTGGCGCATCTAATTTTTATGAACAATTACCTCGCATGTCTGCACATAATGACACTGTCCATCCTACATTCACCACAGTAGAAAATACCCACACAATTAACCTTTTTCAGCATAAATATTGCTCTGTTTATATCTTTCAAGGCAGAACGTCAGGAACAATGGCATTTGAAAAATTAACTTTTAATAGAAGAAGTTCTTAATAGAGAGGGAAATGTCTGGAAGCCTGAGTAGGGGGTGTTTCAAAAAAACAAAAAATATGTGGATGGCAGAAAATCATTGCAGCAGTGAATGCTGTCAGTTCAGATGCACGCACGTTACATGAAAAAGTGGTCACAGTAGAAAAATAAGGCAGATCAGTGCACACAAAGGCTAAATCACCAGCAAACAATGGACCAAAGCCAGGGCCAAAACACCAGTGAATATTGGACTAAAACAGATAAAATACAAGTTATTGATGGTCTAAAACTGCACCAAAACAGGGCTTAAACACCAGTAGAACACTTGACTAAAACATGAGTGAAAGTTAAACCAAACCAGTGCTAAGACACCAGTAAACATGGACAAAAACACCAATGGATTTTTGACTAAAAATAGGGACAAAAACACCAGTGAATATTAGACCAAAACAGGGATAAAACACAAGTAAATATTGGACTAAAACGCCAATGAATATTGGGCTAATATGGGGCAAGTGATACAAGTGAAGACTGGCCTAAAACATCACTGAAAATTGGATCAAAACAGGGCTTAAACACCACCAAAGAGTGTGCCAATCCAGGGCTAAAACACCAGTAGAACATTGGACTAAAACACAAGTGAATAATAGACTAAAACAGGACTGAAACATTGGTGAATATTACACCAAACCAGAGCTATAAACACCAGTGAATATTGGACTAATGGCTGTCTAATTATCAGTACAAAAACAGGATAGACAGATAGCAACAAACAGCAGCACACTGCAGAGCTTGTTGCAGCTCTCTCTGTGCTGACTCACTGTTGATGTGTAATGACTCATGGTGAAGTAAAGATGCTGCCATTGTTAGTGAGCTTCTGTTGAACCTCTCCACCTCACCACTGTTACACAACCTCATGAGAAAAAAGTCACCATCAGTCTGTGGGGTTTTATCAAGAGATCAAGTGTGTTTGAGAGACACACAACAGTAAATTGCTTTAATCATCCTCTTCTGCAGCCTCAGCTACAGTCCTGAACTGACTTTTGTTTGCTTCAACGACCAGAAGTGTCTCACACACACACACACACACACACACACACACCTCACTAAGGTTGCTTTGTTTGGTTATAAATCATATTGATGCATATTGTCTTCACAGAGCAGTGACCAAGGTAAGAAGATTTTAGGTATGCAAGACAACTCAGAAATCTTTAAGCAAACACTCATATGTATTCAGGATGGAGCTCTTTCTCACACATACACACACACACACACCATCGTTCTGTTACTTTCCCTCCCTTCACTGAGCTCTTAATGTACAGGAAAGCCTCTGCAGTGAAGTAAAGGGATGACAGTGCAGCAGATATTTGGCTCCACACTGACTTGAACTTTTATTTTCTCTTTTAAAGCTATATGAAGTTCAAAAGCACGACTTTCTTCACTAAATACTACTAGGTGTTAATTGTCTCTGTGGCATCGACATAATTAAGAGCAATTTTTTCATCTTTATTTCCCGGTTCAAAGGCTCACGTTGACTTGTTTTGGTAGGGAAAAGGAAAACTTCCAAACAGGAATAAAGAGTCCTGACGTCACGAGTTAACTGGCCTTTCTGCACGGCCAGAAACTACGACGTTTATGCTCACACTGTACAGATCAATGAGTAAAGTTTATTCAAGCAAGACCAGTCAGACAGTCTCAGTCAAGACTACAGTTTTAGCTAAAATACTACTCCAGTAATATTAACATAAGCTCACTACTGTTTGTAATGCGTCTTTTGACAGCAGCCGTGAAGGAAATCGGATTGTAGAACTGCTCAAACTGCAAGGCAAAGACCAAAATTTCGGACTTGCCAGAAATCCTTGTGATCGTCCGAGAGGTAGATTGTTCGGGCTATTAATCAGGCGTCGTGACCTCCTCAAACGACAACCAATCTGGTCAATGTATAAGAGACGAATTCCAGTGATTACAAGTTGCATTCATAAATTACAGACTCCACAGGAGACAAAAACTGTGGAAACATAAGATACTACAACTTAGAGAAGAAGGTTTTCTTACTTCTGCAGCAGAATCTGGAAGTTCGAGTTTCACTGCTCTTTCCTGGGCATTGCCTTTGATGTGTGATTGACAGGTTCATTAATCAGCTATGCATATTCGTATGCATCGGGCATTTCAGCCGGCGGAAGTATTGCCCTTCCATCCTGGTTGCCCTTCACTTCTATCTGAGCAGACTGTGCTGATGAATGTCTGCCTCCATGTCTTTGTGATTGACTGAAAGGATATAGTCATCTGGGTTTCTAAAAAGTCTGCCAAAAGGATGTCTTCTTCTGCATTTTTGTGATGTTTGTCATGTTGACAGAACTGTAACAATAACTGTAGAAATGACATTTTGCTCTCTATACATGGCCGCTAGGAAGATCCCAAATATGAAAGTAGAGCCTTGAAAGAGTGTATTCAAAATTAGTCCATCTTGTAGAATATTCTTGTCTAGTCTTGGTAAAGAAATCCAATCATCTCCATTTATACAGCCATGTTTAGAAGCTTGGAAGAAATGATAAATCTCTGAATAAAGTTGACCCATCGCATCTTCCTCTACATACTTTTCACCAACCTGCTGCTGTTTCTTTAGCCACTCTAGCAGCATGACTTTAGTTATGGCAATGACGGTCCAACAGTTGGTCCACCACTGTGGTCCAGACTGATATCTCTCAACAACTACTGAATGAATAACCATGAAACTTTGTACAGACATTTATGATCCTGAGAGGATGAATCCAACTGATTTTGGTGATCCCCTGATTTTTCCTGTAGCGCCACCAGAAGGTAAAAGTTCTCTTATCCTCTGAAATATCTCCACATCGGTGGATGGGTTAGCACCAAATTTGGTACAGACATTCATGGCTCCCAGACGACGTGTCCTACTAACGTGGTGATCCACTGACTTCTCATCTAACGCCATCATCAGGTCAAAATTTTAATTTGTCCGATACTTTGGTTTATGGCCAAATACCTGCGAAACATCTGACATTCCCATCAGCCTCAGCTGCACTTTGTGTTTAGTGCTAAATAGCAAATATTAGCATGCTAACATGCTAAACTAAGATGGCGACCTTAACATCAGCATGTAAGCATCGTCACTGTGAGCGAGTTAACATGCTGATGTTAGCATTTAGCTCAAAGCACCGCTGTGCCTACATGTAGCCTTGCAGAGCCACTTGGTAGCTGCTAGCTTTAGACTCTTTAGTCTTGTATTGTTTTTTACTAAAGAGAAACAAATTGTTGGCATGGTGGGTGTGAGCCTCTTTCTGATCGTGATGATTAGAAAAGGTAAGACACTGGGAAAGTGTCAAATTAAAATGAATGAAGCGGTGACGGCCAGGAAGAGAAAAGGGGATGACTGGTGAAGTTATTGCACATGGAGGAGGTATATTGAGCAGAAGTGATCATTTGAGGCTTTCCCCTCTACTGAGATTCTTCACAAGATATGGAAGGAGGCAGAGGGTGGAGGAAAATGTAAAAAGAAGAGATGTTGTGCCCTTGAAGGAAGTTGGATGACAAGAATAAATCCTCTAATCCTGCAATAATTCCTGTTTTGGATATTAGGGTTTTTTTTATTCTCACCCCCTTTGTTTTCCTTTATTCATTCCTCCTTCTCTTCCTTTGTCTCTTTTCCTACCATTCTAGTTTTATTTCCTTTCTTCCCCTTTTTCCACTCACATTTCTTCCTCCCTTAAGGTTTTATTACCCCATTTTCTTTACAGCTTTATCTTCCCATCAATGTTTCCCCTCTCCCACAAATTTTCATCTGCCTCTTCCACATTTTTATTTTGCCTCTTCTCCTTCCCCACATTTCCCATTCCTTGGCTTTACTTTATCACTTCTTACCCCCGTGCCGTTAAAACAATTTGACACTACGTGGGGTCATTCAATGAGAAATTGGATTAGCTTCATTGTAAAACGGAGCTGCATCAGCGGGAAAAGGAAACCTCCCAGAGGGTCGGTTTCAATTTAGCATGAAGAAACATGAGATGGATCTCATTTATTCCAGATTTCTGTTCCTGGAAGTTGCATTTCATAAGAGATAAGACTGCTAGAGGGACGATTTAAGGGATTCAAAAGAAATTGGCTTATGTGGACATTTCATCCCAATCTGATCTGTAAAATAGTCACTAATGTAGATAAGTATCCCAAAGAAACATTTATATTCACCTCAAGTCAGATATTACTGAATTTGTCCTCATTTTGTATCTAAAAAAATAAAATAAAAAAAAGATTATAACATCACATATCATATGAACTATATTTTAATATGTCCAGGTTTTAACACATTCATGTCACTTTGTCTTCACGTATCCCTCATATTGTCCACTCAACTTCATACATTAAAAGTTTAGCCACTAATATTTTTCCTTATTATTTTGTAATATAATTTGTTGTCCATGTAATATTGTCACCTCTGTACACTCAGTCCTTCGAGAAGCACTCAATTTAAATCTAATTGAAATGTAAGATATTTTACAAAATCACACTTTGTGTGACGCTGCAACACATTTGTGTGCTTGTCAAATATGTACAGATCAACAACTACAAGTTGATTTTGAGGATTTGTTATTTAAGTTTTAGCAAAGTGGTATTAATTCTTTCTTCTTTGGCCACTTAGGAGCAGCAGAACAACCTGTAAAGGTAACATCTGACATAAACTTGATATGGTGAACGTTAGTAAACAGTTGCTTATTCACACATCCAGCAGACACATAATATTAGCATTCATTTGGAGTCCTGTGTCTGGCCACCCAACAAACCAATATTCACTCTGCTTTTTGTTCTGTTTTTGGTCTGTAACTCCTGAGGGAAATATCTGGCTTTTAGCTGCTAAACGCTCCACTATGTTCAGTTGCCACTTGCTAACTTTGTCTGTCTGCCGTTTTGCGCTGAGCAGGGAGTGTGCGGTGTGTAATGGCTCCGAAAAGCTGCAGGTTTGAACCCAAAAGCGCGACACAGAGACAGTCAGAGTGAGATAAAAGGTCAAGCTTACTGTGGTGGACCGGTATATATGCTGTCAGGGTGATTAGGGGAATGGGAAGCAGGTCAGTAAGTGGGCGTGGGGAGGTCGGGTGATTGTTTAGTGCAGCTTTAAACGTATCATGTTAAAACAGATCGATAACATTGTTTATATTTATATTTAAGTTTGAATATAGTGAGGTAACAGTTTGAAACTAAAGCACAAACTGCTTTTGACACTTTAAATCAAACCTTTTCATATATAATCTTCCTCTTCTGCACCTGTGAATTTCAGTTACAGGACGACTTTTCCCACCAAACACTCCTAAATTCGTTCTTAACAGCAGATTTTTCTCCCATTACAAGCTGCTCACATCATCCCACATTACAAAGGCTCGACATTTCCGCTTCACTTCATGTTAAAAGGCTCGTATCTGCGTGAATGTATCTATATAAATGTCGGTTTAAGTGGGAAATTAAATTCTGGATTAGGGATTTAGTCCTTTCTTCTCCTCCATTCATCCCTCGTCTTCATCCTGTAATCTTCTTCTCCTCCTTCTAAAGACCAGACTTCTGAAATCATCCTGTTCCTCTCCTCCTCTCCACCAAAGGTTGTTCTTCCCAACAGATTTAGCTCTTCATCAAAACTGTCAGTCTCGTGTCTTCCTTCGTGTGTCTCTCTCTCTCTTCAGTGTCTCTGCTTGCAGCGTTTATGCCTGAAAGTGGAGGCTTCCTATCATAGAGTCGTTTTTTCTTTCTTTGTATGGACACAATTACAGAGACTTTACTTGATAATCCCTCAATTATTCCCTAAAATATCTACAACGTTATTAACATATCCTCAATTCTGCTTCTTACACCCTAAAACGAAGGAACTCGCTTCCTCTGGTCACAACGAGTTAAGTATAGGGAAACACACGGGATAAAATATCCTCCAGATGGCTGCGCATGAATAGCAAAGCAGCACCAGATATCTATAATGGAGTTCTGATACACTGATCAGGATAAATGCACCAAACATAGCTTGCAGCATCTCTGTTTTATTGTTGCTTCCGTTGTCACTCCAATACTACGTCCCTAAACATGCAAGTGAAAATAGCAGATTGTTGTTGTCGGTTGCGTTAATTATATTCATAAGCAGCTTCCTACTGATTAGCTGCCCTCTTATTGTCGTAAAGGACTCTTGGATAATTTCACCCGCCCTGAAGGGGAATACAGAAATCCATTGTTGTGTGGAAAGTTGTAAATATAGATGTGATTATTTTGTGTTGGTAAAATGACAGATGAGAGTTCTATTAAGTACTAACAGGATGTAAATTGTGTCCGTATATGCCAAGTTAGTATGCACAGTTCAGATATTTTGTATGCATACACTGCAGACAAAATATTTGTCAGCCAAGTCACACAGAATAGTTTATTGATGTGTAAATACACGATTAGCAGGACGGCTAATGTGAGGCGCCTAGGCTCTGGCCTCGTCACTCCCTACAGCAAAGTTTTAAACCTGCGCTGACGGAGATTGGGGGGGGTGACAAAAACACATTTCTTTTTAAATGTAAACTAAAAACCCATCTATTTAGTCTGGCTTTTATGTAGTGTTTTATAATTCTATGCTTTTATTATTTATGCTTATTTTACTTATCATTGTTATCTTTTTATTCTATTTCTATTTTTTATCATCATTTTATTGCTGATTATTACTATTTATTTCATTCTATTTTTTTTTTTTTTTTTTTTTTTTAACATTTTTACTATTTTATTATTATATTTTATTTTATTTTTGTGTGTTTTTATTCTGTGTATTATCTTTTATGCTTATCTGGTTGTTTTGGTGTGCATTAGTCTAATTTTAACTTCCTACATTTTGTCAGTCGCTTGTAAAGCACTTTGAATTGCATTTGATTTGTTTGAAAGGTGCTATATCAATAAACTTTGAAAAAACACATTTCTTCCCCCCAGGAAGAAAATCGGAGGCTACAGGTGGATGATGGGGTGGAGGTGAGGCTGATACAAATACTAAGCAATGACGAAACAGCAGCACCCAAAATGAAAAGAGTGAGTATCACGTGTGAGTTTAGACGGCATTTTCTAAACAATTTTACTTTAACTTTAATTTATTTCCACGCACCCTCTGCTGGCGTTTCCTCACCCTTTGTTTTGCCCTGTCGTTCCTCTGTTCTCAGTCGTCTTGTCTTCTCTTTGCCAGAGTCTCTGACAGGTTAATAGAGAGCACCTGAGCTGATTGAGGCTGCATGCCCATAGAGGAGAGAAGGCAGAGTAAAAGATTGAGACTAGCTTCCAGCCAGCGCAAAGCCCTTTTGTTATGTTGCAGTTGCTTTGATTTTGATTTGTGTTGGAGGTCATTAGTAGTTCTGTTTTCAGGTTGCAGGTTTTAGTTTATGTTCACACAGATTTGATTGTTTAGGAGAAGACCTGGGTGGTACAGCCCAATATGTAGCTGACCCATGGCTTTTCCCAGCCTTCTCCACATAGTACACTGTTCAAACTCATTAATTAGCTTAACTGTCTGCAGTTACACTCAGACCTTTTTTCTGAAGTCAGCATGGTGGCGTCAGCAGAACACTGGGCTCTTGTCAGTTCTGCGGTTGGTTTGCTCGCAGCCGTTCACACATCTAATCACACCGAGTTTCTGTGTTTGTCTGCGGCTCATTAGACAAAGCCGAGCACTTACGCTTGTTTCTGTGTTTCCTCTGTGAGCATCTGTGAGTGTTTGTTTCGGCTTTAAAGTATGCACGTTGTTTTACATACGCATTGCTTCTTGCATCATTTGTCTCGCTGATTGTTGCTCCTTCTGCCACAAGAACGAACACAAAACACACACACACCCAGAGCCCCCATGTTTGAAAAAAAAAAAAAACGAAGGAAAAGTGCCCTCTTGGATGCCCCTATGGCAGATGAAAACATGATAAAGTTCCCTCTAAGGTGCCCTTCCAGTGCGAGAAAACGTGACAAGGTGCAAGAAAACATGATGCAGTGCCCTCTAGGGTGCCCTTCCAGTGGAGAATGCTAGTGTATGAGCTGCCCTCAATCAAAATGTCAACTTTAACTTCTAATTCTTTAGTTGATTTCAATTTAATGTCCACAGTTTTCCAACATTTTTGTTTGCATGCAGAAACATTACAAAGTAAAACAAAGACTTATTTATAACTGTTTGGAGTTGATACGGCGCCGTAGTTTTGAGACCAGCTCGGGTAGAAAAAGTCAGAAGAGGATGAAATTAGTCACACTGACGTAGTCAGAGAAAAACAAACAGAACAGCAGGGAATCCCATTTTTAAAAAGGTTCAATGAAAGAAAGAGGGAGGAAAAGGAGTACACATCAGTTCTTGTCTCACTCGCATGCAAAAATTTGCAATTGTCATCACCTCTCTGCATGCTCAGTCACCGAGTGTGGAAACAGAATAGAAAACTAAATTGACAAGAGAAGGGTGATCATGCTGCATTATGTTTACAATAGATGGCTACATATCAAAAGCGTTAAATATTTCAGATGAGATATGAACAGCTGTGTAAGAAGGCTTGTTTTCATTTTTCTTGTTATTTGAGAGGCTGAAATCCACAGACTTCAGTGTCTAAACCAAACGTCAAAGACAATTCAGAGAACAGATCATGTTTGTTGGTTAAATATGTGACAATTATCAACAAACACTCTGCAGGTCAGACATCAGTCAAGCGGTTCACACGGACCCCCGAGGGTTTGGTGACATACGGCCTCATCAGTCAGGAAGCTTGATATTAAACTGTTTAATGCTTTGGCTTTTATGTCCAAATCCAGGCAGATCTGACAGCTGGCTGTGATGGAAACTACCGAGGAGGTCCGATCAAATAAACGAGAGGAAGGAGAGTGGAGACAGGAAGGCAAGAGAGCGAAGAAAAAAGGCAGCAAATAGGACAAATGACATACCAATTTATAGTATTAAAAACCATAAGGTTGTACATCTCATTCCAAAACCATGGGCATTAATCTTCTGCTATAACAGCCTCCAGTCTTCTGGTTTCAGGCTTTCCACCAGATGTTGGAACCTGGCTGATGTTGGGCGATAAAGCCTGGCCGGCAGTCTGCGTTCCAGTTCATCCCAAAAGCGTTAGATGGGGTTGAGTTCAGGGCTCTGTGCAGACCAGTCAAGTTCTTCCACACCAAACTGACAGAAAATGTTCTTTATGGACCTGTTCTTTATGGACCTGGTGCGCAGGGACATCGACATGTTGCCAAACAGTTGGAAGAACAATACGGTCTAAAATATTTGGTTAAATATAGAAAATGTAAAAACATCCTATCTTGTGTCACCAATATTAGATCTTTCCCTAACTTTAATCTTTACCATAAAAATGTTAATCACGCTTTAGCTGCCTCGAGTGGATATTGTTGGAAAAACAGCAAAATGACATCTTTGAATGTTAAATAATCATAATAATAGGTGAGAGGAGTCTGTAAAGTCAGTAGTGTAGGGAGTGGATGAGTGACAATGTTGTGTTATAAGACAACAAAACAAAAGCCACATCGCAGAGGTGTGTGAGGGGGAAGAGATCTTCCAAAAGGACTGGCTGCTGCTCGGGCTTATATGCATGGAGCAGCCTCGGAGGGGGGTGTCCACATACTTTTGGACATATAGTGTATTTGAATGTATGTATGTAGTTCTCTGGAGGGACGAATGAGGGCAGAAATCCTAAATTTGGGCAATAAGGTGGAGCCAATGGCAGCGCTGAGCCTGGACTCCAGAATATTCCCATTTTTAACCATTAAGATGTCCACAACAAAACATTTCAAAATTAAGGCATGAAATAGAAGAAGTCCATTCAGCTTCAGCCATAACAGAAACTAGTTTGTTGGTAGAAGGGAAAAAAAACATCATCTTTTCCACGTATTCAAGGTTACCCAGGTCAGGATCACTTCTTCCCCTCCTGTTTCTCTTGGGAGCCTCTCCCAGGCATGCTGGGAGCTGAAGTCCCTCCAGCGTTTCTTTGATTTTAGCCCCGGCGTCTCTCCCGCCACTTTTCCAATCACCATTTACCAGACGGCCTGATCCACCTCTGGCGGCTCCTTCTCGATGTGAAGGAGCAGCAGAGGTCGCCTTGAATCGGTGAGCTCTTCGCCCCGGCACGAAGAGCGAAGCCAGCCACCCAGAGAAACCTCATTTCAGCTCATTCTTCTATCTGCAGTCTCATTCTTTCAGTCGCTGACCATCAGCGAGAGTCAGAATGAAGGCTGACCGGTAAATTGAGAGATCTGCTCCGTGGCTCAGCTCTCACTTAAAGGACACTTAATGGATATGAAAGCTGTTCGGCACATGACCCCGCTGCCTAATAATGCATGGAAATAAAGACTTTCACCAACTGGCTCTTCTTTTTCTTGAAAAGGCTCGACACACACACACACACACACACACACACACACACATTTGCACAAAAATGGGGCAGTCTCAAGTTGATTCTCTCAGATGGTGATCCAAAATGTGGGATTCTTGCTTTGTTCGGCGGCATGTTTGAGGGCATCCCGCTTGAAATGAAACATCTGTCTCTCTAACGCAATCGCACACACAGGAATCCCACGTGAATTTAGGCCTGGGGGTTTTATTCATGTTCATGTATATTGTCACGAGCTCATTACAGACTCCATGTACAAAGCAAAAGCCTTCTAATATTTATAAGATCCCTCTTTTGCACAACACAAGAGTCTGGTGTCTTTATGAGCCCATCTTGTCGTCTAATGGTGTCAATTTCTTATAACTAACAAGCCAAATGTAGACATCAGAGCTAATAGCGTCACTTGCGTCCAATCCGTTTCATTCAGCGACATTCAACACTCACACAGGGTTGAAATCAATCACAGTAGAGGCAAAGACACCAATTCCTCCACCCACAGCAGCAGAAAATAGACCAGAATGCAATTCAGCCACAGGAGAGGGACACAGCTGCAATCACATCAACGGTCAAATGATCATGAACTGCAGGCAGGCGGCGGGCTTTATTACTCGGCCACACACCCACCATTGACTGAAAACAATACATTTATGTCATTACTTTGTGGGTTGATGAAATCCTGGGAAAAGCAGTAAATCATACATAGTAGCTTATTTTCACATTAAAAAAATATAAAAATACTAAACGGAATCTGGGAATTTATGTGTTTATTTTGATGATTAAAAACAAGTTAAAAATTTGATTTTAGCAAAATTATAACGCAAACAAATTTCACGATTAAAAATGTACTTTACACTGCAATTTGTAGTGCAAAGATGTTATACAGATAAATGTTATATTCAGTAGCTGATATGAGCAGTATTTTGTCAGTGACTAGGTTGCACATTTCCTGTTGTGTATTGATAATTCATTTCATTTTATGAGAGTTATAGTTACATTGTGTGCTGAATTATTTTAGGCCGTTTCTAATGTGAAGACAGTTAAACTGCACGTTGTTCTGTATTAGTGTTTATGTACAAGCTTAGAATGAAGTTAGCCCAGTCTGAACATAGAATAGTCACAACTGTAGCCAACAAGGAAGCCTGTATTCATCTAAGCCTTTATTTGCACTGTATTTTAAAGTTTTTGAATATATTATCTGGTGCATAATCAGCAGTCCATTTGCAGTTTCTTCCCATTGACCCTCCTCACTTTCTATTTCCAGAGTTCCTAATGTCACAGGAGGACCTTGTTTCCTATAAACTGCAGGGGCCAATGGTTTTATGCAACAGGAAAAACTAAAATTGGGGGGTATGGGAACATAAAATCCAAGTGAAACTCTACTTAAAATCTGTAAAGCAATCATACATAATAGTGTAAGAAGATCTAAGAGAAGATTTTTAACTGGTTGCCCTGTTTGAAGTAGATGACACCGCCAAAATAAAAGCCAAAACAGAATTTTCTGACATGAGTGAGATGATTTCAAAGGGTCAAAAGGATGATCAGTGTCAGCTTAAGATTCACCTCACACACACATCACGTAACATAGCATTTGTGAAATGTGTTAAGAGTCAGATATGAGCTTTTAGTGCCGAGTGTTAAATCCGCTTCCTTGGAGGGAAAATTCACTTCTTTGTTATTCTCTGGAGGTTTCAGACTTCAGTGACACTGACCTCTGGGCGTCGCATGATGTGCCTGCTGAGGTTCACCGTGTGTGTGTTCATGTGTCAGTGTCTTTGGTGTGTGTGTGTGTGTGCGCTTATCTCCTCCACTTTTCTTCCCAGAGGCTGTTCTCTCTCTTTATTCTTTAACACCCACACACACCAGTATTAAAACTAAAACACTCACTCACACACACACAGCAGTTTATGGAAATGTCCAACAGGCAACAACAATTTAATTTAAAATTCCTACAAAAGCAGGGAAATGTTTATAACTTGTAGTTTGGGTCCAGCCGCATGAATGCCAGAAAAACCTGATCAGGGTTTAGGATAGTGACACATAAACATCAGATTTTCACTCAACTGACCTGGAATCAGTTTGGAAGAATATCTGACGATTTCTTTTCAACCTCTTGTCCGTTATCACTAGGACAGCACAGGAGCACTTATTTTGACAAAATGTCACTTTTTAAAGAGCTGGAATGCTATGCGACGCATGTTTTCTGATAATTTCACGGTGAAGTCTGGTGTGACGTTCCTCCTCAAACCCAAATGCTGCTCTCTTTGCTGTTTGTAGAGAGCTGGATTTTTCTTTTTTCTGTCCTCGCTTTCTTGTCCTTATTTCTGCAGGACACTGGGCTTTGTGGTTGTAATTTGGTGTCGAAAGAAAGGTGCATATGTTGACTGGACAACACGCATTGATCCAGAATGAGATGAGAGAAGAGGATGAAATACACACCTGTACGTACACATGCTCTGACTCCGTCTCTGACACACACACACACACCTGCTCTTTTCAGGTGGGAAAAGATCAGCCACCTGATGTATTGTTGGTCCTGACAGATGATAAAGGCTGCGGTGTCTTGGTGTAATGGAAGAGAAGAACTCTCTGAGATACTATCCTTTGTTGAATCTGAAAATTGAAATTCAACCCAGACGGCACCGCGGTCATCTATCATACAGGTGACGACCAGAGTCTGTGACAAGCTCAACATGAAGCATATGGGACAGTTTACTATATGCTTAAAGCTGTGGACTTGTAGAAGTGCAATGTGTTTCCTAATCTGTTAAAAAATAAATAGTTTAATCTGGATTTTATGACAGAAATCCAAACGCCTGGATTCTAGGGCTTTTCTATTATTTGCAAATACAAAGACAGCTGAAATAAACTGTTTTAATAAATGAATGCATTATATGCAAATTAAAAATTTAAACCAAGAAGGCCACAAACACAAAGGTCTATCAGAGTTAGTACTACCCTATATGGTGTGTTAGGGTAGGATTACTGATTGAGAAGTATTTGCAGAACTAATGTTAGGCAGGATGTTTAAGCATTGCTGATACAGGCAGTCTGTGGGAGCATTTTAGGAGCTGATTGAGTAAAGCACAATGTAACGTGCTTCTTGCTTGTTACATTAAATACATAATTTGAGGTTTAAATCATTACTTTGTCTAATAGCAAAATCTTGTAATATAGAATTTAATTTTGTCAGTAATTTTACCTTTATTTGATAGTTGTAAGTTGTACATATTTGTGTTATTTTTGTATTTTTATGATGATTATTTTATATTTCATATTTATTACTAAGTTACACAGTATCCATGGTAACAATGCAGTTATAAAGTCCATCACCGGGGGAACAAGTCAGACTGGGCTTGTATCCCCCAGGTGAGTGGTTGACTGTTAAATGAAAACCTGTAAATAATGTATAGCCTATCAGAGAGAGAGACGGTAACTAAATTGACATGCAGAGTAATTATCTATGTGTGCTAATTTATCTGTATCGGTAGTGTCTTTGTGAAATGTGTAATTTTTAAGAAGTCTTGGACCGTTGGCTCTATAATTTGTCAGTTAATGTTTATTTAGATTGGCTACAGAAATCATTCATTAGTATTGTAAGTTTCCTTTATTCATGATTTTCTTTTATACTGAATAGTGTTACTGAGACCAGGCTTGTATCCCCCAGATCCCAAAGTGCTTGTAAGCAATAAATCATCTGGGACTCGACATCAGAGCCGTTTGTGTCTCAGCGTTGGAGTTAACTGCTGTAACTGTCAGCCATTAGTCCACCAACATCACAAAACACAACGCAGAGACTACTGGCTGTTACCACTATCAGTGATATATAAAATGTATTTGCTGTTTTATAAACTGTAATCAAGAGTAGATAGACCCTGGTTACAACAAGTTGATATTGATGGGGAGGTCAACTTGCATGAGTAACTTGCAATTCACTCAGTGGGATCAGAATCTGTTGCCGAGAGAGGACGTTTTAGGATGTCGGCTTCTTAGGGGGTGGAAGAACGAAATGACTAAGTTTCATCCTTTTCTGCAGACTGAGGACAAAAAGCTCAGAATCGAGCAAGAAGAAGAGTGCTAAAGCAAAAAGTGTATATTCTGTACCAGAGTTTGGTGAACAAACTTTATTAAAAAAAGTGTGATCAGGGAGAATGAGACTATCTACTGTACTGAAGATGAGGCTGCAATATCTAAGGAAGGAAACTGAGCAATGACAGTAAAGAAATTTGTTCGGCTGCACAGCTGAAATAACCTTTCAGAAGTAGTTACAATAGAGGTGAGGAATGAGAGGAGGTACCCTGGTTTGGTAAAGAGGAGTGACAATAACAGATGACTTGATTAATGTCCAATTTACTTCGGAGGAATGAAAGGGGCTCAGGCAAAGTCCAGAATAAGCTCTCTCTCCAGGGAAGGACCTGATGTGTGGTGTGAAACTTTATTTTCAAAAAAGCACTAAAATGACCAGAAAGATCCGGAATCAGAGGGAAGACATTTTTTAAAATTAAAACATCTTAATAAATCCTGAATTTCTCCACCAGCCGTTGTCTCAATTAACCAATTAACCTCAAAAAGAAGAAACATTATAGCTAACGGGCTAACAATAGCTCTCAGTATCAGTGTTGCTCCAGCTGGAAGGACTTGATTTGGTTGTTCCTAAAGTGTACGTGCCCTTGTAATTTCAGAGGAACAAATTGTCCGTCAACAAAAAACCGATGAAGAGCTAAAAGCCTTCATCATTGTTCCACGCTTGCCAAAAGCTCTTTGCTGCCATGGCAACTAGCTGAAATGTTTTTATTTTTCCAGCATTCAAAACAGTTTTTAAGTCTTAATTAGTCAAAACGTGTAATGTGGTAAAACGTTTCACTAAATAATGACATTTAAAGGTAACAGAGATGCTATTTTAGCTGAATAAAAGTGAATACTGTATCATGTCTGCGTTGACATTAAACGCTAATGTTGCACACGCATATTGTAGCTACAAATGGCTAACTTGTCTGAGAAAAATTTAATGTGATCACCTCTGCTTGAAAATGACATTTAAGACACTTTAAGCAGTTAAAATGTATTAAAATGATTATTCTTGGGAGCTTTTAAAATGTACTTGTATGTCAGAAAAAGTTCAAGTTAAAGCATTTCAATAAATTAAAGTTCTAGCTGAAAAATATTACAGCGGCATTTGAAAGGAGTTGAAATGTCAATTAAGGTATCAAAGGACGAAAGAAATTAGTTCAGGTGGAGACACTTGCAATTAAAGTACAAGAAAGCAGGAAATACTACTGAGAATACAAGGCAAAAACAAAGCAAATACATGTAAACATTAAATTTTACAACCACCATAAAAACATAACAAAATGCGGGTTTTAAATTCTGTGTATCTCAGTTTTGTTTCGCCTTTTTCATTAGGATCTGGGTTATGGAGGTCAGAAAATGAGACGTTTTTATTGGTATTATTCCAGTCTTTCATACACACACACACACACACACACACACAGCAGTGTCTCTGATGATGTATCCACTGGCTCTGCAGACCCGACCACTGCATCCACATTCATGCTGCTTGTTTCGATTCTCAAACGTTTGGCGTGCGCACACACACACACACACACACACAAACACACACACAAACACAATCACTGCGAGCAGCAACAACAGCCAAATCCTAGAAGCTCTATTGTTTTGGCTCATCTGTTTTCTCGCCTCCCGCTCCGTCTTTCCTCTCTCAATCCCTCTTTTCTCGGACAGGGTGAGGTTGCCCTTTCGTCTCCGTCCAGCTGGGGAATGCTAATGGCAACGCGGCGTGGCCAAGACAATTAGCCAGACATGCACTACGCAAGCAGACAAGCGCTGGCAGACCCAAAACACACTGTGTATCAGACAGTGAGCAACGGCCAACACACCGTGACACACACACACACACACAGAGAGACAATTGGTAGTGTCTAGCCTTTGTTTTGTAAACCTGCATTTCAGTCCAAGAAACGGAGTGAAAGCTAAATAGAAAGAGAGGTGGAGGCAGAAAGAGGGAGGGAGGGAGTCTGCTGATGCTGAGTTGGACTGAGTCATTCCTACACACTGACTGCAACACCATCTAACCCACTAACCCAAACTTTAAAAGAGTACCTTACTGATTTAGCATGACACTCCTGTGGCACTGTCATGATGCCATAACTCATGATGGACAATGTTATTTAAAAAAAGGATTAAAATCGATGCAGCAGAACCAAAAATATCTGCATTTTTATTCCACGCGTTCTTCTTCCTCGTCAAAACCTGCCGCCTACATTACCCACAATGCAACTCAACCGCAGACAGTTCCGTTGGAGACTCTGGTGTGTTATGTTAGTAGCCTCATGCAGAGATGAGGAGCGGAGCTACAGAGGTCTGGTCAGCTCACTGCTTTCTAACTCCACACCAACAGAGTTTTTTCATTTTCAAACTTGTAGACAACAACCGACACTGACTCAAGTGACATCACTCGAGGCAATTTATCAGACTTGTCGCGGCGCCCTCTGCAGCCACAAAAGGCTTTATACAACTTTTTCCACATATACGGTAATACTGCTGTAAACAAATTAAAGTTCCTCTTTAAGTTAATACATTTAAGGCAAACCTTTTATGCAAATTGCAAAATCCTCCCTGATTACAACTTTGCCGTGCATCAATTTCAGCCAGTTCTGCTTCATGGCAGCAGTTGAAGTGCAATCTGGGACGAAACCCCAGCCTAGAAGCTCCTCCATCTTGATCTACTTGAAGCCAAAATCTCCCCCCCGAGTATCCTTCTTGGCTGAACTCGTCCAGTTCAAGATTTATAACAAGTGTGTCTCAAAGTTCCTGTCTAGACCTAACTAATCAATCACCAGATAAAATGAAGCAGGTTGGTCTTTGATGGGCCAAATGAGAGACGGACTCCACACAGAGATAGGTAAGCATGTAGATAAAACAAAGCAGTTATCAGAATTTGAGCCATTGGGTTCAATAACATTTGAAAAGTCTTTATTAGTAAAGCTGTATTAGTAAATTACTTTTGCAGCATTTATGGGTGGGGAGCCAACAAGAAGTCAATCAGCCAGATGAGGTTTCTAATGTTCATGCTTTATAGGCCAAAAAACATCCTGGAACAGAGTATCCACTTCTCGTTATACACCCATGATGCTGGGATAAATTAACTTAATATCTTTATGCAAAGTGATAAAATGTGATTAGCAACCATGCTTGTCATTATTTGACTGGTTGATCGTTTCTTCAACAGGAAGCAGAAATGGCTCATGAGTGGGCAAAACATCCGGACTCTGTGAGCAAACTTGACAAGTGGCCTGTGACTGTGAGGCTGTGATGCTGTGAGCTGAAGGGGAATTTATCCAGAGCCAGACAAACTCATGACTCTGCATGTAGTTTGAAGTTTGAATGGTAACGGTTGCTTATCTTAGCTCAGTTCGTGGATATCTACGGGCTCAAGTAACAGTCATAAGCTTCAAAACTGCACTGCAGAGACTTAAGACAGAGATTCAAGACTTTATGTGACTCTGGATAAAAAGTAAGAAAAATGGAAAACCTGAAAACCAAACTATCCCTTTCTTCTCCATCTCAGAAGTGAGAACTAAAGACTGTAAAGCTGCCAGCTCTCTGCCAGCTCCTTCTGATTGTGCAAAGCTAACAGAGTGAAAGCCCGTTTCCCAGCCTCCCACTGATCAATAGCTCATATGAAGGTTTGGCAGCGCCATTTTAGATGCGTATCTGCCCAGCCGAATGGGCACCTTCTCCACTAGCACACTTTAATCAGACTGTGTGGCTCTGGGTGAACTGGGGGAATGAATGCACGCGTGTGCACGCACACGCACACACACACACACACACACACACAAAGCAGCCAATCATTCACTTTAATTGATTGACTGAATAACAGAGGAAGAATGGGCTCAGAAGTCTCCAGGCGCAGATGCAGCAGAGATGATAGCCAGTGAATTGAATTGGCAGGGATCCATATACTATATATATATATATGTGTGTGTGTGTGTGTGTGTGTGTTAACAACAGTGAGTTTATGACTAAGGCAGGCCTTTTCTCAGGGTCACTACCTTTCCTCTAGCCACCTGTAATGATCCTTTTTTTCATCATCAATCTGTTTCTGTGATTAACTTTTAAAAAGGAAAACACACTAAAAGGTTAGAGACGTGGTCTGTGATCCAGATGGCTGCAGGATTGATGAAAATCTGTGCAGGTAAGTAAGCCAGTAAGTAGACTAAACCATCTTTCCGCCACCACAGCCATCAAGGTGTCCTTGATCGAGGTACTTCAAGAAAAGAAAAACACCTAAAAGCCTTCAGTAGTGCTAGAAAACAGCCAGCTGGGACCATATGTTGTTTTGCATTTAATTCTTACCTTGAATATCTGGCACATCCAGAAGAACTAGTGTGATTTTTGCAAAAACAATACTCAAGCAAGAGGTATTTCCAAGACTCACTACATTGCACCTCCAGTTCAACAGTTACAAAGTGAGAAATCCATCATTCAGAGGCAGATCTATCCGTTTCTGAAGTGGGAGCAGCCTCAAAGGACTATGATGCAATGCAATGACAGGATGTTGCTGAGCAGGGATCAAGGCTCGCTGTTTGTCGAATGGAAAAACTCGCTCTGCTGCAGCTGCTTTAGACGTAAAATCCATAGCTGAATGCAAACACCATTCAAGTGCAGAGTTCACTGTAGAAAGTCGGTTTTTGGGGAATATAGGAAATCACTAATTGGACAAGAAGAAGAGAAGAAAGACGGGTTGGGGAGGAAACTGAGAAGATACTCAGGTGGCTAAAAGAAGAAAACACTGTTAATTAATGTAAGCCAGCGTGGTCTACTCTGGATATGTGATCGCAAGAGAGTTTTCAAAGGCACAGTGAAAAGTGAAACTTTGTGTTCAGACCTTGTCTGTCCCAGTTCCATCTGAGGACACAAAATCAATTTCCACACCTTCACCCCCCTCTCAGGCCGTCACTTAGCCACAGCAGGTTTCTGCAGAACGAGGCAGCAAAAGTGTGTGTGTGTATGTGTGGGGGGGGTCACAATCAGAGCCATCATCTGGTCAACTTATTGATCTGTACAAATCTCCAAAGACCAACTGCTGTACCAGTGATCGTTGTCATCTGAGGATTTTGAGGGAAAGCCTCATGAGACAGTTAGCTAGTTTAGCTACAAGACTTGAATTTAGTAGCAATATAAAAATAAAGAGGTATGAACGTTACAGATTTACCTGTTTATCCACTGCACTGGCATGCAACTGTCAAGAAAATAGAGGCTTCCAAAATGCCTAGGAGCAGCACTGATATTAGTATATTTTACTTTTAGCAAGTAAATTGTCTTAATGTTGTTTCACACTGGAGCGCACCTCGTCTTCACACTCTTGTTCATTGTTTTATCTCAAATGTGAACCACTAAGGGCAAAAAAAATATATAGGCTACATCACCATAACCAAAGAGGAATGTCACCTTAAATCCTTTAGAAGTGCCACAGTAAGCTCAGTGGCCCAGTTTCGACCAAAAGAGGGCCTTCGGCAGTCACATTCATGCAAGTGTTACCCATGGAATTTAATCGGTTTTGTTGCAACCAAAAGGAAAACTAACAAATCGAGGTTGTTGCACACCTCTCTCTCTCTGAGACGTACAGTGCAGACCTTCACCCTTCGGCTAAAAGTAGATAAGAGCTTGAACAAAAAGGTGTTAAATGTTTAGTTGCATTCGCTCAGTTGCAAAGGAAGTTAATCTGCACAGCACTTTTCAACAAGAAAATTCAGTGATTTACATAAGACATAAAAAATTTTAAAAATTCAATGATATTCTCTATGGGAAAGATGCACCTACAGTAAATGCACCATTGTCCAATTCATGACTGACTGAACTTTAAGAACAATCCATCTTTGATCAACATTTAATCTTAACTGCAGTCCGATAGTGTGAGAATCCATTCGAGCCGAACATGCTGCCAAAACGCAGGTGACCTACAACTCAATACAGAGCCTGAACGCATCATGTGTCCACACTGATGGAGGACCGTTAAGCTGCTACCTTCACTACACTTTTAAATTTTGACAAAATTCTTAACTCAAGGCCCTTGTAGTAGAGTACATAACACTACAGAGCTAGAACGTGGTCCTTGAGTTAAGAATTTTATGTCCAACTACGATTTCAAAGGTCAAGAACCAACATTCAAGCTCAACTAGACATGGTTATATTAGATTATAGAGAATCAACAGTGGTCCAACATGGCTTCAAGTAGCCTGTTGAACAAACAGGACTTCAGTAATTCTCCAGTCTAATGAGCGTTTCAAGAGAAACTGACCGTATGTCATATATTACACTTGGGGCTCAGAGAAGCACCAGGCAGCCTGGCAGAGAAGTACCCGAGCCTGGAGGAACATGGTGCTTTACTGACCTCTAGTGGCCGTGCAGAATAATCACACATCCTGTACAAACCAGGTTAAAAAGATGCTCTTACCAAATGCAACATCCAGACAAAGATGCATGATTCAATTGATTAACAAAAAAAAAAATCCTATAACCCAAATGATGAACAGCCATTTTATCACACGCATAAAAACAGTTTTATTTTAAGCGTACGTATGACAGCTATTTAAAAATAGCACAGCATCATCCGGTCGTCTTTTATATAATTAGCATAGTGATATTAACATGATAAACACTGTACAACGTATGAAAATACATACACGCATGCTGGCTAACTTCAGCAATATATGAAAACCTATAAAACTTGTGGGCCAGTGCGTAATTCATCAGTAAAAGTAAGCATTTACCAACTCCTCCATCTCCCCATTAACTTAAAAAACACACACAGACGGGCTTACAAATTACTAATGAATTAAGTTTTTTTTCTTCTTTTATCTTATAAAAAGTTATAAAATGAATGCCAAACAAAAGGTGTACCCAAATGTAACACTAAAAGCAAATTCATTATTAACAACCTTAACAGGTAAACTTCTTAACAAATGCCCACATTAAAACTAATTTTCATCACAAACTGGCATTAAAGATTTATTTCAAATATTATATAAAAGACAGACTAGACTAAATTTTAAATATTAAACATATTAACAGATTATATACAGACTGGCAAGAGTTTTTTTTGGGAGGCGACATCTCACTGAGATAAAGCTTTCTCCAAAACGTCCATGTTGACCAGCGGCAGAGATGCAACTTCGAAAAACACCCTGAAAGAAATTAAAGAAGCGATTAAAATTCTGGACCATTTTAACTACATTAACCACTTCACTATAAGTGCTTTTATACATCTGTAGATACACGACTTACTTGTGTGAGTATTTGTTTCTGATGGCTCTCAGTTTATCGTCAGGAGGAGCTAAAAGCATCACGTAGAGCTTTTTGACGACGGGCGCCAAATCTGGGGTCTGATAGCCGGAGTGGAACTGCAGGATGGGACTCTGCAGCACGAGAGAAAACGAGGGGGACATTTGCACTGTCGCTCATACACAAATGTAGCCATGTTGAATCCGTAAAGCTACAAAAACATAATAGTTTTCAATATGTTACATAAACATTATCATTTCTAACTTGTAGTGCTGCTGCAATGATAACTCGAATTTACATGGAAAAACAATTTACATTTAAATTGAAACGAGGAGGATGGTTCACTAGAGAGCTGCAGTCTGGCTTTCATGCAGGACTGAGAATACAGTCAAACAGCTGAGCGTTTACGTCCACTTTTACTGGACTTCCGAAGCAAACAAACAACCTTTTACAACATATAGTCACAGGAACCAAGTCAGAGTAGAAGTTCCTTCAGTGCCTCAGGTCTGTGTTTCTACCACACTGAAATAACTGCAGACATGAGGACAATTACAACAGATTAAGCGACCATTTGGTTTAAAACGGCCATTATAATCTTCTTTGTTTACAAAAAAAAAAAAAAGATTCCTGTTGCACCTGACTAACATCAAAACCCTTCTGTTATGAAGTCAATTGCAATTGTTCACTGACGTTTGTTGTCGTTTCTTATTTTAATAGCATCTTAGACAAGAATACTAATTTTGATGTCAAAAACTAATATTACCACATTAAAAATCTGGTATGGTAACAACAGTGACTAACTCCGGTAGAAAAAAAACCTGCTAAACGGAGAGCTAAAAAGGCTTTATTCAGAGCAGAGCTGAAGTGTAAAGGAGTGTTGAAGGAGAATAAAGAAACCCACCCATCCTCCCAGGTCTTTGGTGACCAGCGCCAGCAGCAGGCAGGCTGAGGCCAGCAGCGAGCCTCTCTCCGACACCAGCTCCATCTCCATGAGGCTCATCTCGCAGTAGTACCGGGCCAGAGTCAGCGTGTCCATACCCGCACTCACACACTGCAGAGACAGCACGGCACACACTCAGGTTGTGAAGAGAACACACACATACAGCGATGCCTGAAAAAGGCTTGTTGTGCCTTTTGAAGAGGTGCAGATGGGTTTTTGCAAGGTGTTGCAAGATATAAAAGCTAAACAAAGTGAAGTAAACTGTCCACCACACACACACACACCTTGGCATAGCGTCTGAGGAACCGATAGGGGATGGGGATGTTGATGTCGAAGGACAGCTTCTGCAGGATGGTGGCCTCCGTGGAGATGAGCTCCTCCCTCTTGTACGCATCATCGCAAATATAAAGAAAGTCGTCGACACAAGGCGGACTGCGCTCCTGCGGGGGTCATCAAAATGAAACGGGAAGCAGTGTTAGGCGCAAGGTAAAACATTGTCAGCATGGTCAAGGGACTACCTTCTCTTTTCCTGTGATCCCACTTCTTGTTTGTTAGATCAGCTTGTGAGCCTCTTAACTGATGCTCATCTTCATTTTTCTACCCGTGTTCTTCAAAATAAAACCCACTGGCCATGCTGAGTGAACTTAAAGCCAGGGCCAAGCTGGCCCAAGCCCAAACTCCCAAGAAAAAAAGATTTCTGTTGGCAATTCTGTGTAAATCTTCCAAGGAGAAACCAATCTTTTATTCATGACTTAACTAAAGAACAGCACTTTATTACAGATGATACCAGGACTTAATGTGCTTTGGAGTTGAAATTTCCTTACCTCAAATTTGGAGGCTATGAGCATGGCGGTGGAGCCGACGAGCTGCAGCATCTCCCTGTGGACTGGAGTCTTGGACAGGTAGTGGTCTGTCATCTTCACGGCCAGGTACAGGGTCTCGTGGTACAGCTCAAAGTTCTCCTAAAAACAAAGACATGAACAGAATCCAGTCAACATGCTGCACAAACACAGAAGAAGGAAAGAAAGAAACTGGAGAGGCAGCACAGCATTTAGCGACACAAACAACTTTTGCTGTAATTTAGTTTTAGGCATCCAGCTGAGCGGCAACGTGAGCGTGCTCTTAAATTATGAAGCACGTAATTACAAAGCCCAAGTTTATTTGAACCCCCTGGAGTTTTAATTAGCAATGATTTTTCTTCAAATTTACAAATGGATCACCTCATCCACTTCACACCCTTGAAATCTCTCATTAAACACAAATTCAGACAACAGTCTACCAGGAAAACTCACCTGCACTTCAACCAGCCAGTCAATCAGGATTGCCCTCATCTCGGGGTTGAGGCTGGGCTGCTGGGGCATGTAGTTGCAGAGGACAAACTTTTCCTGCAGACAAAAAAAAAAAATAAAATAGAAGAGAGATGAGATGAAAACAAAGATGCATTCAGACTTTGTCCCTAAACTTGCCTTTTCTAATCCTGGGAAAATGGTTCAAACCCCTTTTAGGATTTGGTAACAGCGTTTTGGTTTGGCTCACCTCTCTCTGTTTGAGGTAGTCAAAGATGTCCTTCGCATACTCTGGACACATGTAACAGTCCTCAGAGTTCTCAGAGTCGATGTCAAACTCCACTGGGATCTGCAAGGAAGGAGGGAACAACATTTTAGCAAACTTTTCCTTAACAATTGTACAGGTCAGAAGCTTCTTTGGGGTGTTTCCATTTCCCTTACTGCTTGTTTCCGAAGGTGTGCTGGCACTTCACGGGCAGCAGGGGGCGTACCAGCCACCAGCTCTTTTACTGGAGCTGCTACATCCTTCTGCGCCTCCTCGTCCTTCTCCTCCTCTTCATCGGCCTTTTCTTTCTCGGCAGGCGTCCCCTCTGAGCTCACCGATGAAGACCTGCAGAGGGAGAGGGGCTGCAAGTTAAAGACTGAGGAGGAAGAGCAAGAACTGAAATCTAGAAAGAGTAAATAGTTAAAAGAAAAACACGGTAGCATTACTGTTTCAGGCTGGCATGATTCTTCGTCGCCGAGGTGGAGCTTGTTTTCTTCACCTGCTTCTTCGACGTTTCCTTCTTCCTCCCTGGAAGGCTGATGTGAACCTTATGAGCCTGTGAACAAAGTCAAATTGAGGTCAGCGTTTAAGATCATGTCTGAAATCAACCCCTTCTTCACTCATTTTCTATTTCCCAATAACAAACACTCAGACGTTTTAAGTGAGTAGTGTATTAAGATGTTGGACATTATCATTTGATCCCATAAGCGATGTTAATGTGCCAAGAGTCTTTTGGCAAAAAGTACAAAACTGACTCACGTCCGAGAGCTGGAATACCAGTTTGTATCAACACATCACCGCCTCAAACCTCTCTGCCACCTTGTTGGTTTCACAGCAGGACAAACATGGTGCTCGTTTCACACCCAGGTGAGGCAGCAAAGTACACACAGTCACACCACAGTGGAGAACTACATCGAGCCCAGTTACACCTTCACACCAAAACCCAGGGATGCCGTGTGTCACTCACTCATAAGCACACACACCCACACTCTACAGCTTATGTGTCAAACATTTTCTGGAGGAAAAAAAAATGACTTCAGAAAATGTTTCTAACTTGCCAAAAATGATTCAAATGCACATTTAGTTAAATATGAAACTTCCTGTGTTATTTTGTGTACCGAATTATTAATGCGCAAAAAAGAAATCCAATAACTGACGAGCGCTGACACACGTAACAACCTGACGAACACAGAGTGACGGCTTGGCTTTGACTTGCTTACAGTTAAACAGTGTACGGTGGCCAGCAGGGACACACTTTCAGAAACTACAGTTTAAAAAATGCCATGTCCACTGAAGCAGTTCCCTTTTTTTTTTTTTTTTATAATATATATTATATATATATATATATATATATATATATATATATATATATATATATATATATATATATATATATATATGTGTGTGTGTGTGTGTGTGAGAGAGAGAAATTTTTAGGTTTATCTGCCTTAGGGTGAACAGTTCAAGGTTTTCCATTGTTTTTCCCTGTTAATATGAATATGACATTACACTGGTATTCCAGCTGTATTAAATTCAGACGCTGGTTCGACACTGTGCTTCTCTCTGACCGCCACCAAAGTGTTAGATACGAACAGTGTCCCACTTACTGTCCTGAAGCTGCCGTCACTGTTGGGCTGACAATCTGATAGACACAGACCGCTAGCCTGACGTCAAGAGGGGGCGAGCAGGTAAGACAAAACAACACACAGTGGAGATCATCCAGGGCAACAAGTCAACTAGACTCTGCATCCAGACTGCAGCTAGTGAAACACAGTCTGACATTCTCACTCTCAGATCCTAATTACTCAAACCTGGAGGGGTTTACGAGGAGAACTCAGAGAAGATGTTTGTCAGAATTAGATACTGCAGAGGACTCGTGCAGTAAAGAGCTCTGCGGCATGCTGATGGGATCTGAAAGCTACATTTCTTCCATTTAAAGAACTTTCCAAGTCCTAATTCTAAATTTCAAAACCTTTAAGGTCTGGCTTGCCGTTCACGTTTTCACATGTTTGTACAGGACAGCAACATATCATCCTTCCTGCTGCTTTGTGCGTTTATGGACCAAAAAAAAAATATATATTTGCTGGTCAAATTGCTTTTAAAAACACAAAAAGATTATGTTTAAACAATGACCGCCAAAAATAACTTGCATCAATTTTTCTATAATTCAAGATTTTGCTTTGGGACACCACTTGTGTTCATTATCACACGTGTAGTATATAATAAAAGGAGGGACACACTGGTGAGACTAGGTTATCAACATCTCACAAATGTCGACCAAAGGACCCTTTCACTCATGCACCATAACACGAACAGGAATTCTCTGTGCATGGCCCGTGGTTTTGGTCTAAAATGCAACAGTGTTCCCACATAAGACGGTGTTTTACACCACGATCGATTCAGAGGAGACTCTGCTGCTGAACAGCACTGCTGTGTTGTCAGGAAACGTAACCCGGAGCACAATCAATAAGCAGACACCGAGCTGTTCTGTAACCGACTGAAATGAAAGTACAGCAGAAATCAAGGCTTCCATCAGTATTTCCCAAACCAGATCAGTGAAAAAGAGGTTTTGCATTCCCACATTGCAGGTAAACTAAACCAGACTCAGTGATCATTTAGGCCAAAACAAATATGATATCAAACATTCCCACTCAGGAGAAATTATCATCATATAAAGTCAAGGAGCATGAAGGATATTGACATCAGCAGAATCTGTGACTGAAGGAAACGTTTTGTCTACTGTAGACAAAGTGTCTCAATCCTTAAAACCAACTGCTTCATCTGTGTTCGCTTAACTTCGGCCCTGGACTTGAATGCCATTCACTCCACCTAAAAACACTTACATTAGTGATGTCGATAAAAGCAGTCCTCTTCTTGGGGGCCCCGTGAGGAGGGGAGGAGGACCTCTTCACCTGCGGGCCTTCCTCCTGCAACGCAAAAACTCATCATCACCTGCACGCACAGACAGTAAGGCAGAGAGACAGGGCAGGTCTCTCTGCCTTACTCCTTTTTTAAACGTCGTGCATTTCGAGGGACAGCTGCTGCCAACAAGCCGGTTGTTTAAATGAAGGACTGCGTGTTTGTCTTACCTGGTTTTTACCGGTCCTTGGTGCATTTAGCTTGGGCATCTTGCTCCCAGCGGCGGCTGTGGGTTTCTTTCCCCTCGGTACGGGCATGGCCGGCTCCTTTATCCTCCCAAAACAAACTCCGCAGCGGCTGCACTGTGACCTGCTTTGCAAGGGGGGGAAAAATAAAATGGGTAGATTTTAAAAAACACACAATGGGGCGTCGTGTTGCTGTGGTTTTAGCTAGCTAACGTTAGCCGCAGAGAACAAGATGACACAGCCGAGTAGCTAAACAAACAGCTCAGCGTTATGCATGTTTGCAAATCACTGTATTGTCTCACCGTGTTTTACAATTGCTGCTGGCTTGATTCAGTCGCTTGCGGTAGTTTAGTCCAGTTTAGTTAGCGCTTCAGCTGCGGATCCAAATCTGCGGCGCCTCGTCCTCATTGGCTGGAATTTGAGCGGGCGGACCAATCAGAAAGACGACAGGAATGCCGTTGCTAGGGAGTGTTGGTTTCATGGTAACGGCTCCGCCCGGTTGCGTCGATGTGAATAAAACTGATTACCAAGCGTGGAAGCGTTTAAAAATAACTATATGCGGGGGGAAAAAACGTTATGTTATAGTTTTATGTTGTTATGTTATGCAGTTGAGTACGGGTGTTATTTAGTGAAGCAAAATCTATTCAAAACTTTAAGGTGAGTTTCGAAATTACGTCCGCCCACCTCGTTTCCTGTGACTTAAAATCCAACGAACACTGGAGGAGGAGCGTGTAGGGTTTTCAAACATTTCAGCAACCAAATATCAGTTAAAACGTTTATTGATGTTTTTAAACTGATTGTTTAAGGCAAATACACATGTGACATAGATTATGTTCACAAGAGTCTCTCATGAATTCATTCACCATTGTCTTTTTAATTAACACTATGCTTGTTTACGAATTGTTTTACTTTTATTTGACTATTTATGTATATTTCCAATAGCCATGTATGTATGTAGATATTATACTGTAAACTGTATATTTATTTTTCTTTGCATGAACTGATTTGCAGACATGTACACATGTACACTTACATGCACCTGCATAATGCTGCACTTCATATCATATCGGAAGAAGCAGAACACCACAACGTCTCACTACAACCACTTGTATTCACTTGTATTCATGTGATCAATATCCACACCACACCCAATTTTCATTAAGTACTTACAAACCATTGAATAACTGAAACCGATGTTAATATTCTGCAAAATAATTGAAATTATGGTATCTCGATTTAAGGTCTTATATGGTGTTAAACAGAAAATGTGGTGTTTTACAGCTTCGATTACATGATATCGATCAATCGTGACAACTGAGCAAATTCCATCTGTCGGTGAAGACCATGAGTTGCTGTTGAAAGCTCCAGAAGAGCTAGTAAGTGGACCTTGGGTTAAGAATATTTGTCAAGGCAGGTTTACAAGATTACCTGATTTTACATACTTTTTGTGGAGGTGAGGGATGATTGCATTACAGTAACTATGATTTTCATAGTTAAGATAAGTAAGACATAATGTGAATGTGGCATAAAATCCTCACAAAAATGCAAAATACAGCAAGTCAGAGGGTATATTTTTCTCTAAAATGGCCATTTTGCATAGTGAGTACTTTTGATACTTTGAGTACATTTTGCTGGTAATACTTATGTACTTTTACTCAAGTAGAGTTAGAAGAAGTAGTATTTTTACACTGTGGTAATGTAACTTGTATGTAAGTAAAGGATCTGAGTAGTCACACCAGAGTGAAATGACCCTTAAAATCTATTTCAGTGATCATGTTGAGCAATGAGCTCACAGACACACACAGATAAGTGTTTCCTGAACTGGAGCAGAAAGAGCACAGGCCTACTGGGGCCCACAACACAGAGTTACTGCAGTAAAAGTTTGGATAATAGAGGGTCATAAAATCAGGTTCAGGATGGACACCAGGGGAAGCTGGCAGCTAACATCCATCCTGCTGCCAGCAGTTTGGGAGGGTAATTTTTGAATCTGAGGCCATAAAGTGTACCTCAGAACAAAATAAATCTTATATTAATTCATTTGAATCCTCTTCTGACCTGAAGAACACTATTAATGCCATATAGCGCTATGTCATCTCTGAATACGCCCTTTAAACGGACTATTAAGTCTCTCCGGACGCAATATCATTAAACTCCAGAACAAACAAACCTCCCTTGGCTTTTGTTTCACTTCTATGTGTGGCACAATAATGAACAGGTTAAACAAAAAAAACAAAACAAGTCCCTGGACCCGGTCCATTTAAACATTCACCCCACGTTCACTTTATTTGAACAGGATTCAAGGCCGGCAGTTCACTCGGTGCAATCTGGCGTCTAATGAAGTCCACGGAGAGATATCATCTCACAACACTACTTTTATTATAGCTCCCCTCCCTGCCGATGTCCCCATCCAAGACAAAAAAGCCTTCTTATTACAGCAGTTTCTATCCAGATTGCTCGTGTCTCCGTCAGAGCCGAGAGGAAGAGTTTTCTAATTCTTAGGATTTAGTTGAAGCTGCTGAGAAATAGGCACGGGTGGGGTTTGGACACAACATTCAGGGTCACGGACGTAATGCTTCATAAGAACCGACCAGTTTGTTGGATTGTCTAAATTGTCCAGTGGTGAAATGTGAAGTACTTCTACTCCACTACATTTCAAAGGGTAATAATGTACTTTTTACTCCACTACAATTATATGACAGCTTTAGTTACCAGTTACTTTACAAATTAAGGTAATAAAATACGATGCTTTGTTATAAACTGACAGAAATTTAATTGGCAACTATTTTGATGAATGTCTAAGTCATTTTTTCAACATTTCATGGTTCCAACTTCAAGATTTGCTGCTTTTCCTTTCAATTACTTAAATTATTTGAATTAATTTTTAATAATTTTGAGGGGGCCCTGGCTTTTCTCACTATTTTCTGAGTCTTTAAAAGCCAAACAATCAATCGATTTATTGAGAAAATAATCAGCAGATTAATTTGTAATGAAAATAATCATTAGTTGCAGTCCTATAGAAATCCACTTCAACCAACTACAACAGTAAAATACTGCTTTTACATTAATGCATGACTAATAATAATCTAATGATAGAATATAAAATAGTATAACAGTCACAGGGGCCATTTTTCTGCATTAAGAACTTTTAATTCTAATACTTTAAGCACCTTTTCCTGAATATAACATTTTCAGGGCAGGACTTACTTCTACAGTGTAGTATTAGTACTTTTACTAGTAAAGGATTTGTATATTTCCTCCACCACTGAAATTACCTTATTGTGCACCAAACTGGAGAACCATAAAATTGCTGTATTTAAAATTCTCTTTGGCTGAGGTTCTGGTCTGAATCCGAGATGCTTTACCTCCTCCGCATCCTCTCCACCTCCTCCTCCTCGGCCGTTTATCTCCTCCTCTTCTTCCTCTCATGACCATCTCTTCATCATTTTGACCTCATGAACAAAGGAAAAGAATAAAACAGGCAGAATGATTTTCTATAAGCCCAATTATAGTATGTGCATTTGTCCTTTGCTCATGTTGTCAATGAGGCTGCTGCAAATAACATTCACACAAACACACATTTTCTTTTCTTTCTTTCTATATATTGCTCTCTCTATATCGCACACACACATACACACACACACACACACACACAGACACACACACAGGAAGTGAGTGCAACTGGTGAACTCATTTGTCAAAAGATTTCCGTGTAAACTCACTTGCAGCGGAGACACCAAAGAGCGAACCATCGCCCCGTTACTTAACTGGTAAGTTGGTCTACAGGCAGTATGCGCTGCCTGATGTTTCCTGTATCTTGTTTTCATATTTTGTAGTACATTTACATGACTTTTGGCTTTAATCTTTTACCACTGGCCCTCGAGATTCCTTCTGCGTCTTGCCAAATGTCACAGTCAATCAGATGTTGCCCTTTTGATCAGCCATACTTCATAAACCTTCTTTTTTTTGTCCAGGAAAGCATTGTATATTTTCTTGTTTTATCTACTTTTGTAGTGTTTAATCTCTGGTCTTATATGTCCAGTTGTTCGTGGGCTAACAAAGGGTAACTAATTTCTTGCAATATAGAAAACAAAAGATGATACACTGTGATAATATTTTTGGTAATAAATCAGCAAAAGTGGTTTTCAAGTGGATTCAAAAACCCTAAATACTCCCTTGCAGAAGGTTATCTCTTTGGATTTGTCACATTTCATTAAAAACCCTGAAAGTGGGTGTGGAAGAAACCCAGTTTGAATAAAAGGTCAACCGAGGCATTGCATTTCCAACAATATTTTGCAATGCACTGAATGGCCCTTGTGCTGGTTCCTGTGAGCACCATGTAGAAACACTGTCTGGATGTTAGACGGGACTGTCGGTAAGGTGTGTTAGTGTGATCAAACGAGTAAGTACTATCATAATTAACAGGCTTTGTTTAGACAGGGTTGTGTAACACCAGAACACCCAAGAAAAAAAAGAGAGGAAGCATCCTCATCTCATAAACGTTAGTTTGCCCATCAGGATGTCCAAGTCGGATTGCCAAGAAAACATTCTTTGTTTTAGCTGTAATTTGTTCCACATCTGCGCTTCATTCTCTATCTTGTCCTCCTATCTGGGCTCTGTCCATTCTGAACTCGGCTGTGGTCCACTGAGTGAGTAATGGCGGGATCATACTGATCATTCTGTGACACAGCGTATAAAGTTCGTCACGCACACACCAAGAGACTACAATTATTTGGTGAAGTTGCCTCTGGTGTCGCTCAGGGCATCATTCGTTTTGGCTGCGTGAAGAAGGAGCTTAGAGAGGCAAGAGAGAACTATTCCTTTAACATTAGAGGAAAATAACCTATTTTGAAAACACAGCTTTCAAGAACCCTAGAGCAAAATAAAGTCAGACGGTCTGGACTGTATTCATAAGACTGACCACGACAGCAGTTAAAAAAAAACACATATCAACACAGCTTTGTGAATCCAAGCCCTGGAGAGCAATGGTGGCTGTATGAGTTTCCATGTTGTTTCATATTAATAACACACTTGCAGGCTCAGTCTTTCACTGGATGCAAAAACCTGTTTGCTGAATCAAGCTCAGTGAAACAAAGGCCCTTTCAAACATTCATGTGTCTGTCCAAAGCTTCTTTTTTTTTCTCCATTGTACTAAAATGGATACAGATGTTTCATTTCACGTATGCATCAGAGATCAACAGCATAATACTTTTCATGTAACATTTGCTTTGCTTCATTTCTGTTTTCTCAACTTGAAGTTACAATTATCAAACAAAGCTTTATCTCCATTAACTACAGATGCGCACAAACCGAGTTTAGAGAAATGTCAGGTTGCTGCTGTGGACGCCAGCACAGTTTTCTTTTGTGCTAATCTAATACTGAACTGAACTTCCTGCTTGTCACATCCTGGCTGGCTGACAGCTCATATGGTGACAGGCTGTGGTCGAGGCCTCAATCTTACTTTCCATATGAGGCTTCAGTGGGGACTTTCAGTTCTGTCTGTCCCTGTGTTTTCTTCCTCTATTTTTTTTTACGTACATCCTGATTACTTTCTTTCTTATATATACAGAATAACGTTCTTTCAATTTGTATCTTATCTATTTCTTCTCTAATTTGAAACAGGCGAGGAATGTAGAAATATTTGTAGAGCAGAGACTAAAAGGGAAATGCTGCACCATTTAGGGGACATATTTATGTCCTGCCTGGCTTTCACTGAACATGTTGGCAAGAAATATTCTAATAAAAATACAAAAATGAACTAATTATAGGAACAAGGCAGCAGTTCCAACCATCTTTGGACTCTTTTCTGTGCTTGTGCCTTGTACTGGCCTTTACCATATTCTTCCACCAAAAAAGAGGCTCCAGGAAAAACAATATTTCCTTCACTTTTACTAACATTATTGCTTTTATCCTCTCAGGACCCAATGCAGGCATTGAGTGCAGATCCAAGGGTGCCAGAGCCCACTCCAGAAAACATTGGCATTTCTGAAGGCCTCAAGAGAAGCCACCAAAACAATGAGGTTCTTGAGAAGTTTGCCCAAAATATGACAGAGAACATAATCCAGTCGTTAATAAGCCAAATGGAAATGGTGGAACCTGATGTGGATTGCGGGGTGTCCGGGTTTAATCAAAACCAGGAGATGTTAGCTGAAGAGTTAGCCACAGCTGTGATTGAGGTTGCTCTGAGGGAGGTGTGTAAAAGGCAAAACGTGGAGGATCACCAGAGTTCAAGATCAGCTGGGGTAAAGATGGATGGTCAACAGGCTTTTATGGATGAATCGGAGAGCGAAAGAGAGTTTTTGGGCATGGACACAGAGATGGATCCAGGCAAAGAAATCCAGACCTCCAAAGACACCCAGCCCTGCCACCCACCTCTGTCCCAGTCAGGGCTACCTGTCGTGGGATCCCTCGACTACCCCGACGCCCCTCCAACCACGCCTCTCCTCCCTGAGCTTGAGAGGAGCAGACACAGTTTCGCCAGAAAGCTCAAAGGAGGCTTGGCGAAGGTTTTCCTGCCTTCACCTCCTCCGCCAACCCCAAAGGACGAAGAGGGCGACTCAGACAGCGCCATGAATGACCCCCGGGCGGAGTTAATGGAGCATCTGATGCTCTCACTGCCCACGGATGATTTGGCAAGAGACTACTTTGAAGTAGGACCTCAACATGAAGCCAAGCTAGAGGCTTTTGCGGAGGCTCTTTCGTGTGACATCCTTGACTGGGTCTTGAGGGCCAAAAGCAGAGAGCAGACAGCCGACAATAGTGATCTTCACCTGCTAGCCCACCAACTGGCTGAAACCATCATCACCTCCTCCCTTGATGAAGCTAAAATGCTTGTCTAGTGTTTTAATGTGATCAAAGGGAGATTATATTTGTGATCACTGGCACGTAGACACACACACTCACACAAAGAAAAGATCAAAAATATTGATATCCACCCATGTTGCCTCCAGGCTGACTGCCACTGCCTGACATTTTCATTGAAGTGTAGTTTACTGAAATAATATTGTTCTAGTATCTGTATTTAATTTTTTATGACTGAATTTATTTCTCAATAAAGTGCAGTTAAAGCTCATAAAGATGAAGAGTTTAATTGTGAAATATCACCTATTTATTGCAAAAAAAAACTGATAAGAAATCCAACAAAAACATGGTTGACTCGTAATTAAAACAAGTGTGGCACTTTTAATGACACATATATCCTGGAAGCTGTATATTTTAGATGCTAAAGATTAACCTGAGGTACTGGTTTTAGTCCAAGATGGATAAAAAGTACATTAGCAGGAAAACTCTTAATGGTGTTTGAATGCAGTTTTGACTGGGATCCAAATGCAGTAACTATAAATGTCCTTTAGATGGCATCACAGGAGCAATGTGCCTGAGTATTTTCAGCTTGAGGTCAGTAAGGTTAACCTGACAACAACTGATTTTAAATCAGTTTTCCATTTTGGAAATAAAAAGTTGTTTTGATATAAATATGCATGTCAGATTGTTCAAGCCTCTGTGCATTGTTAATAACTTGTTTTGTTTGTCTTGATTTTGCTTTACTGGTCTTCTGCTAAATACAATACCAGAATAAAGACTTTATTTTTGAATATTAATTGCACTTTTATTTTCCATTAGGGACTGAAACCTAACATCCTTCACATATTTTTGAATATCACAGTCAGGAGATAACTTTTATAATACAACTATGACAAAGGATGAAATTTCGCTGTATCCCACCACAAGCAAATGGTGCACTACGCCACTTTATAATCGAGTGCGATGTTGGGAAGTTATTCGGTTATTTCCCCTAAAAGTCTTTATAGATTCAGTGTGATTCATTCATCCCCTGGACTGAGCTGCATATTGGCATTTGGGATGAAGTTGTGTTCTGGCTCGAAGAAAACTCATTTTCATACTCACTTACTTACTGAGGTCAGATCCGGAAGAAGAGGGAGCCATGGTGCTTAACCAAACAGTGATGTGATCCTGCAGAGGAATAAAAAAAAAAAGATGTTTTTCTTTCCTTTCTTTTTTTTTTTTTTTTTTAATCGTTAGCCTCTTAAATAACACAGCCAGAGAAAGCCAAATTCACTTAAGAGAGCTTAAGAGAACAGTGAAAGAGCAGTTTTGAATAAAGAGTTTACATATAAGTACACACACACACACACATCTTAGATTGAAGAGAATGGGTTTGCAATCAGGGTCGCAATCGCAAACACAAGAGAGCAAACATTACTCTGTTTGCATGTGTGCATGGTCACACAAACAGATCTGCAAACAATGCAAAGCACTTCTCTCTCTCTCTCCAGCACAGATGGAATGAGTGGGAGAAAAAACTAAGTCAGTGGGTGAATAGTGTGTGTGTGTGTGTGTGTGTTATCATTGACAACTTAATCTTAGTGGGACAAAAATGGATCAACACGGAGTTTCAGCACAAACTAATAACATATATAAAAGGTAAAAATAGCCTGCTTAACGTCAGCATGTTAGCATTGTCATTGTGAGCATTTAGCATGCTGATGTTAAGTACAGCTGTTAGCGTGGCTGCTGACTCTTGTTAACATTTAGATTTAGCATACATTTAAGTGTCTCTTACAGGTAAATTACTTCTACTTCTAAAACATTCTGACTTCTGTTTTTAAAGATTTTTGGAGCTAAATGCCGCAAAACGTAGCTGTTAATTTGAGCCCACATACGCACACAAACAGAGCACAATACACACACGTTGAGCTGGCTGCAGTATGCGACAGTCCCTCGGGCTCCGATACATAATATGTCAAGGAATGCTTAGTCTGAACTTTTAACTCCCACTGCTGCTCATCATTATGTTTTCTCACCACGGGACATTAACTGACTGACACACTCACACGTGCACACAGTCACACATGTGCACATAGATAAGCTGCAGGGCTGGGTGGACAGCTGTAGTGTCAGAGGGGACACACACACACATGCACACACACATCTGGAGAAATGCTTGTTGTGTTGTCAGGTGGTTCGCCGCCAGAAAGAGAGGGAGACTGGGGAGGGAGATGGAAAACAAAAAGGTGTCATGACACACAGAGGATAATAAATGAATGGCAGAGGCACTTAATCTCTTTGTCTGCTCTAGTGGAGGGTAAACCCACCTAAATTCAATTCATCCTCCCTTTATGTAAGTGAAACAGTGCTCATCCACAAGACGTAAAAAAAATTAACACCATGCATCACTATAATAAGTATTTGGGGAGTCAAAAGTCATTTTTTTAAAGGGGCTTTCCCTCAGCTGTGGTGCATAAATACAATATGGAGGTGCCTTCACGTTGAACTTTTCCAGTTTCACTTCATTAATCTGACATATGAAGTTACCTGTTCATATGAGATGTTATGAAAAGTTAAAGCCGCCCAAAAGATTGAATCGGCAACAATTTTAACATCAACTTTACAGGTTAAGTCTCTAAAACATGTACATATACAGTATGTTATAAATAGTGATTTTTAAAGCAGCATTAATTGTTGGTCGTTGTTGAGTTTTTTTGTTTTTTTTTGGCCATTTGGGGGCAGCAAACAAACTGTAAACACAACATTGACATATTTTCACCTTACAAAGCTGCTATAGTGAACTTGTTAGCAAACAGTTGGCTATTTACATATCCAGAAGACAGATAGCAACATTAGCATTAACTGAAAGTGCCATGTTTGGCAACCTGATTAATATAAGCCTCATTTATTTTCACTCTTCTTGTATCTCTGGTTTGGTCTTCACCAGGAAATATCTGGCTCTTTAGCTGCTAAATGCTTCAACTAACTTTGTCCGTCTGCTGTTTGGTGCTGGCCTGCTAGCACCATGTAAATGTTTGCTCCATTGCTCCTATAAAAATGTGGATTACAGCAGCTATAAGTACTTTTTATTACAAAATACTTGTACTAAAGACACAGTTTGATTGCAGAACATTCACTTTCACAATATTGCATTAGAGGATTTAAGTATTTCTTGCATCACTGAAGTTTTGGGCAATTGGTTTCCTCTCTTCACTCCGGGCGGCACCCATTTTTCACCACCTCTCTACTTTATCTTGTTTGACTGCGTCTCAGTGCTGTGCCAGGATCCCACAGCTCAGACATGTGGTTGTGCATTTGTTTCCATTTTCTTTTCCAGATGAATCTGATTGACCCCATTGGACAGTTCAGATAGTGTTGGGTCAGAGTAAATTGATTTTCATGATTGTTTTTCCTTCATAGAGTATTATGTTGGTCTGATCTCGGAGTAGCAGTACCTTTAAGGTTACAGAAACTGGCCTGTAACTACAGGACTGCTGGTTCCAGTGCTTTGACTGTCTATGTTGGGGAAAGCGGTGTCCGTCATTCAACTTGCATTGAAGTGCCCTTTCGCAAACCAACAAATGTTCTATTGCTGCCTTAATTTTCGAATGTGAAGGGAGTCATTTCCAGAAAAGAAGCATGTGAGCTCAACTGAATGGCAAAGAAACTGAAAAACAAAAATCTGAAAATACTATTTCACCCAGGTCTGATACCTATCTATCTTCATGGTCAGTGTAAGTGGCTTCAAGAACAGCATTCCAAGGCTGCTGAGTGAACTTATCAGTCTGTTTTATGAAGGTATCGTTAGCTACTGGCTTTAAGTTCATAAATCTGAGTGAGGCGGGTTCAGCACACCCGCACAGTGGAGCATGCAGGCTCAGAGATTTGAAAATTATTGCAAAGCCTCTTGAAAATGCCTCAGATTGTGCCCCTTGTGTTTTACGATTAAATTCGAGTCACAGAGCTAAGCATCACTGGCATCTCTGTTTTGGAGGTCTTCCCAGAGGATGCTGTCTGTGGTGAACTTCAGTTGCTGGCAACTTTCTCCTCAGAGTAGAAAAACACAGTAAGTGGTTTGACGATAACCTGGGAAAAGACGCCATTTAAAACAAACTTTACAGGAAGGTCAGCCACAGTTTTACCAAATAAGATCACTTGCTTATTTGCAGATCTCACTGGGATACTTGTACATGCAAGCATTTGACTAGAGGCATCGGTGTAGGTGCTAAGAATCGTCCTCTTGCAAACTTTGTCAGAGATTTGGGGGCCAAACTTATGACCCTGTGGTGTTGAAATATCATCCAGACAAAGACACCTTCCACAGTTGTGGCAGCATCTGCCCTCAGGGAGTCGACGTCAAACCCAAAACAACCTCACTTCCACCATAACAACCATTTTTTGTAGACGTTGAAAGTATTTGACTCGTCTTTCACCTCTTTTTTTTTTTTAACCACCTGTCAGTCTGGATTTGTTTTTTTTATCTCACCTGCAGACCACAGCGTCCCCTTTCTGGCCACCAAGATTTGACCTGAACTTACGGCTATGTCTAGTCCCAGTTAGTGGATCAGATGGCTTTCACATGTGGTGCAGGCCCCAGGTGGATTTCACCGGAGTTTGCTTTAGGAGAAGTTGACTCGGGACCATTTTTCTGGACCACACCTGGTTTCGACAGCAACTTTCATGGATGGAAAAAAAAAAGGTCTTCTGTCTCCCATCCCTGATAAACAGCACTGACTGCTGGGCAAACACAGGCCGCTTTCCAGCTGTTTGTGGTGATGGAGAGGAAACAAAGGAAAGGCTGTTGTAGAGCAGTGGTTCCCAAAGTGGGGAGCCCAGAGGACGGGAAGATTTATCATATAATTGTGCACTTATTGTGTGTTTTTAATAATGTTTTACCACATAAAAAAACCCAAAAACGGCGACATTTACATGAACTACATTTTAGTTCACGTTTTCAAACGTATCAAAACTCGCGGTTGCCGGTTGTCATAGTAACACAACTCAGGAGTTTTTTCAGCAGCTCAGCGGTCAGACAAATAGCCTCCATCAGAGCAAGACATGGAAAGATTAGATGCAGTCAACAGAGCTCAAAGAAAAACACTGATACCACTCAGCCCTCAACACAGTCTGACAGGAACGAATCTGACCAGAGCAACACAACTAAAACCAGACTGCACACTACTCTACTAATAGCTTAACGGACAGGTTTTGGTTGCTTGTGGAGACCTGAACTATCATTGTCACTGTGCTATTGCTAAAATTGTTCAAATGGATATGCATCTGTGTACATATATGCATGTTATACTGGGGGTGCCATGGCCTAAAGAAGTTTGGGAACCACTGGTTTAGAGCTGAACTGTAAGCAGAAAATATGAGCTGCATCATGATTCTGTGTCCAATCACGAGCCAAGATGACAAAGCTGATACTCACTGCTCTGTTTTAAGGTGATTTAAGACAGGATGGAGGCTTTTGAGGGCATACAAAGTTTTTTTTTCTTTTTTGGGCTGCACACAGAAACAAAATCTAGATGTTGTATAAATCTCTTCAGTCAAGTCAGCAGCCCGCGCGCAGCTTTGTGATGTTTTTGGAAACTGGAGTTCAAATATTTAAACGTGGCTACACTTGTTGCACAGTGATAAACTGGAGGGCGTTGGGCAAATATTTGCTCTCAAACAGTGTAGAGCTGTAAAACAGACCACAGACATGCACACAGACGCTGGAGGTAGCAGCTCAGAAAACAGGGTTTTTGCCATTTTTTCTTATAATTACAAAATAAACAATGTTAAAATTTTAAAATGCTTTGATTCAGTGCTGCAACAAGTGAAAGCAAATGACATTTTTTTATAGTTTATATAAGATGTCAGAAAGTTGTGAAAATTCCCAAATGTATTCACTTTATTATTATTGAGGACTAAGAAAACTAGCAGATATTCACATTTAAGAAGCTAAAAGAAGTGAATATTTGTCCTTTTTGTTTAAAAAATGCCTTAAACAATTCATCAATTACCAGGATTGTTCCTGATTAATTTGTGTGGATCGATTTTGTTCAGTTTTTTTCAATCCACTCTTAAACAAAGTCCTGAAGTAACAAAGAGTCAAACAAAGAGAGAGCGCCCTCTGCCAGATAATCCTGAAACTGAGGCTCAATCAATCAATCAATAGCCAAACCAAACTGTCTCAAATGAACTAAAATATCATGACATATATGGTAACAATTTATAAAGATTTAATCTTTAACAGAGACTATATATATGCATCAAATCTTTGTGGTGCATGGATTTTAAGTGGACACAGTCTGGCTATACAGGTCAACACTGGCAGTCCATATTAAGAGGTCTGAACTTTTACTTTCTACTCTGCAGTGACACGGGTGACATATTCTGAAATAAGGAAAGATATAATATATTATAGATTTGTAAATCTCTAGTTCTCGAAAAAAGAATATAAATTGTGGGCTGCAAAATATACTAATTTTCTAAGGGGATATGTGCAAATAATGAACAATACCGGGGATAAATAATGTAAATAAATGGTAAATATCTATCTGCTTTTGCTTTTCTTTTTATGTTCTTCTGCTCTGGCAATGTATGGCATTAGTGACCCATGCCTAGAAGCGCTGTTTAAACTGAAAGTGAGAGAGAGAGAGAGAGAGAGAGAGAGAGAGAGAGAGAGAGAGAGAGACCATTCCTCCACAGCTCCAGGGTGATGAAAAGGTTAAGCCAGCCCCTCTTTGCTGCTCTCTCTCGGTTGCAGCTCATCAGTTCTGCGCTGCCTCCTCCAGCAGCTCCAGTCCCACTTTACGCAGCAGCTGCACGCTGAACAGACATGGACAGATCCAAACTTTAACTTTCAGGTCGTCTTTCTCTGCTCCTGTCTGCTTGCTCTGCAGCTCTCCCCCCTCTCCTCTCCTCTCCTCTCCTCTGCTTCTCCCGCTGAGAATGAAAAGCTCTACTGGCAGCGGACGCATGGAGATCTAATTTTGCTCCAATTTTCGGGTCAAGTCTGTGGTGGAGGTTGTTGTTGTTTTGCTGTTCCCTTGGTTTTATGGTCTGCTCATGCGTCGGGAATGCCATGGCCACTCCGAGCGCACAGCAGCAGCACCAGGATTATTTCAGATCGGTGAGCAGCGAGTCCACCACCTACATGATGGTCCCTGCCGGCGGGCCGGGCGGGCCGGGCGGGCCGAGCGGGACGAGGCGCCGGGAAGCGCCGTCCAAGATGTGGGTGGCGATGGTGGTGATAGTCGTGGTGGTGCTGCAGATCGCCTCCACCACGGGGCTCTTTCTCTACCTGAACATGTCCATATCGCAGGTAAGAGCTGGTTTCCACTCACTTTAAGAGTTAATGTGCTGTACTTTGGGCTACATGTGTCCCTTTGTTGGAATTTTGTTGCTCTATGAGAGAGTATAAAGCCTGCAGAAAAGTCGCTCTTGCGCACTGAACTGGAAATAAGTTTAAACTTACAGCTCAATGTCACATATGCACTCTTATTATTATAGTGAGGCTAGAAAAACACTAAGGAATAGACACATTTGTGCACGATATTAGGCTGCAGTGGTATTTGCTGGACCATAAACAGTAAGTCAACACAAACACGCTATTTAACAGCACAGTTGCTGCAAGTCACAGAAATCACAGAAATGTGATTGCATTTTTTAAGAGATGAAGTGAAACTTTTGTTTGGAGAGTAAATTAATTTGCTGGAAGAGGTTTGGGCCAACTTCGCCCCCGCTCTCTGTCTTGTCATGCGCTTGGAAAACAGCTTCGCCTGACTGGACTTGGCGATCCGACATTTACAAGCAATCGAGGCAGTCCGTCTGTCCGGCAGCGTTTATCGAACTAAACGAGCTCAACTGCGTGCTTAAAGGAACATATTGGAGCAATTTGGGCGGTCAGAGGCTGTAGGGCAGTATAGCCTATAGGTTACATATGTTGTGTGCAGAGGTGAACTATGCGGGTCAGTGATGGAGGTGGGCTAACTCCTGCGGTTTGATTTAAGCCACTGAAATAACCGTATACAGGTAATACTACTGTAATGTATTTGCAGTGTGCCTGTAGTTCTCACATGTAGGCCTACCTGTGTGGCTATATCAGAATGACTAGTTGACTCATTACTTTCCTCCTCTGCATTGTTAGTGTTCAGTCCATTATTACAGCTCTGTCCTCCTCCTTTCTCTGTTATGGATTCTGTAAAGGAAAAGCAATACCCCTGTCTGATACATGATTTAAAAGGCACACATGCTGTACAGTATAGGTTTTAATATGTAGTCTACAGAAAGAGGTGTTACATATGGTTTCTGACACACTTCATGGAAAGTGTATTGGATTTGAAAAATAGGAAACTGATGTATGTATGCTCTGGATGATGTATGGATCCCAGCAAGAGGTTTAGTTTAAAGTGTAACGCTACTCCGACACTGGCTTCATTGGTGTCCTCTCCACATGAAAGTAAACATCTGTAAGAAGGTGGGATATGTGTCACGCTCTCCCCTCCACGGTGGAAGTTCGCTGTGCAAACAGGGGCGATGAGTTACACGGTGGAGCATTGCTGGAGACCTCCTTCAAGCACATGTGTCAGATAACTGAACACTGAAACACAAGACCTGAGCGTCTCTCTGCCACACTTTCTTGGACTGTGTGGTGGTGGATGTAAAAAAAAAAAAAAAAAAAGCACATTTTCCCAACATTTCCTCTTGAGAGTAAGGAAAGAAAAATGATATCTGATGTGTTCTTAATGCTTTTTGCTGCTAGTTTTCATCAAAGCAGGCGCACAATTTCAAGCTTTTTAGCTGCTGCTTTTATCCAGTGTGACATACAGAGTGACATTTTGGCGAGCCTGCACAGATGAAATTAAATGAGCAACAAGTGGAAACACCACTTAGCAAAAGGTATCTTTTGCTAATTTGCTAATGAAGGTTTTGTATCTTTTTTTTTTTTTTTTTAAGGAAAAGAGCTAATACAGATGTAGAGGTTATCATGGAGCTGATTAACTCTTTAGAAAGCTCTGCTTGAGTTTTGTGTTAAAAAGATGAGGAATCCCCAGGCAGGAGAAATACAGGTTGGACATACTGTATAATACTATGATACACTGCCTTAAATAGCTAAATATAGCTGAAATACATGTTCTTTTCTTTGTCTGTTAAAAACTGTATTTGCAAAGCTTTCTGAAGCTGAGCAACAGCGGGGTAACGTCGGTCTTGGAGAGCCATCATTGGGGAAAACAGATGCATTCATGTTATATGTGAATGTGTCCACATAGAGGATGAAAACTAATTTAAAATCACACATCAGTGCATCAGCGTTTTTGCATAGTTGCTGTTAGGGAGCCCAGTTTGAGTGACACTTGCTGCAATTTCCACACCTCCGAGGCGATAAATGGCTGTTTTAGAAGATTTTGATAATAATAATATATGTTAGGGTGCAATTTTTGTGTCAGAAGTCCTTGTGCTTTCTCATTTTAACACAACATTGGATCTTTTTATGGTCTTCCTGTCATGAGAGGAACATAATATAAAGCCAGATATATCAGTTGGGCTGTGTCTGCTTCCAATTGACTTACTGGCATGAAAGCAACAACCATGTGTCAGCTGTAGAAACGTCTTCATATCCTGTTATTGTTTGGATAATGAGTGAATTTTTATATTTATTAATGGGTTAAAAAGCTAATTTATAACCTGAGGTGGCAGGAAATCACATAAGGAGCAGTTTAGGGATGATACTGGACAGAGACGAAATGAAAAACACGGAGCCATGTATCTTGCATGTGGGGAATCCCCCGGTTCTCATGCGAAGGCCAGCTATTTTTAATCTGGAAACAGGCCCTTCTTTGAATTGCAGTGGAGTTGCACCCCATGCCAGCTTAGTTAAAGACAAAAGATACTTGGAAACAATGAAGGAATGAGGAATGAGGAAAACAATGAGGAATGCTCCAGTGTTGCCTCAGTGCCTCGGCATTCAAACACAAACAAACACACACATGTAAATACAGACGCTCCTGGCCTCGTGGGTGTGTGTTTTGTGTCCACTGCTGCTGGATGAGGCACTTTCGTGCAAACCAGTTATTCACTTTACACGTAAATGTACTGTGAATGTGTGTTTTGTGTACATGAGTGAATGTCAGACAGCATTTCTCTGAGGCAGAAATAAATCCACTGGCTGAGTCACGTTACTGGGCTACCAACTAATCAACTTAATTAAAAACAACAATAATAATAATAATAATAATAATAATAATAGGAAACATAAGTAGATGAATCGATTTGTTGATCCACAGAAAAATAATCAGCAACTTTTCTGATAACCGAATAATTAAAAATGCAAAACATTCTCTGGTTCCAGCTTCTCAGTTGTGAGAATTTGCTGTTTTTCTCTGTTTTTTTGTGATAATAATCTGAATATCTTTGGGTTTTGGACATTTGAAGACATCACCTTGGGCTTTAGGAAGTTGCGATTGGTATTTTTTTGACATTTTATAGAGCAAACAATTATTCTATGAATCAAAGAAATACTCTGCAGATTAATTGATAATGAAAAGAGTCATTAGTTGCAGCCCTACTTAGCACTTCTCTTTTGTTTGTCTATTATCTAATTAATGAATTAACGTTTTCATCAGGTAGTAAAGTGAGTGAGTAAAAGTGACGTAAAGTGTAAAGTGTTCAAGAAATCTGTCGAAATTGTAAATCACACGTAGAAATCAAGAAAAGTTTCTTGTCATTTGAACCGATGTGGTGCTTTTCTTGTTTGTTCTTGAAATAATTCTTCATTTATATCAGGAAGCTTCTCTTCAGTGGATAAATTTAAATGTATAATGTATGAGCATGGCATTTCATATGCTATATTCATAGTTCACTGGTTATCAAAGGTACATTTTATAAGCTTAACACTTTATCAGATATGTTCTTTTTACATTAAATAATTGATCAAGCGTGCTGGACGTCCTTTAATGTATTTAAGATGTCTTCTGTACATTTAAGATCTTTTTCCTCTCTGTGTCTCTCTCTCTGTTAGCCATATTTCAGTTGCACTTCCAGTGAGTCATTATGAGGGCATTTTTGTTATGTTGCATCTTGTATCTGCGGTAAGACTCGATTAATTCCCACATGTTTTATGACTTCCTTTGATCTGGGTCACACAAGCCTCCACATCTGTAACAGTTAGTGTTTTATTTTATATGAAACTATAATCTGTGGATGATGTTTGCTGTCAGTGTGCAGTGGTTGTATGCGTGCATTTAGGTTCTCATGCCTTTTGTGTTGACTTGTGTGACATTTGGGGGTTTTCTGTGTTATCTGTGGGTGTGTGTGTGTGTGTGTGATTGGCATTCCATTCCTTACACTTCACTGGTCCACGCTATTATTGTTTGGGTTCACTGATAGGCTCTGACTCACCCTTATTAGCAACAATACACCCGGTGTGTGTGTGTGTGTGTGTGTGCGTGCGTGCATGGGTCTGTGTGTGTCTGTGTGTGTGGTCTGACTCACACAGAAGAAGTTTGTGCTTAATGTGGATGTGTGTGTGTGTGTGTGTGTGTGTGTGTGTCCATTTAGTCCCCAAAAATGTGCCAATTTCAGTCTTTTCTGTCAGTGTTTGTATGATTTAAGTGTGCATTTTTATGTGCATGATCTTATTGTTTTATCTGTGTGATGACCAGATGACCTCCGAGCACAGAAAGATGAGGAAAATCCTGCAAAATATTGACATTTTTCCAGTCATCAACCTTCAGGACTAATTTCAGGCTCACAGTTTAGATTTCAGGCTGGATTAGGTGTTAGGGTTCAGCTGCAGCAGGTTCAAGGTGAAAGTTAAAATACTTTAAAGTAGTAGTAGGTAATCAGGGTGATCTGCTCAGGTTTGTGTTCAGATCACGTCAGCTTGTTTGCCAAAGGTGGGTTCAGCACAGGCAACAATTGTCACTGCCAAGAATGGACAGCTAAGTCACCATAGGTACAGATACATGTAGAGCTGCAGCAATTAGTCGATTAATCCATTAGTTGATCGACAGGAAATTAATAGGCAACCATTTTGCAATCGTTTTAGTCATAAAACAAAGAAAAAAATGTTGGTTCCTGCTTCTTAAATGTGAAGATTTAATGCTTTTCTTTGCCACACATGATGACTGATAACTGATAACTGAATATCTTTGTGGGACAAAAGACATTTGATGATGTCACCTTGGGATCTAGGGAATTGTAAAAGGCATTTTTCACTTTTGTTTTTTACATTTTATAGACAAAACGATTAATCGACTAATCAAGAAAACAACTGACAGATTAATTGCTAATAAAAATGGCTATTTGCAGCCATAGATACAGGTGTACATAGCGAATTTGACACTACACAACTATCGTTGGGGTTATTTGAGTTTGAAATATCCAGCAGACACTTCCTCTCCAGACTCCACTGGTAGTTTGTTAAAAAACAAATTCCAGGTGGCATCACCTAATCACGCCATCCCCCTTTGCTCTCTCCCCATATTTCCTCTCTATCTCTACTTTCAACTGTCAAATCAAGACAAAAAAACGCCTTGATTTGACAGCTGAAAGTAGAACAACAATCTGTTTACATGTCGATTATGTTCAGAAACAAATATTGCTTGATTTCTTTTGTGGGATTTTCCTTTATTAGATACTGACTAAGGAACACGGCCAGACAGGAAACATGAGGAGAGAGTTGGAGTATGATATGCAGAAAAATGTCCTGCAGCCAGAATCGAACCAGATATGGTACGCGCCTTAACCAGTAGCCCACATTTTGCTTGAGTTTTAGAGCTGTTTTGGCTGCTGCCTATCTGTTTTCCACTGGCGCTCACTGACGGATCTGCAGCGACTCTTTGCTGGATATCAAAACAGCTGCAGGGCTGAGAACTCGTCCCAGTCGGCCACTGAATCCACTTGACGTAACATCCAGTCACAGGAACGTGTGGCGCTTTAAGTGAGTGGAAGTGAGCCACGAGATCTGGCTGGCACCTGCTAAAAGCTCCCTGCTAAACTAAAGTACCCAACACTGACTAGCGACTGACTGCACACAGGCTAAGATACCTGCTAGAAGACAGTGTTAGCAGCCTTTTAATATCAGTCATTTTCATCCATTCACACACAGTCCAGCCTCCCGGTGTGGCCTCAGCTGCTGCTGCCAAGACATGTCTGACGCAACCTCCTATAGCTCCAACATAAATCTGCTGTATATTTATACCAGAGTTTCACACTGGATCATGTTTTATTGGTGAAAGTTAAGGTCAGTCAGAGACTCAATGGATGCCCTAACAAGAATATGTGGCAATATGTGTGTGTGTGTGTGTGTGTGTGTGTGTGTGTGTGTGTGTGTGTGTGTGTGTGTGTGTGTGTGTGTGTGTGTGTGTGTGTGTGTGTGTGTATTTGTGTGTGAGAGAGAGGAATTTGAACTTTAACCTCTCCTCCACACACAAACAAAAAGACACACACTTGACGCATGTTCATCATCGGCAACCAGTTTAGAGTAAAAATCAAATCCTGCACCGCAAATATTTATATTTAATTCAGATCAACTAATATAAACCTCCCACACCAGACTCTGTTGCCAAAATACACAATTTTCCCTCTCGCTCTCTTTCTCTTTTTATCATACCTTCCTTCTCTCTCTCTCTCTCTCTGTCGGTCTTTTCACCTCCCGCCCCCCTGCGGCCTCTGTGTGTTATGGTTCAAGTCCACATCGGAGAATCGAGTTACAGTCAGTATAAGGGCTCGAGGGGGGAAACAAATTTTTCAGGAGTGACTCAAGCAGGTTTTTTTTTTTAATGAGGTAGGAGTTTAGAAGTGATTCTTTGGCAGTGCATGTGTGTGTGTGTGTGTGTGTGTGTGTGTGTGTGTGTGTGTGCTCTATGCATCTAAATGGGCCTTGGGGGAGTTCCATAAGGTTTTTATATGGGTGTAACGCAAAAAGAACAAGAGAGTGAGAAGACAACAGGCTTAAATGTGCATGTACATTCATGTAAACACACATGTGGTTAATGGAAGAAGAAGTGAATATATTTGGCCTTGCTTCTTGCCTTCTGTCTTCATGACTCAACGAAGATGACAAGGCCAAAATGACATCAGCTGAGTAATCTCGTGAAATTTCTATCATAGATGATACATGTCATTTTAAACTGATAAAAAGAAACTTCCTGATTCAATTTCCTGCAAAAAAACAAACAAAAACGCTCTCTTTCACTTGATATATGCTTTGATGGCCAGGTTCTGTGCACAGAAATACTCACACACACACACACACACACACACATGTATTGGGAGACTTTTGGAGGCACATCCATGAGACACAGTGTTGTGTGTTTGCACAGACCTGCATGCACGCTCAGTGTTTTCATAGCCAGGTCATTTGGATGAGGATGAAAAGGAAGGCAGGGATCACAGGAAAGAGAGAGGGAAGAGGAGACAGCGGGCATGAGAGTTGAAAGAGACAAAAGTGAAGGGGTACGACAGGAGGAGATGATGATTATGATGATGCATGTCATGGACATAAAAGAAGATGAGATCCAAAAAATACACAACAGTTTGGAGTTTTAGAGAATTGCACTTTCATTTAATTTGGGGGACTCGAGAAGTGAGACAGATTAAAAAAAGAATGGTCCGAATTAGAGGTCGAGATATTCTGACTTTTACTGCCCGACATGGATCAAGCTCCAAAAACACTGGATCCTACATTTCTCTGTAGATTTTCAAACACTGGAAAGCTCCTTTTAGAGCCAAAGAAGACACGTTTTCACAAGCTAAGAAAAACTCCTTGTGACAGGTGAACTGAAATTCATGTGTAAAATCGGTTTAAATGGTTATGTGGCTCCTTCTTTACAAACTCATGTCATGCAGCTGAGCAGAGTTTAAACCAAAAGTACTATATTTCAAATTCAAGTTCCCAAAGTCTCGAAAAACACCAAATACATCAGGTTCAATTTTGAGTAACTGTGAAATCTAGAATACTTTCATTTGAAGAAATTATATAGCTTCTGTCATACAGTGTAGATTTAATTTTCTAAATACTTAAAATTCATACAGTTTAAGAAGAAAATCGAAATTTTAAAAAGTTAGACTGTGCAAACCACAACGTGTCGCTTTTACACTTACTTTTTGAACAGATTAAACAATACATACGATAACACGTTAACTAGTGAGCTTTAGAGGTGCTGGTAGATGGATTTTGTTACCTTTGGAAAGAGTTTATCAGAGATAAAAAAAAACCTGTTTATGTGCTCTAAAAATCAGGTTCCAGGTTCCTTTGTGGGTTTTGTGTAAAGATTTTGCAACTATTGTGTGTTTGAGCCACATCTGTCACCTTTTGGTTCATCATCTTGGCTGTTGTTTGAAGTAATCTTTAAACAACTGCTCATGTAACAAAAATGTAAAGGCCCCCTGAGACCAAGATTTCTAGCACAACGAATGAGGTACCAAATACTAACTAGTAGGTTGGTTGTAATCAAACATGTCACGTTTTCCTCACCGCAAAAAGTGAAAGAGCGTCTCAAATGTCACATAAATCGTTGGAAATAAGGAAGCAGAGAAGCTGAAAGAGACTGAAAGCTGCAACCAAATAGTTCAAAGAGAGCAGGAGATGAGTCTGCTGCTATACATTATGCTATCTGATGGAGTGCAGATATACAGACCCACCACACACAGACACACACACGACCTTGGTTTAACAGCTTGTCACGTGAAAACAAGATATTTGCGTTCCCATGTTGGAATGCTCATTAGGATGTGGCTACAGCTGTGGTGTGTGTGTGTGTGTGTGTGTGTGTGTGTGTGTGTGTGTGTGTGTGTGTGTGCCAACAGCTGGTGCTGTGTGCTATCACTTTGTTTGCTCAGTCAACATGGCTATAAAGTGCTAATAAATGTTGTTCATTGGATTTGAGGGGACTAAAGCGCCTCATAAACTTCTGCTATCTGGTAACTGATACCAGTGCAGCTAAACGTTCTATACACCAGGTAGCAAAATAACGTTTTCTTTTTTTTTTACTATCTTTACAGCATGTTGACTGCACAGTCAGCTGAATTTCTGTATTCTACATTTTCATATCAGTTTTTGTTAATAACTATCTCTGATTGATAACACAGTCATAATTTAACTTACTGTATATCCAATTTTTTCTGATATAAGACAAAGTTATACATTTTTTTATCTTTAATCTTTTTTCTAAAGACAAATAATATTATAAGGAAAGAAATGGAGCTGCAACTAGTGATTATTTTCATTATACATTCATCTAACAATTATTTTCATGTATAAATAGTCAGTTGTTTGGTTGATAAAATGTCAAGAAATTGTGAAAAATGGCCATCACATGTTCTCAGAGCCCGTGGTGACGTCTTCAAATGTCTTGTTTTGTCTGAAACTGAAAGATATTTAATTTACTATCAGAGAAAACTAAAACAACACAGAAAATACTCACATTTCAGAAGCTGAAACCAGTAAAAAAATAGCCATTTTAAATGACTTAACCGATTAATATCTAATCTTTTCAGCTCTAGAAAGAAAGTTCAGGTTCAAAAATCAAGAAAGTATAGAACAGTTATTGATTAAAATGAAAAGGAGGAAATAAAAAAAGAAAATGTGATAAAAGAAGGAAAAAAGGAGGGAAATTAAGGGAAAGTACAGAAAATTGGTTTTTCTACAGGTGGCTTCAGGGGAAGACCAACAGCAATGTAAATGTTTTTAGAGGGGCGTCACAGATAGCAGATACAGTATCATATCTAGTGTCTTCAAACGGGACCATTTTCTTCAACAACAAAAAAAAGTCCAAATAATGAGTTGCCTTGAGAAACTTTTCAATGTGCAACAACATTATAATCAACCCCCTGTATGGGAGTACAATATATCTCGTATGTGCACATGTGCTGATTGTGTGTGTTTATAGTATGTACTGCTGTGTCAAAAAAAAAAAAGAAGGTGTGTGTGTGTGCATGAATTTGTGTGTGTGTTACCTGATTTGCCAGTGGCTGATTGGACGGAAAGTCCTCAGTTTGTTTAACATGATCTAACCCTGGGAATGGGCAGACATCGCTGTCCTGGCACAAGAAGGAGGGCTTGTTAGTGTCAGAAGAAAGACCGTCTACTCTAATGTTTTCCTCCCTCACACACACACACACACACACACACACACACACACACACTCTTGTTCTCCCTCTGATATCAGCATTTTGACTCTGAACCCAGTAACAAGGCCCTCCTGTCCCTCTGTCAGCTCTCATTTCTGTACCAATTAAACAACCAGTGAACTCTTTTCTTCGCTGTTGTCTAATCTCTCCCAAATAATCTTTTCTATCTTTCCACCAACTTCCACAACAGTTGCCTCCTCCATAAACCTTAGTGTTGGCCATCCCTTTGTCTCTCTCATGACTCAGTTTCTCATGTCTCACCAACCGCGAAGAACGCTGTGCTTTTGGCTTTTAACGAAAGGCCATCGTAACCTATCATCAATGCTTTTGTAGATCAAAAAAACCCCACAAAAAACATTATCGCTGATGTTCCACTTCCTCAGCTCTACAACTGAGCTCTAGATTGCAGCTAATTTTTGGCTTAGTGTCTCGCAACATGACGCTGCCTCATTAGAAGCTTGTACGGTTCTTGGACATGTGCGATCGTAGGTCATCCATGAATCAATGAATCAACCACTGAGCACGGATTTGGCTTTGTCTGCAGCTGCTGAATGGAAAACCTTAATAAGAAAAGCTCTGGGAAAAGAGGTGAAATCATGAACCTGTCAGGCAGGCGGTCAAAGCTTCCCTTCGGGTCGTGACTTTTAAATAATGTTGTTTTTGGTAGAGGTTTTGTCTGTTAAAAGTTGGAGGCGATGTTGGCTTGACTGCTAGATTATGGCACCGTTACACCGCCATTTTAGCTCTCTAGGAAATTAAACTTTGGATGAACGAATCATGAGATTGATTATGTTTACATCTGCTTCAGGACGAGTCATCATTTTGAAAGAATTCAATCCTTGGCTCTTGTATGTCTTGATATCATAGATGACTGGAATTCAGTGTCTTAATTCAAGGCTCAGTTGTTGCTTGCAAGGATCTAAATCAAATATACTGAGACAGCAAAGAAATGCTAACATATTGTACAAAAAGACAGAAGTGCTGTTTCCAGAAATAGATACTTGGATGTCTTGGCCTGTTGTAGAGGCGATAAAGATCTGGCATGAGTGTTATGAAAACATGTGTCCGATCTAGGATTGTGTTTCTGAGCTGACTCAGAGAAGAAGAAAGAAAAGACCTCAGGCCTTGCTGCTCCTTCCAAAATATTATGAACAGGAAGGGACAGTCGAGAAACATCTAGACTGTGACTGATAAGAGGTTTTAAAGGCTATTTTTTAGACTGAATTCACAAAGGATTGTTTGTAATTTCTTTACATTTCATAATGTTCTCACTAAAATCTTAACATTTTAGTGTTTCCCCTCATGTTTCTCCAGAGATATCAACAACAAAAAAAAAAGTTTTATCAAGAGTCTACAGCCATGCTATCGGCCCTGTGAGACAGCGGTGCTTTGAGCTAAATGCTAATGTCAGCATGCTAACATGATCACAATTACAATGCTAACATGTTGATGGTTAGCAAGTATCACGTTTACCATGTTCACAATCTTAGTTTAGCGTGCTAGCATGCTAGCATTTGCTAATTAGCACTAAACACAAAGTACAGCTGAAGCTGATGGAAGTTGGGGATCATGGGTGGACGTTTTTCAAGTATGTGATGATAAAGCAAAATAAATTTTGACCTGATGATTGCACTAGATAAACATTCAGGGGATCACCAAAGTTATTACAGTTCATCCTGAGGGGGGCATGAATTTTTCTACCAAATTTCATGACAATCCATCTAATAGTTGTTGAAATATTTCAATCAAAACCACAAATGGCAGCCTCATGGTGGTGCTAAAGGAAAACTAAGGGGCTCACCAAAGTTCTCAGGATTCATCCTCTGGGGATCATGAATGTCTGTACAAAATGTCATGGCAATCCATCTTATAGTTGAGATATTTTAGTCTGAACTAAAGTGGTGGACCGACCGACCGACCGACCTTGCCATTAGAGCCATGGTGCTAGCATGTGTTTCCTCTAGTGTTTCTCCCAGGATGAGGACAAAAACTTCTCTGAAATTACATTAAGGGCTTTTTTCTGGGCTTTTTTCGGGGCAAATGTTTCAGAAATCCGATGAAATCCGCACCTTGACCTTCTCATGTGGAGGAAGGAGTTTAGTTGTCAGTAAGAGCTGGAATAACTTCACCATCCTGCTTCAGATTCTCAGAAAGGTGAAGGTATTTGGAAACAACATAATAGTTGCAAAGAATCCCATCAGTTTAGATCGCAAACAGGTTCTCTGGCCTTTAAGAGTTGGCAAAGGTATGAGCTGGCAGCGAAGGCAGCATTCAGCGCTTCAACTCAAGAGATGTTCAAGATGTTTCTCAACACACTGCACAAATGCACGGTGATGGCTTCAGTTGAAAGGTAAAATTTGAGCACGCCAACAAACAGCAGCCGCAGAAAAGTCTCTTAGCAGCGTCATGTTGTGGCTTTGAATTACAATTCATGCAGTCGATCTGGTTTTACGAAATAAGTATGGATTCATCCAAGTCACGTCTAAAATGAGAGACACATTGCAAATAAAATGTTAAAGTCTGAAGAAGACGTGTGGGATCCATCCTCTTGAGAATTTCCTGTGATCAGGAAATGCTAATGAATGCTAAACCAACTGCACACGTCCCGCACACTTAATCACCCATTTACGGACTTGCAAATGCAAGTAAACACGTCAAAGCAAATTGTATTTTTCACTTTCCTGCCGTATCAGAACCATTAAACCCGTTTCTGTTATCAGGATTGTAAAGCTCATTTCTCAGTAAGCAATCTGAACCTTTAAGCTGCTTCTATTTCGAGGATTTGGAGCCTCGTAATCAGTCACAGTGGTACTGACAGCTCATGATAACTTTTGACCTTTTCGTCAAGCAAAGGAAGCAACTAAAGCAGAAAGTCTTGTTTTCTTGTCTTGCTTGATAAAGTCCACATGTGGTCATTTTGAGTGTTACCGGTAATACTGACATGTCTAATAAATGCTTAAACCGTTCATTACAGTGGAGAGTTTACCTTGGTAGATTTGTTTCCCAGTGTCAAGGCTTCATTAAGTGAGTCGTGTACGAAGAATGTAGCTGAAGGAGCAAAGTGTTTTTAAGCTGAGGCATCACAGGTAACACAGGAAGCCTCTATCATCCAGTTAATATGAAATGTGTATGTATACAATGTGCGTGAACATACGTAAGAGAGCATAAATTCCTTGCATATTGAGTGTATTGTGCAGAAGAAATATGTCATTTTGAGAAAATTGTTGTTAAAGGTTTGTTTTTGAGCAAATATTGGGCTTTATTTTGGTAAATAACACTGTAAACTACAGTCTAAATGTATCACACTGTTATTTGTACAAAATATTAGAGCTAAAGTCATGAGGAAGCGAAATATATTTCAGGCCCAACTGATTATAAGATTTTTCCTAATATTAAATACTCTTTCTCAAAATCCCCAGTTAGATCATATAGCGCTCATATTTGCTTGTTGTTGTGCTTTGTATGAGCGAGTGCAGAGAGAGCATTCCCAGAAGTCAACAGTGTGTTTATTGTGGTAGCTGGTGACGCCATCAGCTACTCATCTGCCAGAACAGTAGCTACACAGGCAGGAACTCATGCATGCATTACAACACACAGGAGTGATGTCACTGCACATCCACTTCAGCAATTTCAGTATGCAAGTGATTTTTTAAAATCCGCTTAATATAAGTAGTTATTAATTAAACAAGGTCATAAAGCTTATTTTAAAAAATAGCTTTTGCTTTATATGAAAAGAAAATGGACTGGTTAGCATTTGGTATTTTTATGTCACTTAAAACCACAAATGGCAGCCTCATGGTGGTGCTAAAGGAAAACTAAGGGGATCACCAAAGGTCTCAGGATTCATCCTCTGGGGATCATGAATGTCTGTACAAAATGTCATGGTAATCCATCTTATAGTTGTTGAGATATTTTAGTCTGGACTAAAGTGGTGGACCGACCGACCGACCTTGCCATTAGAGCCATGGTGCTAGCATGCGTTTCCTCTAGTGTTTCTCCCAGGATGAGGACAAAAACTTCTCTGAAATTACATTAAGGGCTTTTTTTCTGGGCTTTTTTCGGGGCAAATGTTTCAGAAATCCGATAGCATACTTCCTCAGCCATAAGATCAAATCACAACCTTGACCTTCTCATGTGGAGGAAGGAGTTTAGTTGTCAGTAAGAACTGGAATAACTTCGCCATCCTGCTTCAGATTCTCAGAAAGGTGAAGGTATTTGGAAACAACATAACAGTTGCAGTGGTTAGCATTTGGTATTTTTACGTCTCTTCTTCTTACAGTTACAACAATAACTATTGTTGGGTCTCTGTAAATATAAAGAGTATGGTCTAGCCCTGCTCTATATGAAAAAGTGCCCTGAGATAACTTTGTTATATAAATAAAACCGAATTGAATTGAAAAATAGTTCTAACCTTTATCTTTAAAAATAACCCTTTCAGACATTCAAAGAGCCTGCTTTCCTTGTTTTCTTCTTTCATTCTTGTGGGGACGTCTGGACCCCACCAGAGAACACAGAGATCAGCTACAATTTCTGCCAGTACAATAACACTTCTAAAGGCCTCACTTGAGTCATACTCCGCACACAATAACACATTTACAGACACACTTAACCACCCATGCTGGACCTGCCCACCCACAGGCACCCAGAGGACCTCACAGCAGCATGCTGACCTACACTTTGCGTTATTTATCAACTTCATTGTGTGTTCTGATGAGGCATTGGCCTTTACTTTAGCGTTACTTTGTTTGTCTTCACTTTAATTTTCCCAAATGTAGTCCATAATGCAATCATCCAGTAGTAGAAAATATAATCTTCAATTTAGGCTTAATTGCATGAAGCAGACTTGCTAAGTGGCTCATTGGATGAAGCTAAAACCAGTTGTCTAGCCTATCAGAACTACATCTAAATAATTTGAGGTGAAAGTATACACCATGATTACAAATGAAGTCCAGCTGTTCGCTTAATTTAGATTGATTGTCATGTAGCAAACATTAGGCTCATTTTCAATTGCTAGTTACATCCCAATTTGGGGCTGGCATACAAGTCCACACGTCTAGACAGCATGTCGCGCCAAATGGACCAGGAAATGCAGCTTTCTTTTGTCTGAATTTGGTGGACACAGGAAATGATTCTTTTGTGGTCCTCGATATCCCACAATCCACCATGTGCCAGTCAAATTGTTTGGAGGGTTGACAAGGATTAATCCCATCCTCATCACTTTGTAGAGTCTGTGAGCTCTTAATTTTTACCAGGTATTTGTGCTCAAGTCATCAATCACTGGTAATTATTTCACATGGACTATAAGACCAAGAAAGCCAGGAGTAAACAGCACTGTTTGTTCTTGATATTTACATGTTGTTATTTATAAGGCACTGCAGATAAGATATGTTAAGTGTTAACCTGTTGCATTTTTTGCAAGTTGTCCATCATGTGTTACAAATCACGTCTTAGACATTTTCCCTGTTTACCAGCTGGTATTGACATTTTGGGAGCAATTCGAGGGCCACTTCCTGGTGATAAACTTGGAAATGATTGACTTGCTTGAATGCACCATTAGTTTTGCTTTTTGTGAGACGTTTTTATTATAGGACTTTAGTAGTCTGCACAATCCAGAAGATCCAGCCTCTTTTCTTTCTCTTCCTTCTAAATCTATCTCTATCGCGTCAACTCTGTCGCCTCAAGCGTTTCCGTCGATATGTGTGCACAGGTGACTGAGAGAAACTGGAAAGTCCTGACCTCTTCTTGCTCTTTTCTTTACCTCTCTCATCCTCCCTCTATTTTCTTTTTTTTCTCTTCCCCGTTCTAAGCCAAATGACGAGAAACAGAATCTTAACCCTTCGAACGAGAGCGAAAGTTTATGGCGACTCTTTAATTTCTCAATGCCACTAACTTAGATAACACAGCTCGCACTCCCATAAACAACCCCCATTAAACTCTGAGATACCCACAGAGAGCCTGTGTCTTTATCACAGCTAATCTTAACAACTCCTTTTTACCTAAACAGTAACATTCTCAATTGTTTTAAGGGACAAGGAAGTTAAAAATGAAAGAAAGAAATGACCGGAATATCAGCAGGCAGGTCCGCCCTGCTTTTGTACGTCTTTAAACTTTATTTAAATTGGATGGAATCCAAAACAGCAAAAATTGACAAAGAGAGGTCATAGTTCCACACGCAAAGGCTGGGAGTGGTATTCTGCTGTCTTGCTGTGGGGTTGTGTGCACTATCACGAACTCTGGCACTTGCAAACACGTGCACGAATGCGCGTATGCACACAAAGGTGCGTGCATAGATTTGAATCTTAGCTCGCAGGTAAAACAATAACCCATAAGCACCAAAGCATCCAGCACACATAGATCACTTACAGCATTCCTCATCACAAAGGAAAGCTAACACACACACACACACACACTGAACGGGACACAAAGGAAGTAACTGATTGCCAGTAATGTCATTAATGCCTCAAAGCGGATGCAGACTATCTTCTGGACTGAATGTGAAGTTGTAAAGTTTAATGTCCATTTTGGCGAAGAAGAATCTCAACCTGAAGCTCAGTATCGAATACTTCCTCGTGTATAGAATCTGGTTTGTTTACTTTGATTTAAAGCTCCAAAGGGAGCCAGAAATCATAGCATGTCACATTGTGAACTCTTCAGACTCAAATGTAGTCTTGTTAGTGGATGATGGGGTCGTTTTTTTATGTGTTTCTGGGGTTTTTTCCTGCTTTAGTTTGTCTGTATCTGTTCACAGAAAAGATTTGACCACAATGTCTGTGTCTCATACCAGAATTCATTTGGTCAAACAGGACGAACCTATGGCATCTCACAGCGGCAACAGATTGCTTTTCTCTATAACCCTAATTTTTAATGCAGGCTGAGATTTGGGAAAGTTTCTCTCAACATGCACGCTGTTTTTAGCCTTTTCATGTTTATATAGCCACACAGGTCAAACCGTAATTTAATTAGTTTTGATTTTGTAATCAGTTCCTAAGTGGTTCTTTTTTTCAGGGAATATGTAATATCTTGTCTCTTTTTTCAAGTTAAAACAACTCACCCAACATGGCTTTACCTCCGGCTACAGCTGCAACCGCTGCTTACTTATGCAGCAAAAAAAACCGCAATTGTTTAAATGCAGAGAGATATATGGAGTCTTTTGTCTCTTGCACTGCATATTCTGCACTGTCTGTCTGCCTGCATGTGAGGCTCTGTTATACTAATATGATATACATGTATATATGTTTATATGTATGTACTTTTGAAGTTGTGTTTAAATCTCTGCACCAATCTCACACAGACAAATTATTTTTCTTTGATTGTGTGCGGTGATTAAAATCAGTTTCTCAAGAAAGACCTCCCTCCTCATTTTAAAATTACCTTCAAAGCTGCAATCAGAGCAGCTTTTTGAAGGCTGTGTGTAAGCCATCAGCTAAATATACTCTCATTAATGACAAAAGAGCATGAATCAAAGTTCAAAGAGGCAGGATTTAGAGTGAGGTCATTGTGAGAGAGAAAGGCAGTCCTGAATCGATGAATTTCGATGAGTGCGATTGAAATTTGACAGATGAAACAGAAAAGAACAACCCCCTCTAAAACTGCACGTAGTATTCGTTGTTCATAATTCACTTCTGTACTCTGGAAGCGAGGGTCAGCTAAATGCTTAAAACGTGGTGTGAAATAGCGATACTCCCCTATCATCACACATGAGTCAGGATCTTGTTATTCTCTTTCACCTTGTGTTCAACTCATCAGAAGAGTGTTTTTTTAAGTATCGTCTCAACCTTGACAAAGCCAACTCATCTTTACATTTTAAAAGGCACCTGCTGCCGTTATCTGGGGAAATTTACAAAGACCAAACATACATTCCCAGGTGACCGGCGTTTCAAGCAAACACAAGCGAGCCATTGAGAAAGGGGAGAAGAGGAGGTAGAGTTCGGAAGTTGAGGATCAGTTTGGGTGGTTTTTTAATCACCTTTAGGCCAGGACTGGGAGTTCCTCATGTTTCATGATGAACAGTGATTTGAGGATAAAAAAAGGCTTTTTTAGTCACAGTGTGAATTTTGTGCGCTATCCAGAGCAGCAGACTAAGCCTATATTTAGATTTAAGTCCCATGTCATAAGCAATCAATAAAGAGTTAAACCCACGGCATACACTGTTATTAGTTAGGTTGACTTTTTCATTTGATATCTTTACTTAAAAATGCCTCAGTCTACAGTGTAGTTCTTTTACTGAAGCAAACTGATGCTGGCATGTGAGGCAAGGCCAGGACGCATGTGGTTGCATGAACCCATGTTAAAAAACAGCGGTTTCTGCTCCTCAACCTTATAATGATTGTGTTATTGGCTCCGAATTTCAAAACACTCCCCTGAAAGCTGTTTGTGTGTGGGGCTCTGGCAGGCCTTTTGTGGGGGAGAGTCTGTCTTTTCACTGCAGGCAAAAACTTGCCTTGCAAAGTGAGGTAGAAACTCATAGTTTTTCCACTGTTCATAACCGAAATGGCCTTGTTTTTTTCCTCGTAAATACCTTTGGTTGGCAATCAGAAACTCCTTGTATTGTGCCCTGGCCTGATCGCTCTTTAACATGATGGATTGCTGAGAAAGCTGTTGGTCATTAAATGAATAGCAGGGATGAATCGGACAGCTTTAACAAATAAATCAATGTCTGCACCACCCTGGCTGCCTGCCAGATACGCTGAAGCCCTGACGGGATCATAAACCGGGAAAGACACACTTACGAACACACACACAGGCTGCACACAAACCTGCAGACACACACATGCATTTACATTAAATACCAGAACAAATCATGGATAAACCCATGCACACACACACTTAAAAGCAAGTACATAAACACACACGCGCTGTCAAATAAAAACTTAAATAGACTCGTTCTCACCCTTGCACACATAACGCACTTAATTACCAGAAGCTTGTATGTTCATGCAAACATACGAGTCTCCTGGTTTAGGTGTAAAAAAATACATGCAGTGCAGTTTTTAACGGTTGCTTTGGGCTGGCTTTCACAAAACAGAGTCAGAGTGCAAATGTGTGAGTGCAGATGAAGAGCAGAACAGACTCGCCAAAGTCTCATCTTAACAGTCATACTGTTTTGGCTTAAGTGCAAAGGTCCTAAATCACCAGCGCACACACCTCATAATAAGTGTACTGGTGTTTATGACTGTATAAGACTTTGACTAAATCAGTTCAGCATGCATTTTTCACCAGGTCTCATTATGTCCAATAACATAACTACTAATTACAACTCTGCAGCATTACAGGCTGTTAGGAAACCTATGGTATGTGGCTGTTATTTTGCATGGTTTGGGGCTCCACATTTTTTGGGTTGGGACACAAGAACTAGCCTAATAATCAGACTGAGCTATTGTTTAATTTCACTGCATTCATTCACCCTGACATCGTGTTCATGTTAGCTGATTTCTGTTTGGCAGTGGGCCCTATTTTTCTTTTTTTTAAATAAAAGGTATCTCTGCAAAGACACACATTTCAGTTCCTCAGTCTTGGCTTCTGATTTGCAACTACATCTAGTTGTAAATAAGATTGGACTGTTTTGATGGCTTTATTTTCAGATGACTCAAAAGCTGCGGTAGCGAGAAACTTTTACCAACTGGTGTCAAAAATGACCACAGAGGGGCTGCTGTCGTTCAGCAGCTTGTGGGAATCAGAATTGGGAGAAAACGTTGGATCAGTGCATCCCCAGTTTTAGTGTCCACCAGGTGTTATACATTACCAGACATTATTTACTCAGTTAAGAACTGAAGTTTTTGTCAAGACATTCAAACTTAGCCAGAGCCTTTTCCACTGGTATGATCCTTCTTTTCTTTATGTTTCTGTTGTTCTTTCTGCCTGAAGACACATCCTAACACCTGGTAGAACGCTTTCCACCTTCACAGGGCTGTGAGTTAGACAGCAGGGCGTAACTCAGCCTGATGAAGCTGGCTCTACTGTGACGTCACTCCCGTATGTTTTATTTCACTTGTGAACTTGTGTATCTCCCTGCCTCTGTGTTTGGGTAAAGTTATTTATGTGCAGTGCCACTGTGAGCGAGGTCTCAGCGGTTATTTCACCCCGCGCTCTGTCTTGATACAGCCAAATTTCTCCCTCTCTTTCCCTCTGAGCTTGACTGTTCAGTCCCCACCCCAAAAACACACACACACACACACACACACACACACACACACACACACACTCTTAGTCCTCAGACCTCTGTCCTGCTGGATTTGAGTTACGTGGCCACCTTCTCCTCTTCCTAATCCCTTCAAATGAGAGTTTTGGACTGCCAAGGAACTCCCAGATCAGCACGCACACACGCACACACGCACACACGCACACACACACACACACACACACACACACACACACACAAAATTGTTGCCGAGTTTCCAAGTGGCCCTCTGAGATATTCTTTTCAGGGTTTGGTGTCCAGCGAGGGCCAGCCAAACACACACAGTCACTCTATTGCACATACACACTGAGGGGCAGGCCACACACACAGATACACACACATAATACGTATGTACATGCACACACACACACACACACACACATATACACACTTACACAGGGGAGGGAACAGTGAAGCATTGTTCACTGCTTCCTGAGAGAGCCGGCATCGGGATCACAGGAGCTTTGAGGATCAGAAAAAATACGCTGCTTGGGGGACAAGTTACAGGGACGAGAATTTAAGAGTTACTTGCCAAAAAAAGGATATTTGCCCTTTGTGAGGAGTGAAGTATGTTGTTTTAAGATTACGATTCCTCTTAAAACCTTTGTTTAGGAGTTAAAAGTAATTAATAAAGTCTTTGTTAGAAATTGTTACTATAAAAACACAAAGGAAACATGAAGTTTTACAATTCGAACAGCTGAGGCTGACCTGCTGTCAGCTTATTGATTTTTTAATGCTGAATCATCTGGGTGTAACTACGTAATGGGGCCAGTTTTGCAATTTTTCGGGATTTGGCTAAGTGCAGTCAGGACTTGGCAAAGAGAAACTGCTGTCAAAGGAGCACTCAGGAGAGGGGGGAAGGGTCTTCTTCTAACTGTTCATGTTTATAACCTGTGGAGCAGTTCCAGCTGCATGCTCCCAGGGCACAGTAATGATGTAGAGGCCAAGTCCCCCATCTCCAGAGGCTTGCATGTCTCTACTGGCCTACAGAAACTCTCTTATTTTCCTCCTTGCTTTCCAACAGTTTTACTAAACCAAAAACACGACGAGTAAGGGAAGTAACTGATAAAATCACTTAAATGAAGATCTCATTTCAGGTGCTTGGCCTCGAAAGGAGCAAAGGATGTTGTTATGAAGCAAATCACTGACAGGACAATGTAACAGAATAGTCATGTGAGAATTTTGAAAGACTAACTGCATGGCACAGCCAGCTGACAGGGCTGCAGGATTTGGCTTTCAGGGTTTTAGCAGGATCAGAAAAAAATTGAAAAGTGAAGGAAGAGATGCTGCAGAGAGACCAGACTTGGAGGGAGGAAGAACCAGCCAGACACCAGACAGTTTGAGAGCCATTACAGTACAATTGAATACAGGAATAAGTGCTGAGAGAGTTTTTAAATGAGCGTAAATTCATTTTGACATAAAACATGTTTCTGCGTGAGCTTTGACTCTCTCAGTAATGTGTTCAGTGTGATAAAAGTCAAACAGGCCTGAATCTTATTGAGTTGTTTGACCAGGAAGCCACACCAGCGGTGTGGCAACATTGGTCTGTCTGTCGGTCCACCACTTTGGTCTGGACTGAAATATCATAACAACAATTGCCATTAAATTTGGTACACATGTCCATGGTGCCCAGAGGATGAATCCTAATGACTTTGGTGATCCCGTTTTCATCTATCGCCACCAGTAAGTTAATATTTGTGGTTTAGAGCAAAATGTCACAACAACTGTTGGATGGATTGCCATTAAAATTTGGTACCAACATTCATGTTTCCCCATCATGATGAATTCTAATCACTTCGGTGGCTTTTCATCTGGCGCCATCAATTTTAATTTTTCCAGTATTTTGGTTATCAGTTAGCATGACTGTAGACTCTTATGCTGTGTCCCAAATCGCGTACTTACGTACTCAAACTTAGTATTTTGAGTGCATAAGTGCGTTCACACTGGTAAATATGGCAAAATTCAGTGTACTATAAGTACCCGGATTGTGTACTCATAACGGTCAGAAAGTTGAGTGTGGAACGTTGCACACTTCTCACCCACAACACTACCCTGTCAAAATGAACGCACTACACAAGTCAGTACATAGTGTACACAGTGTACTGCATGTAAGTGTACTAACGGAAGTACGCGATTTGGGACACAGCACCAGTCTTGTACCTGCTAATGCACAACCTTCAAGCACACTCTTATTAAAACTAATTATATAGAATTATATACCAACAAAAATATCCCGTCCAGTTAGTTCAGGAGTTAATTTAATAAGTGATGGATTTGCTAATCATGGCTGTTTCTTTTCAGCAGTACCCTAATGTTCTCATATCAATGTTTCTCTGCATAGCTCGGTTTAGCCTCTGGCCTCGTCACCATATACTAATGGAGCAGAAAGTTTTCCCTCCTAATCTTGTTTTTAGCTCTGTGCAGTGATGTGTACGGACTTTATCTCCTCACTAACATAGATGAGACACTCCATACCGGCCCTGTCAAAACTTAATGGACACACATGCACACACAGACCTGCATGCGCACACACATACGCATGCCCTGTAAAGTCTAACCTTTTATTCTCATACACAAAGGACACTCCTCAATAACAATTAATCCTTCAACCAGAACCACCAAAGCAGGGAGTGTGTTTTGCAGAGGTGCAAGGAAGAAGCGAGGCCCACTTTCACTCCACTTGTTTGGGTGAGCGAGCTCAGATCCACTCATGCATGTGTTCACCTCCCCAACACTTCTGCCAGTGGTAGCTGTAATCACACAGCCCTTTGTCTCTGCACCAGACTCCACTGTCAGCAGTTTTTGTTGGGATGTGTCCTGCTCGTATATAGACGATACATGACGACCTGCTGTGCTTCCTTTTCTCTCATTGCAATACTGAAAGACAATGAAGAGTATCTGGATATGCGAGTTTTAAAGCTCAAGTCCTTCCAGAGGTGGAAAGTAACTAAGTATATTTATGCAAATACTTTACTTGAGTACTTGTATGCTACTTGATACTACATTTCAATTCAATTCAATTCAGTTTTATTTATATAGCGCCATATCATAACAAAGTTATCTCAGGGCACTTTTTCGAATAGAGCAAGTCTAGACCGACTCTTTATATTTACAGAGACCCAACAGTTCCCACCATGAGCAAGCACTATGCGACAGTGGCAAGGAAAAACTCCCTTTTCAGAGGGAGATATTGTACTTTTTACTCCACCACATTCATTTAACACTTACTAGTTACATTCCAGATTAAAATGTGCATCCAAAACATGATTAGCATATAAAATAAGATGCATTATTATAGATTAAACTACCCAACAGTATATAAAGTGGTTACAATCAGCTTCATCTCCATCAGGAACATTAAAATGCTGCTTAAACGTTAATTTGTTTATAATAATAGTCCAATATTATATGTTAAATAATAGTATAAGACTCTGAAAGGGGCTAATACGCATAACGAGTACTTTTGAGTACATTTACGTGATAATACTTTTGTACTTTTACACAAGAAAACCTTTGAATACAAAACTTTTACTTGTAGTAGAGGTTTTTTTTATATTGTTGTATTGGTACTATAACACCGCTGGTCGTTTGTGCTCAGAGTATTCTAGCAATACTAAACTTTACAGTAATTGGGTGTGAAAATACAGCTTCAAAATGGGGTTATAATAGGGAAGATTGTTCCATCCACACTAAAAAAAAAAAAAGCATGAGATTTGTAATGTTTGCCTAAATAAAATGAAGATCTCAGGTGCAGAAATTTCTCTGCCAGCAGGAAGAAATAAATCAAAACTTCAGACCCAAATCTAAAAGAAAACTGGACTTTCTAATGTTAGATCTGGAAGCATCCCTCTCAGCTTTATGCACTTTGTATATTTGACCTTATTTAATATTACAAGCCTCCCAAAGTTAACCTCAATCTGGATAGAAGCTTGTAACCGGACTGGAACAATGACATGTGCATCTAATTAGACCCTTTATGATTCGTCCCCGAATAGACATGTGAAGCCATTAAAGACATTAGTCATCCTTTTCAGGACTGGTGCAACATGTTGACACTGTTGAGGATGTGGACCCGTTTTATTACAAAGAAACCTAGCTTTTCCCGTAAGCGCCCCGTCTTTCCCGCTCGGTTTGAGCTAATTTCCAGACACACACACCGTTATCTTCACTAGGAACAGGGAAACCCACTCATGCATAAACATGAACAGTATCGCTGAGGAAAAAGTGGGATGACAAAGAAAGAAAGAGAAAGAAAAGGCAGAAACCACAAAGAAAGACAACAAAAGGAATGGGTTTCATTAGAAAACGGGGGGTCAAGCGGAAAGAAATTAATAACAATAAAGAACAGGGGTGATGGAGTGCAGCTCCGTAATCTCTCTCTCCTCATCAGGGCTTGTTATAGAGTCATTAGCACGGCTTTCAGACCGTGACGCTTACAACCTCCCTGAAGGGTACACACACACACACACACACACACACACACACTAACATGCACATAACTCCACAGCCTGCGAGCTATAACAGCCTCTCTCTACATTTCAGTTCCCAATGTCTGTCTTATTCGACCCGTGCTGCCCGAAATTACACAAAAACATTTCATATCTACAGATGGAAGTCGCTGCCAAACAGGAGGTGCAGCAAAAGGGGAAAGAAACTATTTCCCCTTCGCCTCAGAGGAATCATTGAGTTATTTATCTTATTAGATGTCTTGATATGGATGTACTGTATATATACACTGTAAAAAGAAACTCTTCAGTGAGACCATACATCCACTCAGCGTTGTTACATAAGGAGTTGTGTTTCAGCTGCCTGATCCAGTGGCCCGCGTGCCAAAACGTTTTGGTTACATTTGCTCTCAGAGTTGTTTCATTCCCAATTTCATGACGATCATATAATGTCCCAACATATACGGTGTGTCCCCCTCCTTGAGGGCCACCGTAACGATGCAAAATCGATTACAAAATTTAAATTTGGCACTCTTTTAACCTCTGTGAATGTTCAGTTTCAGAAATGCAGTTTCTATCGAGACTGTTCAGTTCCACTTGTTGACATACAGTAGGGCAAACACAGGCTGTGTTGTAGTTGATGAGGAAGTTAAGAGTACTTTTATTCAGTCACTGTATTTATTATTTTCTGTCCATAATGGGGTTGGAGCCACAGGTGTTGATCAACAGCACTATAAGCGTCCTGCAGAGAGATGGTCTGTTTTTCCTACAAGGCAGTAAAAATCCAGTTTTAAGCAGTATAGCTTATATCTACTCCTGGTAATTCTTTGTTTTAATGTGTGTTTGTTGTGCAGGTGCGTAGCCAGGGTGTCACAGAGGAGCTGAAGTGCCTGAGTTTACTCAACGCTCTGGATAAGGACCAGGACATCCCCGACCAGCTGGCCCAGCTCTTCGGAGAGCCCTGCATCAAACTGGCCGAAGGCATCAAAGCGTACATCTCCAAGGTAAGAAAATACTTTAAAAACTACATTACTGACATTACAGTACACACAGAGTTTCATTCTATATTTCCGTATTTGTTTTTGGAGAAATAAATCCTATTTTATCACTACTGATTTACAAAATTGTTTTGTAGAATAAATGTTTTTTTAATGGTATCAATGGTATTGCTATTTGTATCCAGTCTCCAGATGAGTAGGTCTAATAGTTTTCCTGTGGTGGACTTTAATTTGGGAGGAAACTTTCTCCTACACACACTCACATAAAGGAAATGTTCTTTAGAGGCTTCTTTTTAAAAAACTGTAGTCTGGATTAATTCAATTTATAGTTCTATCATAAGAAAAACAGGGCCAAAAGAAACATCTCCTTACAGGATGATTCAAAAAAGTTCAAATGTTTGTACGCTATAAAGGGAAGAAGGTAAATTTAATGAATTGTTGCCAAGCTAATACCACTCCTACATTCTGAATTATCTACTTATATCTACTATATGAAATCCAGAGTATAATTTCTAATCCCTAAATTATACATGTTGGGTTATATTAACCCTAAATGAAGGTGTGCGCGGCCGGCTCTGCTGACCCATGGTTAAAGAACAGATGGAGGCTGGTTTCAGCATGAAGGAATCTGCTCAGTTACAGCGAGCCGAGAAACATCTGTGGGGCCTGATGCAGAACTGAACCTCTGGGGCGGGACCAAATTGGGGCGAAATTTGTCGTCGTAATGGAGAAACCTTCAGCTGTGAGGGAGTAACGCTCATCAAATAAATATGTATATACAGGACATGTGTGTTGAATTAATCACGCTGAGATGGACAATTTACAAGATAGAGATCTTAAGTTTTTGTGTCCTAATGTGACACCATCTCTTGAATGTTTACCTCAGACGCACATGTGTCCAACAAATGGCTAAATTTATTGAGTGATGAGTTGCAGGTCCCAGAACAGATTATTTAAATGAACTCCTCACATGGGTGGCTGTTAGGAGAGCTTTTTGAACTAAACTCTAGACATTTTGGACGGTTTCAAGGAATTAAATTATTAAAAACAGCAGATGTGCTGTTTTTAATAATAACAGTATATATTCAATAATAGTAATAATGTTTTTCACTTATCCAATGCTAACTTTATGGCCTAAAGTTATCTCATTTCAAGCCGTGAACTTAAGTGTACCCTTGAAATAACAATAAAACACTTAATAAATAAGACAGTGAGCATTAATCACATAAATGTAAACGATAATATATGATGGATTGAGTGGAAGAGAGCTGTTATTAGTGTTGGAAATGAGAGAGCTACGACAAGTGAGACACTTCATTTTTCTCCGTTTGTATCTGACGGTGTTGACGCTGCACCTCTGCCAGCTGCTCAACCTGTTTTCTACAGACAAGCCTTCATGGTTAACTGTCTCAGTAACAACGACTCACTCAAAAAACACCCAACATTAGCTATGGAGATTTGCAAATGTGTGGAAAAACGAAATGGAACTGAGCATTTGGGGTCTGTGGAGAGGTCGCTGGTGGTGGTAGTGGATGGTGCAGAGGTGAGTTAAAGCCTGACCTTTGACCTCGCTGCCTGCGAGGAGGTGTGCAAGCACAAACATGACTTTCTGATTCAGGCCGTCAACAACTTATCACAAAGCCAATCAATCATTGTTATGCGCTCCAACTTGTGCATGAGTCTGTACTTGAGAGAGTTTTGTGCCCCTGGGTGTTTCTAGGTACGTTAGCACACACAGACTACAAATACACTTCTGGCTGTGTGTACATGTTTTTCACAGTGTTTGGATTGAACCTGCATGGCTTTTATCAGCTTTATCTGTGAAACCAATGCTTGATGAACCTGTGCCAGACCTCAGTCAAATACGGTTTAAATGTGGGCGTCCACTGGATGGACTGAGACAAACTCAAGTCAAGTTATCGTAAATGTGTCTTGCACAACTCCTGTCTCTATCAAACACGCTTCACGCTTACGCACTCTTAATTGTGTCACTTTTTTTGCTATAATTTCAAAGCGGATTTATTTTTAAAGTACCTTAAATGCCTCCTTGAGCTGTGTGTCACAGCCACTGCTGCAGCTCCAACTGCTAACCGTGTTGATAAGCGAGCCAAATCACCAAGACAAACAACTGATTTCCAGTTGAATCACCAGCATGCACCTGTCCCTTTCACCTCTCGCAGTATCTTTGCCTCATGTCTCTTCCTCTTTAGCTAAACTGTTTTGGGGCAGCTATAGCTCAGGTGGTAAAGCAACAATAAATCGGCTCCTTCTGTCCACATGTCAAAGTGTCCTTGAGCAAGACACTGAACCCCTCCCCCCTCCAGCCAATAAGCCAATTTGAATGCAATGTCTTTGTGCTAAAACAACGCCTCAGGTAGACTGTTTCGACTCAGTTCAGGTTTATAAACACCTGGCATGGACAAGTAGGATCTGATCAGACAGGTGATGATTTTACGTAGCAAGACAGGAATTTATATCCCATACTGCATATAAAAGGTGTGTTTTTACACACAAAAACACAACACGATCCACTGTTATCAATAGCTCTTGTATGTATGGTTTCCTCTGGGCTCAAAAGTCTAAACTTGGGAGTCACATGGCTAAAGAAACGGTCACAGATACAAACATACATTAGTTAAACACAAGTCACATTATTATTACCCATACACTCCTGCAGTAAGTAAACAGATTGCAACTGACATGCACTCCCCTCCGCCCTGCATGGGTTGAATCAGCATGAAAAACGACTCCGGGAAGCTGTGGTCTGTGAATCCCCCGTCCATCGCTCTCACACACACACAGACACACCCACACACACACACACAGTCATTCATGACCCCACTGAGTCGCTCCATTGATATAAGTCATCTTCCTGCAGACATAGCCAAGAGGACTTTTCCCACTTAGTCTGACTGTCTGGTCACTTCCAGCAGTATATCTTCAGCCCCCTCATTTCCTACAGCCCCCACACAAACACACACTCACAAACCACCGCCTGTCTTTGTTTAAACCTCTCTTGTTCTTTAAGTCTCTCTCTCTTTCTGGCTTCTTTTTTCCCCCTTTACCCCCACCCCCCACCCCCCTCTCTCTCTGCTCTACTTGTATGATACAATCGGAGAGTGCTGCTCCATGCCCCCGTGGTCCTCAGTGGACGGGAACAGGAATGTCTAGTTTTTTTCTCCAGTGTAAATGGGTACCACAGAAAATGCATGGCGACACACATCCAAACAAATTGACATCCCATTATTCTTGGTCCAAACATTCACACGTGCGTAAATCCCATTCATTTCCATGTCAGCGCTATTTTTCCAACAGATGCCGCTTGAAGAAGAGAAGGGGAAAAAATAGGCAAACTACCCTTGAGCAAGGCGTTTTAACCCCTGTCTGCTCCAGTAGAGCGTCTGGGTGGCAAACAGTACGACACTGTGGCTGCACTGTAAGCGGTTTTAGTGATTCCTTCAAGCTGATTCTGTAAAACAACACTGTGTGGTGTTCTTCGTCAACTTGCGTCACTGGATTAAGGTTTTCAAAAAAGGAATTGTTGAATCGAAAAAAAAAAAAGAAGCCAAAATGGTGGTTAGATCGAGCTGGCAGACCAAGCTGGCGCCGTCTCGTTCCTTATAATAGCTTTTTACATTTTACACAGATTAATACTGTGGCTGGGTAGCAATTATACAGTTTGAATTACACCGGTTTTATAATGTTTAACTGTGCATAAGCTATGTAGCAATCAGGGCCTTAATTAACTACCTTTCAGGACACACAGGTCATGCCCTCAGTAATTCTTTCCTTTATGTCCATTTCTATTTATCAGACAAATATGCATAAGAATTTACTGCATAAAATGCTCATAAATTTACAAAATTAAAGGGGAAAAAAGCCTTGCTTGAATCCCCTCTCCTCAGACACAACAGTTAGTAGCCGAGAGGTCTGAGAAGAAGTCCTAATGGCTGGTGAGGCCTACTATATGTCTTTATTGAAGCTGACAACCGATGTAGCCACTGATAAGCTGGCTGCCGGTGGTGCGTTCGAGGCCGGTGGGCTTGGCGTTGAACTAGCATTCTTTGGCCGGTTGCTTATTCTCCCTGGTTGGCATCTGACCATCGTAGCAGAGTGAGTAACCTCGCTCAAAGGGAATGATCCTGCCGCCACACCACCACCAGTTGTTCTCATTGTCTTTTCTGGCACTGATTCTGGACCATAGACCAACAGGTCACAGGTTTGAATCCCCACATCTGTTGGAACAGTTTGAGACTTTGGGGAATACGGTTATCCGCTTTCTTGCCTAGAAGTACACGAGAAGATTGATACCACTCTCATATCTGTCTGCTCAGTATGAAGTTGGAGACAGGAGATGCTTAGCTTAGCTTAGCATAAAAGCTGGGAGCATGGGGGAAGCAGCTAGCCTGGCTTTGTCCAAAGGTACAAAAGATCCACCTACCATAATAAACACATTTCCCAAAATGTCTGTGGTTGTACGGGGCAGGTCCCAGGTGTAAATGTGTATCAGAGAGTCAATGGGATAACAGAAGCAACACTCCTGAGGACAAATATAGGTCAAGTCTGACCAAAGCCACTTGTAAAGGCCTGTTGCTGCAGCTTGTTGGTGTCTGTAAGGCGTCCCAGCTGGTGCAGCCAACAGGTGCTGGGAGGAAGCACTGATCACGGCTCCTCACTGCAAATCAGCTACTTAAGGCCATTTGATCCAGTGCTCTTTTGCATTAAGTTGAAATACTTTGGACTCATAGTACTTGGATGGAAATGCTAAGCCCTTAGTGCTGGCGGGATCACGAAACAGTGAACCGTATCCGTTCAAGTTAAGAGGAAATAGAAGCAAATGGTATAAAGACTGGTTAGCAATGGATGTATAACTGGTTTTGGATTAAGATATCAGATATCTGACAAATCCAAGGTCAAAAAATAAGGTTTAACTACCCACATAACTAACTCTTCAGTAAGAATTCACTCACACACACACACTCACTCTTTGTGCCTTTCAGCTCTGGCGCAAAACCAACTGTTCAAAACAGATGCTTGGATTTGGTTCACTGATAAACTTCAACTATGCGGTTTGGATGCACGCTCAGCCTCACCCGCTCATTCTGGTTATAAAAAAAACAAAAAAAGAGAATGACAAGCGGTGAGTGTGAGAGATGCAGAGTGTTATCAATGAGGTGGAGAGAAAAGCACGGAAAACTAATAAAGATAGAGGGCGAAAAAGAGGAGCATTAGCGCACATTTGGCGGCAGTGTATCTCCTGGAAATGATTTTAAAATGTGTGTTGGCTCGGCATGTAGATTCCTCCGTGGGGCACACATGCATACAAACTGTTTTCAATGGGATCAGTGAGTGATGACGTGACAAATACGTGTGCAAGAGGACGGAGGAAGATAATGATGACGATGTCAGTGGTGTTGGCATGAGATGATGAGGATGGAGATGAATACGTAGACCGGAGCAATGGGAGCGAACTGAAAGACGTTCAGGTCAGAGGTCGGGGCGAACGAAACCAAACTGGAGTAACAGAAGGAAGGAATAATGGAAACAGTGCATGGAAGAACAAAAGGAGGGAGGAAGGGAGAAGGAAAGAAGCTATTAACAAACCCATCTGGACGGGAACAAATAAAAAAGAAAGAGATGAGAGACGTGGAGGAAAAGAGAGGGAAGCAGAAAATAAAGATGCTGCAAGAGAAGGAGGGACTGATGAGAAAAGAGCTGGTAAGCTAGAGACCAAAAAAATATCACAATGAGGTTTTAATTATACAACATTGTGAGGAGGAAAAAGAAGGGAAAGGAAAACATCGTACTGGCTGAGTTAAAATTCAGCGGGTCCAAGCAGTGTTTGTTTAACGGCCAAAATAATGGTCCAAAAGTTCAAATTCAATTAATAATACAAGCTGACACTGGTGGTTTTGCATGTTTTGCATATTTTCCAAACCATATAAGCAATTAGATTGATTTTGTTCCCCTTTAAGGAAGCCATTAGTTTCAGATAATTTTATTGATGTATGAAAATCAGCTTGCAGACACTTCACTTAATCCATCAGACTCACCCTTGCATCACTTTGAGGGTCTACTGTATGTTGGCGAGAAACTATGAATAAGATCATGGGTTGTTTTTTTTATGAAAAAGCTGACTTTGTCGGCCAATATCATAAAAAAGTAACTGACGTAACATGTTCGGTGTGATGGACTTCAATCCCGCAAAACTGCCTCTTAACGTTACTATTCCTCCATCATGGCTCAGCAAGGAAACACTGGACACAGAAAGAGAAATCCAAGAGTTGGCCAAACGCTGACTGACGAGGCCTCACATTAGCTTCAGCTAAAGTTAAAAAAATAATTAAAAAGAAGGATGTAAGACATGCTGGAAAAGAGGGGAAGCCGAACAGATGCTGCAGGAGAAGAGGAGCTGGTAAGGCAGTGGCCAGAATGAAATGTCTCACAATGAGGTTTGAATTATACAAACAATGTGTGGAGGCAAAAGAGGAGGAAGGAAAAGTTAAACTTCACTGGGTGCAAGAAATTTCACCAAACTTTAAAACAACTTTACTCAATTTTCTTGAGTAAAGGTCTTATGCTCATTAACTACAAATCAGATATACTTTGCATTACTGCTTTCCAAAACATATAAGCATTTAAATTGATTTGCATCCCGTCTAGGAAGCCATTGGTTTCTGCTCATTTCATTATAGTATAAAAATCAACGTGCAGACACTTGAAACTTGCTTGAGGTGTATTTAATCTGTCAAGGTGAACAATTAGTCTGCTTATTTTTTTACATGATCATAGCAGAGTAATAGCCTTAGTGAGTGGAAACCATTTTAAATGCTTTCTTGCGTCACATTCAGGACTTAAAAGTACACTGCCGTAGTAGACAATTTGTATTAACATTTGTGAAAAAGGTAATCTGACTTCAGAAGCTTCCTGCAGGAAAACAGCGAAAATATGTGATTTTAAATCGCTGCAACTCAATTTTTCATGCTGTACTCATTGGACTGAAACTATTGACTTCTTATACGGTGGGAAATCACTTTTAGAAACACTTTATATGCTTTGTAAAATGGTCAGCAGTAATGTAAAGTTAATGGGGTAGACGCTGGAAAACAACCAGTAGGAGCTTTAGGGAAAAAAACAGAGAGAGACAGGAAGGGGAAGATGATAAAGCTGTGTTCTCCTGGAGTTTCCTTCTGTTTTGTTCTTGATGATCTCCCCGTCTGGAGAATTTGGCCCCCCCGTCCATCTGCTCTTCTGCTGTTGGCATGTTTGTGACATATATGAAACACATGCATTCTTGCACATATAAAGTCGTTGTATTGTCTTGCATACACGCATTGTCGTGTGAAAGACTTACAGTGAGACAAGCAAGAGTGATGGGATAAGAGAGAGGAGAGAGAAGCAGCACAGGGGGATTTGGGATGGCATGCGTGTGACTAAGCTCAAGTATTCAAGTCTTAAGCTTTCAGCCCAGGACCAGCTGAATGTCAGAAAATATAAAAATGACAGCAAAACAATCTAACCTCAAGGTCCATTGAGTAGCTATTCGGGAGCTTTTGGCCATATCACATGAGCTCCTTCATCATGGAAACACAATAGCTCACATGTCAACAGATCCATCTCCATGACCATATATATAGATACCATGTCATATTGTTGAAAGCTTCTTAAAAAAAAGCTAGTAAGTGGACCTTGAGTTGGGATTGTTTTGTCAAACTATTATTTCCAAGTTCAAGAATAAACTTTGCTTAATGCTTAACTAAATACATTCACAAAGTACAATTCTATCTGAGAACAAATTTCTTATTTTCTTGTATTATTTTTAAAATATATAATAATCAAAATTATCAAAGACGAACAAGAAGAAAAAGTTTAACTGGTGCATTTGACTGTAGACCCGTCACACTCCAGCAAGTTATTTCTTATTAAAGGTCACTTTCTTTAAAGCTCCCCTGGCCTCTCTTTGTCTGACACAGATGCATTGTGGGCGCCGTATCTCTACATCTGCTCCGTGTCAAAGCACTGATGTCATAGCAAATATTTGGATTTTGACTGCCGATGCAAAACAGCTGTTTTGACATTAGTGGTCAGGGTGTGGACAGACACGCAGCAGGCTTCAAAGTTGTAGCCCTCAGAAAGAATTGCACCACGCAATTCAGTGTTAAACTGCTCTTTGAAGCCATATTATGCACTTTGAACTCTGCAATGAAAGGGGGCATTTGAATGTGTGAGGCGTTTTTGTGCCACAGTACAATTTCTAATTTTATTGATGAATAAAACAAAAAAAAGTGTCTTAGCCTTATCTTATTTTGACATCGCACAGTAAGAGTCTGAGTGGGCTTTCTGTTCCCTTCACCTCTCCCTCTGCTTGTGCCTTGTTTGCCACATAAAAGACCTTTGTGTTTTACAAGTGCACAGTTTAAAATCTTTTATTGGAGGAACCACTCAAAGAATCATCTACATACAGAGTAAATAGACAGTAGTGGAATGACCCTGTACACACAGAGAAACACTGAAATGACAGTCATTAATTCACAAAGCTCTGATAGAAGATAAATTTTCACATTCACATAAATTTTCCCAAAGTTGACACACAACAAGGCTACAGAAAAGCAGCTATTTAATCACATTTGCTCTACAGTACTTTCACTATTTCTTCTGCCGATATGATGCATGTGTGCTATGGCCATCAATTAAGTGTACATCCAGTATGTGGTGGTCTTCAAGGATAAGGCTGCCGTAATTCTATGTTTTTGTTATTGTCAACAAATCCCACGAAAAGACCAAAACAAACAATGTGTTATTCCATCTCTTTGTGCATTTGGTTGGGGACTATTTTCAGCTGTAGATTAACACATATTTGGTGCCCTAGTGAGTATTTTACAGCAGCAGCACGTTGCATGTTGGACTGCTGCAAAATAAGCTACAGTGTTCATGTTCATCTATTGCAAAAGTGTGCCTCACTGATGTGTTTTTAATAGTTTTTGGAGAACAAGGGAGGAAAGGATATATGAGGCTTTGGATACACACACAATACTTGTTGGATCAATTCATTGTTAGCTTTGGTGTTGATAATAAGAACAATATAGAATATTACCAGACTTAAAGACTTAGATTATTATGATGCTGCTGCGATATATTAAGGCTATAGGACAAGATTAAGGTTATTGTTTTAGTAGGCTTAAAGAGAAAAACTAATAATGTATGCATGAGTCTCCTGTGAGGCTCTAAATGTAGGTGTAACTGGTCTCATCATAAACCAAAACTCATCAAAAGTGGGTCACCTTGCTCTCGGGTGGTGATGAAGACGTGCAGGGCGGAATGACGTAACCATAGCAACATTGTTATTTAGAGTGACGAACACTTGGGTCTGATCTGGGGTTTGCAGCACTTCCTTATCTTACTCTGCTCTACAGCTGGCTATTCAAAAAGAAATGTCAGTCACTGACATGCCATGTACACACACACACACAGGGAGGGAAGGGTGCAGGGCTGCAGTATTGTTAGCGATTTCCTCCACCCTCCCTCTCCTCGTTCATCCCCCCCCCCCAGCTGTTTGTTTAATACAGAAGACTAGAAGATTCAGTGCTGTCACGGTACATGCATTAAAAGCTAAATGCCAGACTTATATTTTTATCTTTTGGGAATTTCTCCAAAGCAGAAAGCTCCCGTGAGATGAACAACCTAGTCACCTGTTTTAAATATATATATATATATATATACACACACAGTATATACACAGAACATTGTCATATTTATTTCAAAACTCATATAATAAAGCTCACAGTCAGCATTCCCACAGCACCTGTGCAGCTTAAACTACTTTAACTACTAGTTCATAAAGCCTGATGAGACCTTCCCTCCTACTACTAAAGAAATGTTATGAATGGAAAATAACTGTAAGCAATGTTTTAAAAACCAATTGATTTCCCACCTACCTTCATTTCCAGCTAAACATTGTACGTCATTTACTGTAATAAAGGAATGCTTTGGAACAAGTACTGGAGGAAGCCAGGCACGGCCAGTTAGAAAGTAATAAATCTCACAACAAGCTATCAAGTTTTCATATTTATCTTTTACCTTTATCTCACTGACCAGCCGTTCATTACTACATTACAGTGATTGTTTGAGCTTCTTTACTCCTAAGCAGCGGTTTAAATTAACTTTCAAACTGCTATTCTCTTGTTCAGTTTTCTTTCAAGACCCAAAGACCCAGTTCAAAATGTGACCCAGTGATCAGGTTGATGATCAGCCAAAAAACTCTCTATCCACTGCTGGTGTTGTGGGGATTATCCTGGCTCTGAGTGAGGAATGGATGGTTTTTGGAAGATCTTTCCACTCCACAAAAAAACATTTCATATTGGTACAAACGCAGAAAAGACAGCGAGAGTCAAAAATGACGAAGATTGGAGGGTGCATGGGTTAAAGTGTGAGGGAAGAAAACCCTCACCAGGAAAGGAAAGGAGACAGGATTTATATTGTTCTTGATGAAACCTGACGATACATGTGTGAGCAATAACAAACGGCATATTGCAACACACTCAGCTCACACCTGCTGAAGGAAAACAACAGGGTTTTATTTCCTACGCAGTGGGGATTAAATGTGGAAAGATTCATTATGATCTTACTATCATATGATCATTGGATTCGTTCGTGCGTGCTGAATAAATATGCACAGTTTTTGCATTGAGTTCAACTTTGATGAACTCTTGACCTGATAGTTCTGACCTCTGAGGGAACAGAGAGCCAACGAGTCCAAAATGGAGGACGTCATTGTAGCTTATTAGCTCCTCCTCCACAACAGAAGCATCGTTTGTTATGAGACAGGAGTCGATGGTTTAAATACGTCTTTGAAATAAACTATGTGAACTCATTGTGAATTGTTCCGTCAGCGAACGAGCTAACGAGCTTCCTAATTGACATTTAGAGCTTTTATAAAAACGGTCCAGAAAAAAAAAAGAAAGAAGCTTTGAGAGCTTTTGTGACCGAGTACTGCTCGCCTGTTCCCAGCTTGCTAGCGTGTTAGCGGTTAGCTCACCAGCTACAATAGTTTACAAAAGAGCTTAACTTATTTTTGATGACTTATTCATTTAGATGCTGTTAATAGGTTCTCTGGTTTTTATTTTTTTCCAACACTATTTTATTTTAGTGTCCTGTTTTATCATATTGGCATGAAGAAATGTAATGTTTTTTTCCACAGCATCTTTAATTTAGTATATTTTCTAGGTTAAAACAGGCAGCATTGCTCCAGTGAACCCTTATAAGGATGTAAAACCTCTGGGAAACAGTGTGCAAGTCCCCAGCATCTACATATTTGTCTATGGAGCATTTACAGACCAAACATTGTTGTAACATCACAACTGGTAGACTTGGCTTCTAGCATCAGTGAAAAACTCAACAGTAGGTCTGTTGGCATAAACAGGCCCAACATTGTTGCTGTTAAAACATACTGCAGGCTTTGCTGCAACCTTGAAAATGTGACATGTTGGTCGCGTCTGATGAAGTCATGGTTTTATTACCACAATCAAGGATGTTTTTGTTGAAAAATAAAGGCCCTACAGTACACCCCCAGCCGCAAGAAGAGCTTCTGTGAATCCTTAAATTGTTGTGTTCACGTCTAATATCATCTCTTGACCACACTGTCTCCTTGGCTCAGCCTTTTATCTCTTTTTATAAATAGCCTATTCCCCAGATGTGCACCGACTTCCTGGACCACAGTCTGTGCCTCTGCTGCCAGCATGAAAAATAAAATGGAAAAGCTGGCATAAACACAACTGTGAGATAAAAGAATAAACACACGACTCCTATGAAGTCATCGCACTGTAAGCAGAAGTCTGAAACCAGGCTGTACGTGTGATAAATGGGCCCGTTTTGACAGTCTAAACAATAAGCGTTAGAGGCTCACCACCTTGCAGCCTTTAGCAGGACTCGCCAGATTTGTTGTTATATAAAATATATTTCCTAAGGGCTTCGGTTTTTGTTTATCTTTCCAGTATATTCAAAAGGAAGCTGTGGTCGTTAGAGATGATTTAGCCTAAACCACAGCCAGGCGAGTCTGGACCAGACTGAATCTCAGCGTTCGTTTTCACCTGGCAGATGCAGCATCATTGGACAAGTTAATGACAGACATTTTGCAGATGAATCAGTGCCACAAAGCCAGTATTTTTTCACGTGCAGCAGTAGTATGCTATTTCTGCACTATACGCCTATAAAAGATCTGTCTTTGTGGTGTGTCAGCACCAACTGACAAGGTCAAAGTCTGTGATGAAACAATAAAAGTGATTGTAATTGGAGATATGAAGAGGCCAGTGACTGTGTTTACACGAGTATTGCTGAGGCAAGCATCTAGGATGGTCTTGTTTTTTATGCCGTATCACGTCGTATTTCTGGGAACACAATTTGACGAACACGAAAATCAGCGCTGATGACTGAAGTTGTTTACATGCCACAGTATTCTGATGAGATTGGGACATGAACATCATGAGATCATGTAACATTCCTTGGTGAGATCTCAATTACAACGATTGTCAACATATGGATTTAAAATGCAGAACTTATTTTAGCAATTGGATCAATTTATCCCAAATTCCGTAGATCTAATTTATTGTAAGCATGGCATTTACTCTACATATCCATAGTTTGTATTACACTATGCAAACATGTAAAGGCATTACCTGTCTCTATAGACACCTTTGTCATTAATATGTTGTACTCATGCAGGTATTTGAATTGGTATTAACATTTGCTCGTGTGAAACGAAACTTAAACACAGAGTCTAAGAAACAGAAGACTGAGGTTGTAAAACAACCCCGCCCCTGGCCTAGTTTCATGCTGTTTGTGTCCTTAGGAGTAATAACCCTGTTGTGAAAGAGATTAAGGGTGACAGACAGAGAGAGAGAGAGAGAGAGAGAGAGAGAGAGAGAGAGACATAAAGAGACACTGGGAGGGAGGAGAAAGAGAGCGAATTAATGCAATAGTCGGGCTGTGTAGAAACTGTCTCTTCGACTACAGTTTCACAGTTGTTTAGTCTTTTGCAGAGGAACCAGAGAGAACAATACAGAAAGAAACACAAACAAACGCATATGAGGGTAAATACACATACAAAGTGAGAATCAACTCATTAATGCACTGTTTGTTGTGTTTAAACAGTTTTATCCTGTTATTGTTCTTGGTTGCGAAACTCTAGGCTGAAATCGATAAAAGAGCGATTGAAAGAGAGCCGAGCTAATAACCCAAAGTCTCATCTACGTGACTAAAGCGAAGCGAAACTCGAAAAAGCAATAAAGGGTGATATCAATCTGTTCTTTCTCACGTGTGTGAAGTCAACTGCTTCCTTAGCTGTACACAGCATTCGTCTGGCAGGAAACTCCCACAACAAACAGGTCAGTTATCAGCGACTGGCATCGAGTCGGCCACTGATGCGTTACCTGTCATAAAACCTTTACTCGCTGCTTTTCAACGATAAACAGCTAATGAACGATTCCTGTTTGGTCACCACAGAGTGAGTAAATCACAGACAGATGATGCTCTAAGCCTAATATAGAAGATCCATGTGCTTTAGGGTACTGAAACACATCTTGCATTTTACGTTTTAGGCAAGTAGCCAACTGTGCTTTTCGGAGTTGCTCGAAAATAAGTGAGACAAGAGAAAGTTTGAATTCCTGATGTGACATCTAAAGCAGGTTTTTCACCCTGAAAAGCTGATGCAACAAATATTCTTTTGCATTATAGAGTATGATAGAAAATGTTCCCCAGTCCAAGCATTTATGGAGCATTTATGGTGATGACAAGTTAAAGAAAATGTTTTTTTTTCTTGACAAAAAAAAACTCTTAGGACAAGGTCCATTTATTGTAACTTCTCTGGAGATTTCAGCCACATCTCATAGCCTTCATCAGTGGATGGAGTTTGCTCAGTTGTCATGGAGATGGTTCAGTTATCACGTGGCCCTTAGTATGGAATTTCAAGAGATGTGGCTGAAAGCTCTGGAAAATGTCCAGTAAGTAAGGTCCCTGAGCTAAGGATTATTTGTCAAACTAATGTTTTAAAGGTCAGTGATGAATCGTCAAGATCAATTAATTAATTTTTGATTTATATTCATGTTTTATGGGGTACTATTGATCATTCAGACTCAACGTTTCTACTCTAGATCAGATCTCACTGTACAGTACAATACCTCTTCTAGCAAATGAGCCAGTGCTTGAATACTAGATATAAACAGATGTGCTGCTTATACTTTCAGAGTTTAAGCTATGTGGCCTTCATGAAAGCTCATTTGCATGTCAAGTGCATTAATACAAATTAAAATCTACAAGGCACACATCAAGAACAAAACTGTAATGATAACAAATAAAGTGCAAACAGTCTTATGGCTGGTGCTGACGTGTAGGGAGTGGGATGGGTCCAGACTTTTTGGAGGGAGAGGGGAGACGGCCTGATGTATAAAGCTGTTAAACAGTCTGGTGGAGCAGGCTCGGAGGCTGTGGCCGGACACTAGAATGACACTGGAATATTGTTTTAAGGCCAAAGTAGACAATCCTTCCTGAATTTGACGCAACAAAACGTTATCAGTGCAGACGTCTGCATGGAGAATTACCTGCAGTAAAATTTCCCATGGGGCTTACCCACTGTCAAGCATCAGTTGCTGGTCTGGCTCGGGAAAGATATTGTGATCAACTGTAAAATGTTTAATTTGTGGGGTCTTTACTCTGGATCAGTCTGGTGCCAGCTTCCTAAAATAACAGATGTCTTATTCTTAAAACACAACTGCTCCCTCTGACAAGGCCTCAGCAGGAAGAAAGTTAATATAAAAAAAAACCCAAAACAACTTTGTGCACATTCCTTTTTCTCCAAGGAGCAAGAGCAGCCATTAGGCACACAAACACGCAGGTATTTCGTCTCTATTTTTGGTTTTCTGCACTACACTTCCCAGAAATCACATTTGCATGCACAACAAAACTGAACACACACACACACACACACAGAGTGAGGAATGAGTAGCCTCTTAGACCAGATTAGGGTTGATAAGAGTTTGTCGCTGTAGCTCAAAGAGCTACACACTGCTGACACACACTCAAACACACACACACATTTCCAGTCCAGGCCTGTCGGGGTCGAGCAGCATATTAAAGTATTGGGTTGCAGCTACTGCTAATCTGCAGAAGAAACGCTCCTTCATGTGCATACTTGTCCCTCTTTCACTCTCCTTCTTTTCGTCTCTCAATCATCTCTTTCAGTCCTCCTCCTGTTCTTTTTTTTCTCCATACTTGTCCACTCTGACTCTCCTCTGTGTTTCCCCAGCTTTTTTCTTTTCTTCTTCTCTTGTTTCCCATAATTGTCCATCATCTTTCACTCTCTGGTTTTCTCTTTTTTTCCCACCAACTTCTGATTTTTGGCACTGCAGTCTCTCTCACTCTGCATGCTTGGACTCTCACGTTCAACCTTTACAAATAAATGACTCTATCAGTCACTAGTGCAACTTGTGCATAACAAAACAGGTCAGGTGAGATATTTGAAAGTTTGAACTGGGACAAAGTTAAATTATGGGAATAGCTGATCTTGATCCGTCAGTGATGTTTGATCGGATGAAAATTATGATCCTTTGATTGCAATTGTGCAAGGGTTAAATCATTTCTGGCTGCACCCTAATCAGCCGTGCCATAGCTGGTGTTTTCAGTTGTTAAAAGGGCACGCCACCAATTCTTTTGTCATCTTGAGAGCTCAAATCTTTTAGTCACGTTGGCGGCTTGGCTCTAGGGACGGCAATGTCGGGCCAATTGGCCTCTGGGTCCACCAGTTTGGTCCAGACCGAAATGTCTCAACAACTGTTGGATGGATTACCATGAAATTTGGTGCAGACATTATTTGTTACCCAGAGGAGGTATCCTACTGACTTTATCTGTAGCACCAACATGTGGTTGACATTTGTGGTTTTGAGTGAAATGTTTTGGCAACTATTGGATGGATTGCCATTACATTTGGTGAACACATTCATTTTTCCCTCAGAATGAACTGTAATAACTTCCAGCGCCACCATCAGGTCAGGAATTTTGGTTTATGACCACCTGCAAAGCTACTGACATTCCCATCAGCCTCTGCGGTACTTTGTATTTAGTGCTAATTAGCCAATGCTAGCATGCTAGTTTGCTAAACTAACATGGTGAACATTGTCATCATCATACCTGCTTAACATCAGCCTCTGCTAGCATGGCTGCAGACTCTTAGTCTTATTAATAGAAAACCTTTATGACAAAGGGCATTTACAGTATCAAGCAAAGAGGGTCTTGTTAGAAGAAGACACTACAGAGTTGCATTGTGGGAGGTGTAGGATGTAGCGGTTTGCAGCTTGGCCCATACGAGGGTCAGGTTATTCCAGCCTTTGCTGCTTCAATGTTGATAATCACTTTATAAAATAGTCTCTTTCAAGTCTTCCAGCTTCATGAAAGTGTAATGCTAAATTTGCTGGAGTGCACCTTTAAAGGTAAACCACCTGCTGTGACATCAGTAGTTTGGACTGTGGCCACAACTGCAACTGGAGGCGTGAAGTAAAAGCATACAAGACCTGCCAAAAAAACTCTATCTCTCTCCCCTTGTGCAGTAACATATCATTTTCCCTTCTGTTTCTCTTATTTATGCCTTCTTTTTTTAGCTTTTTGGCCAGACAAAGTATGACGTGAATAAATCAGACTATTTCTGTCTCTCTGTCTGTTGTTCTGAACAGGGGGAAAGAGGAGAGTTCAGGGTTTATTTGTTGCTGTTGTTATTGCAGCTGGAAAAGTTTTTAGACTCGTGTTGTTACAGACCGCCCGAAAACCCATAGAAACACACACTCACTGACAGTGCCCTGGTGTCCGTCTAACCTACATGCACACACACACATAAGGTCTTGCTGGTAATGAACTTCGAGTCTTGTCACATCAGAGGCTACAGGCTGATTTACTAGAAACAAAAGTGGGAGTGTAGTTTTTCACAGTAAACCACCACGTGGCAACCGCTAAAACCCTCATTAAGGGCAAAGCCCACAAACACATAAACATGACTTACTTCCTGGTGGCAGACAGGAGGCCCAGAAGCCTTCGCTCCACATGGGGCAAGAGGTCGTGATTAACCTTCTGGCAGGGTCAGATGTACAGTATTTATTGTTTTAAAAAAAAGTTAATCACAAAGCATTTCATTGACTGGCTGTTATTTAACGGTTAGCGTTATGGTTTTACTTTCTAGGCAAAATGCAGCCTCACCTTACCGTAGCTCACTGTAGGAACTAGTGACATGTTGAGTAAGTTCAGCCGGTAGTTATAGTTTGAGTTATTATTATTCGATTAAAAGAGCGAAGCCTTTTTATGCTGGTTTTATGGATGTAAGACCAGTATAACAATCAGTGTAACCTCTCTTTTTTTATAGGCTATACATTTACATTAAAAGTCATCTAAAGTAATTTAAGTCCAACATTTAAGGTTTGTTTTTTATGGAGCTATATGGTACAAATAACCCATTTCTGATAAACTGAATTAGACTATTGAAAGGTTATTATCTTGACACTGGTTTTTCAAAGCATGGTGTTGTCATTAGCAAACTGCTACAACAAGCTAAAGCACTTATTACCTGGGATTATCCCATGATGTTAGCCGTAATTGACCTTTCATTCAAAGGGCAGGATAATGGCTTCAAGCTGCAAACATCCAAACAAGGCAAAAAGTTCAAAAGTACCAGTAGGTTCCTTTCAATCTAAATTCATCACACTGAAACCACCTGTAGAGCCAAGAGTGTACGGTTTCTTGTGATCTGATCGCACCTGATGGAAATACTCCGTTTATTCTTCTCTTAGACTGTGATTACCTCCAGGGATGCATATGCGAGCACTGAACCTAGGCACCTGGCTCGTCTGTTTGTTTGTTTTGTACCAACGTTTGTAACAAAGTCTGTACCTGGCGATCATGTTAGGGAATATGTTATATGGGCTCTGGTGATCCTCTGGGACACTGTAAACTTGGGGCAAAGCCACAGAATCCATGGAACAATGGATTACCTGCAAAAAGGCAAGGCAGTGGCTCTCGCTCCTCAGGAAAACAAGGAGCTTCAAAGCCAGCAAACACACCCTGACCATGGTCTACAGGCACAGGAACAAGCTGACCCAGGTGGTCATCATTGGATAGCCAAATTCTGGTAAAATATGAAAGTGGCTGGTGGATTCCAGAAACAAAATAATGATTTAGTACTGAGTGGCTGGTGAATTTGAACATTTATCTGTCAGTGGCTGGTAGATGTGCTCATTTTACAAAGTTCATTTCCCACCCTGGACATAATCAATTGCAACTCCAAGCCTACACAACCGGTCCATAACCAAAAAGGCAACCCAGGTCTGTAATGGCCCCACCTACCCATTTCACTCATCATTCCAGCTGTTGCCATCTGGCAGGAGACTCAAGATCCCACTAGCCAGGAAAAAATGGGTGCAATAAGGTCATTTGTGTCCTCTGCTGTGGTCATTATAAACAGAGACATGAGCACTGCTGCTGCTGAAAATGCTCTTTACTGTCTGTTTTACACTGTGTCACCAGAGGGACAAAGGGCACATTTGTTAATGGACAGTAAAGTTTTCTTATCTTATCCATGTGATGTGGTGCTGCTGAGAATATCTGTTTCTAGCTGCATTCCATTGGCCCAACTTGAGTGTTTTCATATGTTTTATATTATTTTATATTATTATTCGTTCAGGAATTATCCACCCATCCATTAGCTATACCCGTTTATCCTCAGGGTTTGACATCTTTCACTCTGAATATATTATCTAACTCCATGCAACGTGGTCCCAATACAAACCAGATGCAAACAGTGAGTAAGAAAACACTGTATGGACTAACTCCACATGACAGTGGCGTTCACATTTAAACATGCAGCTGGTCAGACGTCTCTGACTCAGAAAGCTTCCACTGCTGTGAACATAAATTATGCATGCAGCCTCCACAGCTGATTTCACTCTTTAGCCATGCAGTAGTGTCCCATGTGAGCTTTTAGGCGTTAAAGATAGCAGATATGTTGAACTTGTATATTGAAAACATGCTGTTCTGGAGTCACCCTGTAAGAGCGTCTAAATAAAAAAAGTCCCCCCATATTTCTTTTTGCTTTTCTTGTTCAACTGCAGCCACATGCAGCACAGAAAATCTGTTGGCAATTTTCTCTCTTTCTTGAAGTGTGTGTGTGGGTGTGCGAGCGGGTAATTTTCTGCTTTCAGGACTTGAGGAACGTGAGGCAGAGACAGGCACGCTACACCTAGCAAGACGAGCTAGCACAGCCTGGTCAGCGCTCTGTGCTCTGTAGTGTTGGGTTCCCCTTAGAGTATATAGGGCGCACACAAGTGGGGGGCCCCGTGCTTGCGTTCACACGGACGCACACACTCACACACGCCAAACCCCAAAGCAATCATGTCCAATTTGCAGGTTGGGTTGAGTGTTTGGTGCAGGAGAAACAGGCCCACTGCCAGGAATAACAGCACGGTTATAGCTGGATGACCATTAAAAACAGGGGTGAAATTAATTATATTCAGGATTTTGTGGCATTTCAGTTAATTAATCAGGGAGATTTATACCACGGGGGGCTCAGTGCCTTGCTTTGGGGCACTTTAGACAGGCCACATGACTAGTAACTGTTTAACTGGTGATTAAACCTGTGACCTACTAGTTAAAAGGTGAAGAGACAAAGAGAAAGGTAGAAATAAAAAGGAGGAGAGACGTAATGCAGGAGAAATTGAGAAAAATGTAAGAAAAGGAGGGAATAAGACAGAGGAAGGGAAAGAGGTGAAAGGATTAACAGTAAGGATTTATGAATGAAGGACAATCAAGTGACAAATGTTAGAAAAGAAGGAAACATATGACTGAAAATGCATGAAAAATGGCAGCTGAAGTTTGTTTTATAAAGTGGGAAAGACAAACAAGGAGCATCAGTTGGTTCAGAGAGCATTAGCATGTGAGTGTGTGAGAGAAAAAGAATCACTGAGTGTGTGAGAGTGAGAAAATGCATCTGTGTGTGTGTGTTATACAGTACATTTCCATGGCCGGGTTGCGTCTACATCTGGGGAAGATGAAACAGAGGCCGCTCGCTGGGAGTGAGGGATGATATAGAGGAGCAGGAGAAATAAAAGAGAGACAGGACGGAGAGAAGATGTGTGCCATCGGGAAGAAAAGAGGGAACGTTTATGGTTTATTACCGCGATGATGGAAGGAAGCAGGAGAGGAGGAGGAGGAAACTCTAACTTAATTCTAACCTTGTTAAGAGGATGATATGGCATATTCACACTGAAGAAAACACTTTAAAATGCCACCAACAGAAAGGGAGGAGCTACTCACAGCTGCAAGAAAGTGAAAAAAAAAACCCATTATGTTACAAAAGCTCTTTATAATATTTCCTGTTTATTTTCTATTTGCCAAAACAGTACTCTTTGAAGATTATTATTAATAGTAAAATCAGAGTTACGTTTAATACTTACACATTATGTACAGTTTGTAACAATAACATAGAAAACTAATTATAGATTTATTTCAACATGATTTCACCTCCAGCTCCAACGTTAGCAACTGAACATTATTGAATCTAGCTGAAGTTATGTAAATAAAATATTATTATTCTTATTCTTAAATTATGACACTTAATATTTACTTTCTAATATATTTGTACTTTATTTACCTAGTATTGTCATACTGATTCTCTATGTTACTGCTACTTCGTCTTCTCAGCATTTACGACATCAACAGTAATGCACATCTGTCTGGTTTCTCCTTTTTCCCTCCCTTTTCCTGTTAAAGGCATTTTTTGTGAAAGGTTGAATGTTGTCTAAGGAGAGTCTCATAAAAAGGTTGTAAAATTTGTGATTTGGGGCTATATGAATAAAACTGACAATTATAAAATAAATCACAACCATTTTAGTCTGCACACCCACACCGATCCATCTATCACAGCAAAGAAAAAACACAACAGCTGGTTAATTATTAACTTCACACTCGTAAAAGTAAACGTACAAGTGGACAAACAAATCTCTTGTCAAGTTTTACTGAAAGGTCAACAGTCATGTGACCCTCATATGTTTCTGTTGTTGACAATATCTTTTTCTCACTTTCTTTCAGGTGACAGAGAACATCATCTCCAAACAAACCTTCATAGGTGAGTATCTCTTTCACACACACACACACACACACACACACCCTACCCACTCGTTTCTGACATTTTTTTTCCATTTCCTCCTCTCTCCCTCAGAGGCCAGAACCATGCCTCGCTCTTTCAACAACTCGGGGTCAAAGTTCATGACCTCGGTGGCCCAGAGGCCATCTGCCCACTTGACCCTCAGAGACACCAGCGCTCAAGGTGAGGCATTTATGTGTCCGCGGTCAGGCCGGCCGAGATTATCACTTTGGGTCAAGGGGTTTAGGAAGAGTGTAAAGAACAGGAAACTGGGTGTTTCAAAAAGTTACAAGAAAACACTTTTTTTTGTGCCAAGCAATAAAAACAGTCACAAGACACTAAACAGTATTTATTCCTCGCTTACATATGTCTATTTAAATGATGCGGATATCTAGAACGAACAACATTAAGGCACCAACAGCATGCTGAAGGCAGAGGAGCACTGACAAATCACAGTTGAGCAGGGGCGGGACTTATAGGTGCACTGGTACACCGTTTGTGTGCTAAGAGAATGAGAAGCAAAATGGCCAAAATGTTATAAAATTGCCTTAAAAAGCATCTTTTTTTGTTGTTGTTGTTTTTACATGAAAAGAGGAAATCAGACTCAAACACTGATGCATGAAAGCATAGTAGGATAGTAGGAGCAGCTGTTGCTAATGCTAACTCAAAAAAACGGACATAACATGCCTTAAAATAAAATTTAAATCGGCTTAATCATCTTTTTGTCCATGCAGCTAACCTTTAACATAAACTCTGCTCTAGGTCACTGAATTATATCGCTTACTGTGCAAGTTTAGGGAACAGGCTGCTTAATTATAACTTAAATTAATTGGGTAAATCTTTAATCGTTAATATAAGGGCAGGCTAAGGAGCGTAGGCAACATTAGGACTTGAACTTGCTGTATTAAGGATCAAATTCAGTAAGTTACTTGTTGTAGTTAAGGCTTTTCCTACAAGAACTGCTGTCATGAACTGGCCTGTGGCTGAATCCGCGAGGTTTATCAATGTATAAAGCAGTAAAACATCACAAATATTTATTAGAACAGCATCATAGATAAGAATAATGACAAGCATATGTGTTGTTAAACGTGGAATTTAAAGTTGGAATGTGTTTTTCGTGTGTGTGTTATCCAGACCTTTGTATCGTTTCATCTGAGACTGGCGTGCAAGCTGAAGGGTGTTGACAATCTGGCAAAGGCTGCTGATGTTATTTCCATTGAGCTGACAAAGGGCAAAAATGGTGTTGTATATGCGTGTGTGTGTGTGTGTGTGTGTGTGTGTGTGCAGGGGAAGAAGGAAGAGAGGGAGAGGTTCACACTTTCAGCCTGGTTTTCTCATAAGGAAGTACAACAGCGAGAGTTTGAGAGTTGACCTTTGATGTTTTTTTCTGATAAACCATTATCTTACAAATGTCAAGGAAACAATAGCGTGTTAGCCAAGCCAGAGCATTACAACACACACACACACACACACACACATTTTCAAATCCCACATACGACAGAGAAGTAGGTATTATACTAATTACCGTACTACAGCAGAAACGCCAATAGCAGCATTTGAAACGTTCCCACAATGAACTCTTCTCTGCTTCTCTTTTCCTATGTTAGATGTGCAATCTGCCATTCCTACACAATATGCAAACATGCACATGAATGATGAAGGCATAAATAAAGTAGGGGAGACAGGAAATGATGCATGCATGCACAGGAAAAGATGCTTGTTGAATGTGGAAGCAAAGCCCAAGACTTGCTGGCTGGCTTAGACTTTTACATTCAGAGAAAATACTGATGGGCTGACAGTTATGATTATGTTAAAATAAATCATATCAAACAGGGTGCCTCATGCAAAGTTGGGATCAACAGGTTAACTGGTCTAAATGAGTGTGCACGGTATATTAAACAACTTGTAACCAAGCAACAGGTAGCTTGCTTCATGCTAGTTGCCTCACCTACAAATATTGGATTACGATTTGAACGCAGCTTCTCTTTTTGCCTGTGGTGCCGTAAAGTAGCCGTATTATAAGGCACCATGACACACCCCCTTTGTACACAACAGGACACCCCATTTATGTCCCTCAGGGTTTCAGATGTTGCTGGACATTTATAAAACTTTAAGGACTGATGCACCCCCATTGCTCAACTCTGGCAGTTGTAAAACTAAGAGGTGTGCTATTCTCAGGTCACGTATTTCATCACTGGGTCTGTTTTCTGTCATATCGTTTTGTCAGTCGCCACTGCTGTTAAGCTTTTGGCAAATACTCGTCGACATGATGCACCTTTCCTTTGCTCAGCCTATAAACCTTTGGCTCCCCTTTTTCTTTTTATGAGAATCATACTTTCTGAACCGAGCTATGATTTCTAGAAAACGATATGTTTACTTTGTTAGAATACTTGTACTTGCAGCCTGTGTTTTGGTCTGTTTTGATGCTCATTTTTCTCCATTTTGTCTGTTTATCTCTTTCTATATCTGCAGCTCATCCTTCCGATTTCTCTTGTAAATTTGTTTCTCACCACTCTTTTCTCCTTCTCACCGACAGGGTTCCCTCCCTACCCGATCCCCACGCCGGGCCTCCACCAGTCCTGTCGCCATGTGGTCCGTACGTGGGCCAATCAGAGCTTTGGAGCTCACCTGCACAACATGACCCTGTCCAATGGGAAGCTGCGAGTGCCTCAGGATGGGCGGTACTATCTGTATTCACAGGTGATCATCACTGTACTTTCAGCACTATTTAATTCAGAGGAAAACTCTGTACAGGATTTGTTTTCTCTCTCTTTCCACACAGAGACGAACAATTTTAACAATAAAACTAATAGAAAATCATATTCTTTAATATAGACATGACTATTTTAGCTGCCTATAAATCAGGTTTTGTGTTTTTACATGACTGCTGAGGTGACGTAGTTATGGTGATGCATTTGCACCTTGACATGACTGCATCTAAGGGAAAAGTGGACATACAGTACTTTGATTAATGCAAACTACTTGTTTGACATTTGCAATTCATCCCAAATGACAGACGAGAAGTAAAAGAGAAATGCTGCTCAAATATAATTGAATTGTATTCATTTTATCCCACCAACAGCATGTACATTGGTGGATGTTCTAAACAAAAGAGCAGCTGCAAAGAATGATTATTGCATATATAATCTCAATAAATCTGTACATTTGTATCTTATCTCGATCAGTTAACTTTGTAGACTAATCAATTCATTTTTTAGTCTATAAATTGTTAGATTGTTAAATAAGGACAAGTGCCCACGGAAAGTTCTCAAGTTCAGTTATAAACTCAAAGTAATTCAGTTTATAATGATATCAGACAGAGACGAGCTATAAATGCTCACATTGGTAATCCTCTCACATTAGAAATAGTTGGCATTTCTTGATTTAATTTAACTAAATTAAAATGGATAATTTTTTAAGTGTCAAAGTGCCTCTCGGTGTCTTAGATGCATGCCTTCATAGTATGAGAGGAACTATGCTAATACTTTTTTGTTTTGACCATCCTTCCCTACTCTGCTCTCTCCTGCCTCCAGGTGTATTTTCGTTATCCGTCCCCGGCAGCCAGTGACGGAGACCAGCGCAGCGTCAGCCACCAGCTGGTGCAGTGCGTCTATAAGAAAACCTCCTACCCAAGCCCCATACAGGTATATTATTCCTTTCCACTTGTAATAATGTGTTGATTGAGACAAACTGTTAAAAATCTTCCTTACCTTAATTTTCACTTCTGTACAGCTCCTGAAGGGGGTGGGAACAAAGTGCTGGGCTCCAGACGCCGAGTACGCCCTCCACTCCGTCTACCAGGGAGGACTGTTTGAGCTGAGGGCCGGCGACGAGCTCTTCGTTTCCGTCTCTTCCCCAACCATGGTCAACGCAGACGATTCCTCCAGCTACTTTGGCGCCTTCCGCCTGGACCTCTGAGAGGAAAGGATGGGAGGAAAAAAAAGCAACAGATGGGATGATGGATGGATAAATGGGTGGGCTGGAGACGATGAGTTAGGGGCCTTTTGAATATTTGTTGATTGGACAGGGTCATTTAGACAGAGCTGTGGGGTGTTGGCCTGGGTCTTGGATCCTCAATGTTTGCTTGGACGGATACATTGAAGGATGGAAGGATTGGGGTTTGAAGGCTTCGCTTGAGTGAACGCTGCAAGAGGATGGGGTGAAAGGGAAAAGAAAGAGTGGAGTTGTCTTCCTAACTCTCCACTGAGTGAAACCTGACCGCCGAGAGCAAGATATACAAAGATACATGTGCAATCACGTGAAAATAAATGTGAGGATATCGATTTTCTGATGATTCTTGGGGAAGGAAATTGCCTTTTGGATGTCAAAAAGAGAAGTTAACCACAGAGAAACCTTGAGGTCTTCCTGTTAGACAAGAATCGCCCAAAAGATTCGGCCTGTATCCCAAATTAACACATGAATCTCGGTGTATCTTGCACCTCAACAGCCTTTTTTGTGGGAAGCAATCGGACCCTCGGATTTGGATTCCAGACAGCAGAATGTACACACAATTAAAACTCAATCCTCTGCATTGAAGATGTGAGGAAGGACAGTGGAATGGTAGCAGAAGAAAATCAAATGATCAAACCAAAGCAAATGATTTGTGGAATATAACTTTTTTTTTTTTTAAAGCGTGCCATGAGAGTACTGTACATATGAATGGCTGAGAATGAGATTTAGACAATGAACTGTGGTGATTTTTAAAAGTAATTCATATGTATTTCACCTTGACTGGACTTAAAACCACTTGGATTTTACTGAGTACTTTCCACCCGCAACACTAGAACTGTGGATTTTATGCAAGGACATTTGTACGGAGAAGGATGAGGATTGCTTCTTTGTACTGGATACAGCAATAAGACTGAGAAGCAGCATAGAGTGCCTTTTGAACAAAGGAGTCTGCAAAGAAAGGAGGAATGAAAACAAGGAGGCGGGAGAGGGATAAATCTTGTAAATGCCAATAAGAATGAGACCAGAAGAAGATAAAAGGGAAGAGAGAGAAAGAGGCTAAGGGTGGTATGCAACCCGACCAGTCTGTGTTGTTGATCTCTCTTCTCTCTCTTTCACTTTTCTGAAGCTGCATTCAGTTTTATTTTACGGGATCCGTTAAGCAACCAACCAGAAAACAACGGACACACAGTATGGGAACAAGTTGACACGACACACGTGCAAATAGGCTAGTCGCACAAACATGAAAAAACATTGACAGAGCATGGTTTAGGTGATTTTCAGATCAAAAGAAAAAGGTCTAGCTTTTAAGAGCAATGAAATGAATGAAATATACTGACTGAAATGTTGTTAAAACACCAACAAATTTTACTCTTGCACCAAATATAGTTTTAACCAAGACATCTTTTGTTCTGCAAATCACCAAAACCAGTTACTTCTTGGTTTTATCACCAAAAAATGAAAGTCTGAAAGAGAATTGATGGTACACAAAAATAGCGAAGAAAATTGGAGCAGATTTACCTTACTTTAGCACAGGAACTAAGATTAACATTAAAGAAATGGTTTGACATTTTGGGAAAGACGCTTATTCGCTTTCTTGCCAAGAATTAGATGAGGACTTTGATACCACTGTCATGCCTGTTAATTATAAAGCTAAAGCCAGGAGACAGGAAGCTTAGCTTAGCTTAGCACAAAGACTGGAAACAGGGGGAAACAGCTAGCCTGCAGGAGGGTACATAGCCACGCTAGCTGTTTCTACTCGTTTCTATTTGTGCTAAGATAAGCTAAGCTAACTGTCTCCTGGCTATAACTTCATATTTAACGGACAGTTAAGAGAGTGGCATCAACCGCATCTAATTCTGGGTAAGACGGCAAATAAACGTATACCTCAACATGTCAAACTATTGCTTTAATATGTAACCACCAGCCACTCATTATGTGCCAATCAGATGTGTTTCAACATTATAGTAATAGTTGGATAACCAGATAAAAGTTAGCTGCTAACAAGAAAACAAAATTAAGTTGTACTGTCACACACACCAACAGCTGCTGCCCAGGAGATGAATGCCTCCAATGTGGCTGCCAATCACCTGGAAACACCGATGCGTAGACAAAACCACATGCAAACATTCTGCACAATTCTGATGCTATATGGCAGCTGGAAACACCCATATGGTGCAAATCTGGAACACAGAGCGCCTCAACAAAACTGTTAATCAAGCGAAAAGGTGAATTTTTACGAAAACACAAAGCAGATTTAGTAACAAGACACAGAGGGAATATTCGCAGACATAAACCATGCACAGACAAGCACAGGCTCAACCCCTACATGCTTTTTTCTCTGGCATGCACACGAACACACGTAATGGAGATACACACACACACACACACACACACACACACACACACACACATCACCTCAAACTACATCCAGGCTGTGCTCCGCAGACACACACATCATCCAGTGTGACATCCAGTGTAAAGACACAAACACACTGACACACACACTCGTTTATCTACACTGTCTAGCCTCCCTGTGCCATCTGGTAGTTGTCAGCGATCAGTCGGAGGCATGGAGGGAGAGTGTGCGTGTGTGTGTGTGTGTGTGAGTGTGAGTGTGAGTGTGTGTGCGCTTACAGGACGTGCTTGTTCAAAGGGCTTGGTTCACATGGACAATTCATAAAACGAGGTCAAACAAATGTACACAGTTTTTTTGTTTGCGTAAGCCACTTTCAGTTTGTTTTCCCTGCATTGAAAGGATTTATATGCTTACACACACACACACTGACACACACTTTTAATAAGATGACTTCCAGGCTGTGGTTCACATATACCTGTGTATACACTCCATGCAAGGTTACATTATTCTCTGGGTTTGTCAGGGAAGCTATGGAAACACAACACATCCTGTTTATTTTTCTGTGCAAAGCACAGAATTGAGGGCAGATTTCATTTTGTGTTTGATTGCTGTTTTAGCTGCTTTCTTTGCTGGGTGGCTTGCACCTGGTCACGTTTCTGTTGGGCTTTCTCTCAGCCCACCGACGCTCCGTCACATCACAAATACCAAGCCTGCTCTCCCTCTGTGAACTTGAGCCTAAGTCCATTTATTATCCAGGATAAACTTCAACAATCACACAGCTCTTTCTTGCACTCCAACCAAAACAAACATTGAGACTTCATTGAAACTGGTCCAGCGGTGATAATGCAAAATACACACTCATATTATAACAGCATAAATCCCTGGGCCAGCTGGGAAAAAGTTTTGATTTGAATGTGTATGAGGCGTGTTTGTACTGGACAGTTTTGTAGCTGTGAACATGTGAAGCAAATTGTTGCTAAGAAAATAAACAAATATTTGAACTTTCCCTGTGTATGTGGAGATTTACAGTGTAGCAATATGGTGACATAGTGAGCAAAGAGAACGTTCTTAAACTGCTCATCCCAGTGCAGGCATCCCAGTAAGCATGGTTTTGGTGATTCGAAGGTCAAAAGATGTGTACAGTAGGCATCTAAAGCTTGGAACAAACCTGAAGACAAGCAGATTTTTTTCGTTTTTGACAGACAGGAAGCAGCGTCAACCTTATGACTGAGTAAATATACCAAACAACACATTGAACTGGTCAGCAACGGCTGGAGTTGTGGCTGTAGACGACCTGCAAATCCCACGAGAACGCCAACTGTCGCGTGTTTCTGTACCAAAACAAACATGGATGGCAACCAGCCACTTGCACTGTTTACATGCAAAGCAATTTGGTTCAATTCGGTTCAACTTGGTCTGATCTGTCGTCACGCCGAAATCATATTCATAATTGGTTCAATAGTCGTAATGTGTGTCCACACTTAAGTTAACACTGGGATCAAATTGGTTGAAAAGTCTTTTTAGACATCTAAGTTATAAATAAGCGTCGTTCCGAGGTCATTTGGATGACCATATTTAAACATGTAGGCCTATTTACGACCTTCACGCAGTCAAACAGTAATTTCAATGCTTTAGAAACATTGGTTATATGTGATCTAGATCAGTGGTTCCCAACCTGGGGGTCAGGACCCCTCCAATGGGTCACAAGATGAATCTGTGAGGTTACAAAATGATAAATAGGAAAGGAAAGAAGAACAAATTTGTATTTGTTTTGGGGGATTTCTCTCTAATCTTTGCTTTTTTTGCGAAATATTGGATAGTTGGAGATGTTGTGGAACTAACCACAACTCAGACATCTGAAACCTGTAAGAATGGGTTGCTTTGTTTTATGGGGTAATATGCCAAAAGGTTTGGGAACTACTGATCTAAATGTCTTTAAAGAAGTTATTTTAACCTAGACTTCTAGACATCGTTTGACCTCCATTTCCCCAAATCAATGCTCACCAGGATGCATTCACTCTGCTGACGACAGTGAAAGCACTTCTGGTCTGCAGCTGACTTCTTGTGCAGGAGTGGGAGACGAGAGATTTCCTCCAGGGATCCATGAAGTACCCCACTGTTGTTAATAACTGCCAGTAGTTCTGTTGGGATTTAGTCCAAAGATCACTTTGTTGAGTTTATTTGCAGAAAACACAACTCATGACTCCCGCTGGTTGGTTAATTAAGTTTCTGGAGTTTAAATGTTTCTCATTTGCAGCACCCTGCAGAGTACGCTTGCTCAACGCTCAGCACTAGATAATATATTAATACGCCGCGGGTACACACGCTGCTTTAGTCTGCCTGCACTGTGTGGGGCCATGTCATCCCAAATCATCTCAGTAACTGGAGACATCTAAATCAAAGGCTGCATTTTGAGGCCAATCCTAGATGCCACTTTCATTTCTAAATCAACAGTCAAGTAAAAACAAGCATCAGCTCAGCCAGTAAGGTCCAAGAAACCGACTCAGTACAGAAATTCCTGTTGACTGCCCAATTTTCTGTTAATACATCTGACAGACAAACAAATTCACACCTACAGCCGATTTACAGTGAAATCAGGAAGTATAGGAACAGAGTTTTAATTGTTTTGGCTCTGTGCTCCAGCACATTGGTTGGGTTTATAATGAAATAATGAGTAGGAGGTTAAATTGCTGTTAAGTTTCAGTTTTATGGGTGTTGGAGGGTGTCACTGTCTAGTCACCGTTTTATTTCCTATTCAGTGTGCTGGAGTTCAGAGTTAACACACCAAAAAAGGTGTCACTGTACTTTTCTGACTGCACTGAAGTCTCCAATTCACAAAAACTCCTTGCAGAAACAGGAGGAAAATTCAAACACCAGACCAAACTTTCCCAGCCATTCAGGTCGAGTCCAAACCCAGAACCTTTTTGCACAAAGAAGATTTATGCAACCAAGATGATCAAAGTGCTGCTCTAAAACGTGCATGTCTCAAAGGACAACAACTAATTAGCCAATTAAAATCAGATCAGCTATTGAACGTGGCAGTTCTGTTTGTCTTATTAAATAATGCCCATGTTTCACATTTATATAAAATACTGTGTAATTATGTCTTGTGTGTGGCTCTGCACAAAAGTGGTTTTGGACAAAAGTGCCTTTTGAACTCCATTTCTACAGTTTGTAGCGTTACATTAGAAATTGCCAGACCGCGAGTCGGACACATTGTCCATCATTTACTCTCCATTAGACCTGGAGAAAGATTCTGAGCAGTTACTGTGGAGCGCTCTGAGATCTAGACCTCATATAAATCAGCACTGAGACCAGTTTCCAGCTGTGATCTTTTTTCTTTTTTCTTGAGCTTCTATCCAAGATCCATGCTGCGTTTATTTTTTGAAAATAGTGTGGCTTGCTGAACATAATTATATATTTCCAAGGGAAGTACATCACAAGCTGTATTTCAGTTTGACGGACTGGTTGTCCAAAAGCAACAGTTTCTTTTGCTTAGGCTTTGGAGAGGATGGAAAAACACCAGCAGCCAGCCACTGTTAAGATGGTGGATGGAGAGATTTGTCTGACATTGCTCCATAGCGCTACTAGTGGTCAAAAACTCTACAGGGTACCTTTAATCAACAGTTGTTTGGTGTCTGATTGTAGTGTTAGCTACACGGTGTGGGCTACACACACTTGAAGCTGAAATAATGTCATTGTTTGGTTAAATCTCATTGGAAAAAGATGTGGCAGAGAAAGTAGGATAAGCTAACTAGCCTTACTCTTAGTTTAAAATGGTGTCTAAGTTAGTTAGTGAGCTAGTCTCCTGACCTATCATCACAAATACCACCTTCACGAATGGATAAAAAGAGCTCACTGTTATATTCTATTTATGATGGTTCAGTGGCTCCTCCAGGTGCAACTGAACCGATGACATTATTTCTGCTTCCACACCAGCTCCAAGAAACATCTGTGGCTTATAAAAGTTATGGTTGTTAAATAGCTAAAGTGGCTAGTGAGTTTTGACATCCAACCCCAACTGTTGGTGGTGATTAACACGCTTGGACCATAGCAAATATGCTGTGACATCATGTTGCTGGCACTGAGATGGATCAACTCATCAGGACCAGATTACTGACATTGTTCCAGTTTCTATGATGTGCTCCTGTTGCCAGTTTTTGTCCGAGCATGACGCAATGAAAAACAATGTTTGCGGCAGTATAATCACATTTGGCAAACCTATCAAATGTGGCAACCGGAGAGGGTAAATGCAATCCAGACCTTCAGCCCTCCAGAACTTTCTATTTCAGAAAAGGTTTGAGAAAAACACAATTGGATTTGTACAACTGTTTTGCAACAACTCTAACCTTAAAGCATACATGTACCCCTTGAAGAGGTGAGGACAGGCAAATTGTCCACACTTTAGAGGCCTGCAATTATGAGCTCATATAAACAGAAATACAATAACTCGTATACAATTTACAATGAGTAGAAACACATGCCACAGACAGTTTTAAACCACACAGAGATGCACACTGAGACCTTATTTACTGCTGCTTTACTTTGACGTCTCCAAGTACCACAGTTTTGTATCATTAGAGACAGAGTGGCTCCACTTGTGTAATTAAAACTTTAGTGTGTACTACTACTTAGTTCGATTTTGGGATTTGAACAAACAACCTTCTGCTTGCAGGCCAACTGTCTCAACCTTACTCCACCTCATAATTCACACTTAATTTATTTTCTCACCATATGTAGACTTACAATACAGCTGTTATATCGTTTACCTGGATTACATTTTTCCGGATCTTTGTACATTTTTATTTTCCTGTCTATGAATGTAGATATTGTCCAATACAAATCTTTTCATTTTCTTGAAAACCTAATTTGATACCACTTGAGGAATGTACGTGTAAAGTTCTTCTGTTGATTGCCTAGTGCCTTTTTAAAATAATGCTCCGTTGTGGTATTTTGTGATCAAATAAAGTGCCTATTGTCAGACGGGGATGTCAATGTCGAGTCATTTATTTTTGCCTGAATTAAACCTAAAAGAAAATATGTCACTTGCATAAGAGGTTAAAGTCATTACTGAACCAGATTTAAAAACACTGGTGTTTCTGTTTAATTAGCTTGGGATGTTTTTTAGCAAATTAAACTTTTAATATTGGGCTTTCTCTACTGATAAGATGCTATAAAATGCTAAATGTTGCTATTTTTTCGTCATTTTTTATTATAGCTATGATGTGCAGCCCATTCCATATCAAATTATATTCATTTGAGACCCATCTTCCCAAACTGATCCAGGCAGCAGCTGTAATCGATTGCAGACGCTGTCTTGACTTAGATTTTGGCACCATAGTCACACACTAGCACGTGTACGTTATGTGTGTTACTATACCTACAACCGCTCTCCCAAGCCATTAAAATAACAAATGTGTTCTTAATCAATTTGCCTGGTTAAAAGGTTAATCCAGAACTGAAGCTCACCTTTGGTCTGTGTCTTGCGCCACATTCCTGCATAAACTTTATTATCTGGGGACATCCAGTAATTTGTGATAATTGCAGAAACTGTCAGTAATTTTGAAATGTCATGTAAATCTACCATGTCTGTAATTTGTCAAATAAAAATTCCAGCACAAATTGCCTACCATAATTTTGTTAAAACGCAAGGTCTCTGAATAATACCGATCTTGTGCAAACTGAGCTCTCAGTAACTGCAGCCATAAATTTGGCTTTTGTCTGGATTTTTCCATTTTCATCCTGCAGGAGGGAAATTAATAAAGCAATGATTTGTTTTACTGCTGCACCTCAACAAGGAGACCAATGAAGAGGAAGCTAAATCAAATTAAAGAACAAATAAATAAAATCATACAACAGTTGGATTAGATGCATGCAAACACATCTGCCCATTTGTTTTATTGTTTTGTAATGGCTTTGGAAGCAGATAATGTCTATGAAATGTGTAGTGAATTTCACACTTGGCTTTATCCCATTTCACCTAGCTGCCAAAAGGTCAGTGGGTAATCCATCATTAACATAACATCATAAATATCCCCAACAAATAGGTCCTAAACCTTTGAAACCCTTGTTTTCCTCTGTTTTTACTCCCTTTATTTACAGGCTCATAAAACAGTCACTACATGTCTTAGTTAAGCATAGTATATATGGGTAATTTAAGGATATGTTAGGCCACACAGAAATAGCGTCAGTTGGTATGTCAGTGGTACTAAGCATGTTGAAGGGCAGTTTTTATGAAGAAAAAAACAGTTCTATGCAAATTGAAATTGTTTGGGTTATTGTCTGTATGTCCATAGGCTTTCAAGATACAACAACTATCTGCATATTAATGGATAGAGGAGAGTGTCAGGGTTCCAGAGATAAGAACAATGTTAATGGGACATTCTTCAATATGCCTATTATTAAAAAATGTATTGAGAGTGTAAAAAAATTGATTTTATTAGTCCTACCATTTTTATTTTTATTTTCAACTGAGTTTTGGTACTACAGTTCCCATCCTGGTTTGGGTGATATAAACAGGAAGTATTGTCATGGAGTTAGCTGTGGGTTAAACTGTTCAGATGCATCTACCTGTCAAACTCAATACTCAGGTTTCTATGTATCAGATTCTGTATTATGTCGGAGAAAGATGAAACCAGCAGTTTCTCTGGGCCGATGCTACGAACACATGTCCAAGGGTCTTAACCACATCAGTGTGTTCTTAGGTGTGTCGTTCTGGGTGTGAACGGAGCACCTTGGCAACACATCAAAACCGAAAGCATCTGCAAGTGCTTTGCCAATAATCTCACTCACCCAATAAAGCTGCAACCTCTTCACAAATCAAAATTTATAAAGGCTGCACAATCATGCTTTTGGTATCCAGATCAGAGCAGATGTTGTCGTGAATTAATCCAGAATTCAAAACCATTAACAGTTAACTATTCAACTAGTCATTCTGGAGCTCTTACTTTTTATCCTCCTGATGCTAAATTATGGTAACTAATCCCACCCAGAGACTGGATGCCATGGGGAAAATATGGTAGTTCTGGAGAGTTATGCTAACACTGACAATCCACCTTCTCTACTTTCAACTCAGATGCAGGGCACCCCGGAGATGCCCTTTGACCTCCACAAAGTCCATGATGCTGAGGACCTCTACAAAGGGGGCCAAGGACAACATCCTGAGCCTCCATTACAAATAACCTCATAAATTAAAAGTAACCACCGAAATTCCAGCACTGAGACTCACCATGATGTATTTCTTCCCTTGGTCTCTCCCGCGCACTGAGGTTGTAGACGCCTGACAGGGTCCCAGTAGCAATTTACAAAAGCATTATAAGAATGGATTTAGGCAGCAGCAACAAAAGGTATCATAGTACCAAAATCTTGCTGCTATTGAGCCAGTACTTCACAGTTTTTTAAAGATATTAGATCTGTGAGATCAGGAGGAACATGACGGACCACAATACCACAACAATGATCTGAAATTGAATGAAAACTGTACAAGAGCTGCACAATAGACTGTTGATTCTCAGTGGGATCAGCAGGACTACAAAGAATTATTTTATATAAACATATTGCCTAATAGAGTTTTATTTATAGAGCTAACCACTGTTAATCTTAAATACCAGATTACAGTGCCAAGGTGTATCATTCCTTTAGGCTTTGACAAACTTTGATCACTAACATAGTAGAATAAGACTTTAAAATGTTGATCTTAGGTTTTCTGCTGCTGTCAGATAAATATATGTGATTTGTGAACATAGAAAATACAGTGCTGTTGCTCTTTGGGTTTACAGATTCAATCACTAACATGGCAGTGGTAATGGCCTTATATTTTAGAAATGTTTCCCTTCAGATGTAGAGTTACCTTTACAGCAATCAGTGTTTTCAATGCCAAAACAAAGTGCCATTGATCTACAAGTGCTGTCAAAGTCAGGTCACTAGTGTCTGAGGTTACTGGCATTTTATTTATTTATTTATTTATTTATTACAATGGACATTGATTAACATTTCTGCAAATGTGTCAGTGTTAGCCAAATATTCTCAACTGTTGTCCCTTGACCAGATGTACAATTAGCCATTGAAATAACATTAACTATGGTATTTCAGTCATAAACTTTGGATTAATTTGATTTTGTTTTCGAATCAATCTGGATTTTATAAAAACACTATAACACAAATAAATCAAGAAAAAAAATTACAAACTGAGGATAAGACCAAAAGAAATCTCAGTTCACTAAACTATTTTGTAATGAAAAGAGAGTATAAGAAAAAAATACAACTTAAACTGCTTTTTCCTTTGTGAAATATGGTTTTCATTGGATGCACACATACTGTACATTAAAGCTCTTAGACCACTTGCAGACAAAAAGACTCAAGTGAACGCCACATGAAAAAGACAAAACAACTACAGCAACTTCTAACATAAAATAACTAAGTGGATACAACGCAATCAGTACCAGGATGAAGAAAGTGAATGACAAATAAAGAAGGTTCATAAAGATGCTGTACAAGTCGTGCAAATTCCCTCGTGATTTGGTGGACAAAGGGACAGTGTATGCAAGTGTGTGTGTGTGTGTGTGTGTGTGTGTGTGTGTGTGTGTGTCTTCATAAATTTGAGGAATGTTCAGTTTCATTGCCCGGCAGAGGGGATAAGAATGCGTGTAATTTAAGCATACTATATGCATGTGTGTGTCCTCTGTGCTGCATGGACAGCGTGTAGATCCATCCACAATAACGTCGGACTGCAAGACTAACAAGGAAAGAATGTGTGAGGAAAACATGTACCTGGCATATAAATGCATTTACACAGCCACTGTCAAACGCTATTAACTATTACTGTATTCGTATATTTGATTTTATACAATTTTGAAAAAGTGACTGCTGATATAATTAAGGGAATTACGCTTCCCTGTCGAGGTGTTAGTCATTACAGTTTAGTGACTGGTTTATAGTTCAACATGACGTTTCACTTGTTTAATCTACAGTAGATTGATGTGTTTTGGATTATCAGGCACTGTTGGACCTTTATTATATACCTAATATTTAATATTATATACATAATTATATAATCACTATGTCAAGGAGGGTGACAAGTGAAGCAAGGAGGAGGTTTGCATCGGAAATGTCTTTCGCTAGATCAAAACCTGCAAATATCTCAAGCACTACCGAAAAGAATAAGTACCCGGACACGACAGAAAGTGGCTACTGTTGTCTGATTGTGGCTAGTTTCATTTTTTTCAAGTTTTTTTAACTGTGGCTCAAGACAGTTAATGTAGCCAGCTATGTACGCTCCTTTTTGACTGAAAGTAACCTTTTTTGTGCATGTTGTAATAACTAAATTTACACGTTGTGCAAAAGCAAACATTTCAATTAATAGAATTAATTCCTAAGCTCAGTTGCATTTATGTAAAATTTGATGTTACGACAGCTCATTTGAGAGGCACTTTGAACTTGCCAGTTCTCTTGCAACTGTATTTAAACTCACTGCTACAGCGTAACAAAAGAGTTTTGTCTAGCACTGACGTTTTGATTAATGGAGGCCACTGCTCATACTTAACACTTTATCTACTTTTCTCTGACCCACTGTGTTTTTATAGGAGTGTTAACAAAAGATGTATTGGTTTTTTTAACCCGCCTCCCCCCAATACAGAACCACCCTTCCCTTCCTTACACACACACAGTAGTTATCTCCATATCAGCATTCTCTTCATACTGCACCCACTTTCCCTCCGTCTCCCCTTTTCTCACACACATACGTATACACCAACACATCCATCACAGCGCTGCCACACCCCCATCATATCAACAGTGCTGCTGTTCGCTCCACGTCTCCTATTATTACCCAACATTCTCTCTGTTTTCCTAAGAGCCAGCCAGGAAATTAGTTTTATAGAGCTGCAGAGCACACACACACACACACTTATGCATGCACACACACACACGGAAAACGCAAAACATCCTGAAGAGACTAAGTGGGGCCAGCGCTCAACCTGACACACACACACTTTTTTTAGGAGAACAATACTACCGTTTCAACCCTGCTGCCCCGACTACCGGCCATTGGAAATGGGAATTTCAGAATCAGTGGGAGTGGTGCTATCAGAATACCTTGCAGGGCACCTAAACAATGCAGTTACTCCTGCAGTAGAGCAACAAACAGTATTAAGCCTTTGATAAGGTCTTTAAAGCTGGGCACACAAAGGGTTTGTTGTAGGAAGCTGAAGGAAACAACCTGTGGAGAATGAGAAAATGAAAAGCCGTGTGGCTCAGAGTCACTGCTTTTTCACACAGGCGGAGGAAGAGGTCTGTCCTAGAAAAGAAGTGTCACCGGAGGCAACCAACCTCACCAAATTCAAGATGAGAACAAATTATGAAGGAGACAGTGTGGTGAATGGCCTGAAGGGATCCCATCATTGACTGACTGGGAAGAGAAAACCGTATACTGGCGTTAACAAGATCATTTCTAGTCAAAGGAAAACTCTATAAATTAACTATGTAGGAGTTGATTAATGTTATCAGGGTGACATCACTTGTTTGGATTTATCTTGAGAGAGGGAGAGAAACTATTCAAAAGAACATTATCAGGACGAAGTAGTATGAGCAAGCAGAGAAGGATAAACGAAGTGATACGAGAAGAAAAGCTACTCTAATAAATCAAACTATGTTATCTTATGCTGGTAATTCCATATCAGCGTTTATGTCGGCCAATAGGTAACAAGAAATGGCAGTACAGAAATTTGGAAAACAACGTTGACAGTTTTTTAATATGCAGTGAAATGTGCCAAAAGTTGGGTGCGGAAAGTTTATTTTTAAGACTGTAAAATGTCCCAGTGTCCCAGCACGTCAAGGTCAAAATAATTTAAAAAACGAATTTCAGGGATCTTCTCATTAAAAATGTTTAAATTTAAGTCGGTATCATTATCAGATATTTTAAAGCTGATTTCATCAATATTTTATATAAAGAATGAATTGTGTGTGTAATTCTGTGTCTTATAGCGTCTTTCAGCTCATTGTTTCGGTTTTACGGACGAATAACTTTATCAGTCAAATCAAATATCAAATGAGATGGATGAATATGACGGAAACGTGGGAAAGGTTTTGACTTGGAGCCAACATACGTATGACTGCACAGGACTGTAGTTAACCAACCACACGGGCTCTATAAATCAATGACAAGTACAATAATCCTCCGTCAAATATCAACTGGACTTCATGTTACTAAAACACACATCTGCAGAGTGTTTTCGAAAGGCTAAATAACGTCCAGAACGGGAATGGGATCAATATGTGGGGTGCATGTAAAATCTCTGTAGCATGGCGTTGGTTATGAAAATAAACTTGACTGGAGGTTACTGCGAAAGCAATCTGGGCCACGTTATGGCAAGTTTGAGAAAATTGAGACAAAAATATGAAAAATATGTAAAACACAGAACAACTGCTACAGTGTAGACTTTCAGCCATACTGGAACAAATCAGGTTGGATTAAAATTCGTGTCAATACTCTGATGGACACTTATTATAATATGAATGTGGGGTGTGTTTAAAAAAATGTAATGGATGTGGAAAACATGCTGCTGCAGTGGACTGGATCAGTCATAGCACCACTGTTCATTCACGGAGCGACAGGCGTGACCGATTCTGCTACGAACAACGTCCACTGGTTGTTTTTGTAACTGTGCGTCCAGGGTGCGTTCAAAACGGTTAAACAGTGTTTGGACTAAGATGCAAACAGGCGATACAGTTGTAATCGGAGTAGAGTAGTGAGTTGGCCAATATTAAGATTAAGTTAAAATAAGATCACTTTTGCAATAAATTAATAGTACTGATTGTTACTGTTAAACAATTCTGAGGAACGTTCAAGATGCCAACAGAGATGTTTTTATGGAAATATTGATAAATGTGATTTTAAGATGTTTTCGCAGTGGGACTAGTGAATAAGATACATTTTAAAAAAATTATGAACTTGCATTTGACCATAAGAAAGGACCAAAACAAAAGAAATAGCAGTACCATAATGGTAAATTTTACCAGAACAATGGTACTTTACTATCACAATAGTTGCCAAATTACCATGCCACTGTAACACTATTGTTAAAAGTCTCATTACACAACTAGCTCTGTGTGTGTACCATATAATACTATGTATAAAATAACTACGATTACATGTCCAGCTATCCAATTTAAGTTGGAAAAATATGTGTAACGAACACAAACCTTCAACTTCAAAATTCCCTGCACACACACGGTAAACCCACACAGGTGATTTTAATTATTGTGGCAGATTAGACTCTCTAACAGCAGGATCTTATTGTTCTTATTGGCACATGGAGTCTGGCAGACCTTACATAACCCGAGTAGAGATCTAATCAGCCAGAGTAACTGAAAACACCTTGCTGGGTGTGCAGGGCCTTTAAATGGAAATATGAATTATTAACTGTAATGTTTTTTACCGGGAAATCCAAACAACCAGCTCCAATTACATTTTATAGGTGAATAAGCATTACACCATAAAAATATAAAGACCAACAAGCCAGTTTCTTGCTCAGAAAAAGGGGCTAATGAAAAACTTTGTTTTAATCAGCAGAATACAGTAGTTCTCACATAGGAGCTTAATTAAAAGCTCATAAGAAAGTGTGCACTTTAAACATGCAGTCCATTAAGTTTTTTACATGGTAAATTTACTTTTTATAACACATACAAGCTAATACAAACATTACCATAAAACTGATTCAACACCTCTCTAACAGTCTCAACAAAAAATGTATAGGTTAAGTTTAGTAAAAGTTTAAATTATTGCAGTTGTCTTTGCACTGGACTGCATTACACTGTACAGATGTTTCTATTTTTCTAGTCACAGTGTGTAATGTATGTTTTAGATTTGGCTTATATCCTGGTCAAACCTTCAGGGAAAGGGTATTATATAACACGAATAAGCAGCCCAGCACCCCTAATCTTTCTATTGTGTAAATCTGCCTCTTCTGATTTGTAATAACAGAATAAAATAGAGAAAACACATATAATTTACATACCAGGAATCGCCGCAGTCTTGGCTCTCTTGGTCCATGTGTGTTGGGCTGCAGTCAGACAGTGTCCGCTCATTTTTACCAATCCTTGGAGTGGGAAAGGGGCAAATAGTACGCATGCTATCACCTTAAAAACAATGCCATAAAATGTTTAAAATGTTCAACCTAGCTTTGCTTTGCTCAGTTGAACTTCCCTGGGCAGCCTTGCAAATTCTGTTCAGAATAACAGCTTCAAAATAAAGTTTTGTTTGCCGACATTGCACTTTCATAACTGATTAAATTATCCCCACAACAATAAACATATGCGAGGCAGTGCTCTTTTAGCTGGCAGACAGCTAGTGGCTAACAGTTTTGAGCTGCAGTGGCGTTAACTGGTTACCAGCAGTGGAGGAAAGTAACTAAGTACATTTACTAAAGTACTGTAATTGAGTAAAATTTTGAAATACTTGTACTTTACACGATTGTTTCCATTTTAGCTTTTCCTTCTACTCCACTACATTTCAGAGGGAAATATTGCACTTTTTACTCAACTTCATGTATTTAATAACTTTAGTTTCTAGTTACTTTGTAGATTCAGATTAATAATACAAAAAATACGTTATTATGAACTCATAAAAAAACATTACTGGTGATAGCTTAAAAAGTATTAGGGTTAGGCCTACCCACTTTACAGAAAACCTGAGTTAAACAATAATAAACCAAATGTACAAATAACCCTCCACTAAATAAAGGCTAACATTCCCTCTTTAAATGGGTTTGGCTAAAGCTTGAAGAACACTTAAAACAATAAAAATCCACATGGGTGTAAGATGAAAGCTTCTGTGAAATAATGGACGCGGTTAAGTGTGTTAAATGTCCAGGCATGCGCTCCGTGAAGTTACAAAAAGTGCAGAAAAAGGATTATATTGCAGCTTGGGGACATAAATTGGCTCTGTTGCTCTCCATGACCTCAAGCTAGTTTCCAGTGTCCATGGAGGAAAATTACAACATGTTGGATGAAGACCAATATGATTGCAACCATAGATATATTGTTTCGGTGTGTTGTGGAGTTCAGTGATGGTCGTCACAGGAAAGGATGCGTCGATCCAAGGAGACAGTCAGGAGCCCAACACGTGACGTTTCTGGGGCTGAACCAAAACCACCAGAGAGAATATAAATTCATGTGGCACTGGTATATTTTAGATTACTTCCAGAGTATGTATTGGCCCTATACAAGTTTTCTTTCCATTTCCCACTTTCTCTGGATTCAATCACACTCTTATCACCTCTTTAAACTTCGAGTTTGATCAGCGGTTCTCAACCTCGTTGCCATGCGAGCTCTTAAAAAGAAGCAGTGCTTCTCGTGTCACCCCATCAGAGGCTGCATTCACAGTTCAACCAAGGAATGACTTTCCCTTTTTCAGGTTGTTTCTTTTGATTAACTACCAGCAGAGGCCCAAACGGCTGAAAACCCTGCAGTACATCACTAGAAGAAACTAATTTAGTGCAAAAATATCAGAGAAATAATACAATTTTATGGTTTTCATTAGTTGCCAGCACCACTTGGGGGTTAAAGTTGTAAATTGCGCTGGAGCTCTATACTGTGTGACTTGTTTAAAATATTGTCAAATTGGCTGGGGTGCACCCTGGTATTTTGCAATCCTAAAAGCTTCAGATACCTAGAGCGCATAAATAGTTTGACACCCTTTCGTGACCTCCCCAGACACACCGAGTTCGGGAAGGGTTCAAACTATTTGATTACCAGTTAGGTGTGGGCCTACTGGGAGAGATTAATTCCTTGTTTAAATGTAGCAGGTCCAGTGTTCTGAGTCGGCAAGTGCCATTACTTGTCAACAGATCTTAAAGCTGCACTAATCAATATTTTATAATAACAATGGATCACATGACGACATGTAATGTGAAAGGGATCGCTTGTAGTGACCACCCACAGAGAATCAGCAACCGACTCTGCAGTTCCCCTGAGCTCTACTGAGGGTTTTAGTGTCTTTGGGCTTGTTGTTTTGGTTTTACGGCCCACAACTTTACTGTTTTGGTTCACTCTCACCGCTCTCATCAATGTTGTCATTGTTGTCAGCAAAAAAGCCCTGATTGGCCCCCTCTACGCTGTCTCTCTAACACCAAAGTTAGCGACTAGCTGGCGAACATTGTGGAACATTTAGCAGCCAGACAGTGAAATATTTAATAATATCAGGAGTTGGTTGAGATCAATACAGGGCTAAAATATGGGACTTAGATTCATTGTGTGGCTTCAAATGAATGCTGATGTTGCTCCGTGTCTGCTGGATGTGTAAACAGCAAATTGTATGCTTACACACAGGTGAGAATGTCAGTTATGTTTAGAGCTTGTTGCGCTGCCCCCAAGTGACCAAAAAAAAAATCCAAAAAAATCAATCCATGCAGGTTTAAGTTATCCTTTCTTGCAACAGGGATAACGATTTCACATTGTATGATTCTTTGTAATGAAATTGATATGATGGTTATATATCAAGGCTTAAAGGTGGTGCTTTCCCACACAAATCAACTTGACTAACAAAGCCAAAAGGAGGCTGTTTGTTCAAGTTAACTGAGTTTTGAATATTATATCTATATATATATATATAGAAATCACTAAAAATACAGTAGTTTGCTGTGTTACAAGTGAATTAATGACATCTACCTTATCCGACTACTTGCGTTTAGTCAGAATATAATTCCTGCAACAATCTTTTCTCTTTTGGACTGTGCATCAAAGCTATTAATTAGTACAATTAGTAGTGCAATTCAGTGCACACAGGAGGCTAACAAAACCACTAGAAATCATTTCTAGCATGGTTTGGTAGTGAAACATCAGTGTGATAACTCTGTGTTACTTGAGCAGCGGCAGAGACAGCGAGATGCGGTGGGAACCTTTGCCTTATAACCTCAGGTAAGGCCAAGAGGGCAGAGACACAACACTGTGGAGCGGGGATTGGATTGCATTCCTTGAAACACACTCATACACAGCTACACAGAAAGTGCTTGCTCCTAAATATTTTGCTCGCTCTGTCCAGCCCCCGGGAAAATGCACCCACGTCATCTCTTTGCATGCTTTCTTGCTCCCTGAAGAAGAGATTTGACACTTTGGGGTGTAGGATGACACCATGAATTGGCCTATTACCACACTGAAATGTTTTCGCTGCTTTGTAATGTGCACCGAGACAATGGCAGGCCTGGGAACGGGATTACCAAATGAGGTAAGGCAACATATCTGAAGAGAATAATGAGCGAGGAACATAAGAGTTAAAAAAACCCAAAAAAAACAACAACAAAAAACCGCCAGAAATAAACAGGAAATCAAAACAAGTTATAAAAAGGTGAAAATTAAGACAAGCACAGTATGAGGAAGTACAACCTGTCTGTCTGTGTCTGTGTGTGTGTGTCTGTGTGTGTGTGTGTGTGTGTGTGCGCTTGAGGTGTGAGAATCCAAAAGCCACCAGCAGGTCAGTAACTCAAGCTCCATGTGAAGTCTCAGCAACAGGAACTGAGCTCAAGAATACACTAAGTCAATACTCGCCGGCTACAATACACTCACATTCCCTAATACACACACACACACAGTTTACCCATTCTCACACGAGTCCAGCCACACATGCACGGAAAAGTTAAATTCAGTGACACACAGACATGGCAACCACCCACACACGCATCTTCGCTGCTCTGAACTCCTTCTCACAGAGATTATGTGGCCAGAAACGAGCGCTGACTCGCTGTCGGAGACGGCACACACACACACACACACACACAGGGGTCATCTAGAGCAGTGGACCCCCAGCATGTACAGACAATGAGACAACGGGCGCCTGGACACAGACATGTAAAAGGCTGCAAGGATCCCTCTTGCACACTGATGCTCCTCTAATAAATACAGAAATTAGGAGGCGGTACTATACACGAATATTATAGGAAACGATCAATCGGGAAAAACAGAGCTACTTTACGTTTTCTGCTGTCAAACATTTATGTCTTTACTAAATTTAATGTAGACTTGCTGTAGCCTAAGTATGTCCTGTGCAGAGATTTAGCAGGGATGTTTACCACGTTCACCGTCTTAGTTTAGCATGTTAGCATGCTAACATTTGCCAACTAGCGCTGAACGTTATTAATTGGTTTTGCAGGGTATTTCGTGACACACCAAAGCATTGGACAAAGTAAAATTTTGACCTAGATGAAAGTTAAGGGATCAACAAAGCTATTACAGTTCATCCTGATGGGGAGGCATGAATGTTTGTACCAAGATATTTCAGTCTGGACCAAAGTGTCTGGCCTGATCCCTTTAGCCATGCTGCTAAGTATATCATAAAAATAAGTATTATATCAGACTAGATACTCTATTAGAGGACTTAGATTGAGATCAGGAGCAAAACTCTTGATCAAAAAGTTGTTGTTTTACTTTGGGGGCGTCCCAACCTCCAAGTTGGGAACCACCTTTCAAAACTGACTGCGATTTCTTAACAGACCTAATGATGCAGGAGAGCAAACCAGTTTTCCTACTCTCCATTGCCAGTTGAAGCCATACAATCGTACATCCATTCATCATCTACACCCGTTTATCCTTTGCAGGGTCACATGGGGCTAATATCTAACCCAGCTCATACAGGGCGCCATAAAACCATGATTCAGCCTATCCAGTTCGTGTATTGTAGGCCTCTGTTGGAACAGAAACCCTTAAGAATGTAATAGATTATCACGTAAGGGGAATAATTTTCTGCTAGTAGAAAAAAGGTTCTTGCATCCAAGCCATGATGTAATTACTGAGTATGATGATTCTGTGTTCAGAGTTATTACATCAAATCATGTTCACAAATGATTTTATGGTAATTAGCTGAGTGTTTTCTCCTGAGTGATTGCCTGCATATGGCAATTATTTACTCTGGTTTGGAGCAAAGTGAATCTAATCATAAGTGACCATCGGGCAAACACAACTTTGGCAGCACTTTACCATAGTAACTCACAATGAAGGCTGAGACTAATTCATACAGTGGGGTTTGTCTCGCAATGCATGTCAACTGAAAACAGATGTATTAATAAAGACATAACAAAATGCTGGCACACAGTGCAACAACAGTCAGGCAGGACACCACTGAGAAAGGACTGACTGATGAAGTTGCACTGGATTTCCTGCAGTCAGATTGTATCAGTCAGGCTCGTTTCAGAGATTAAATCCTCTTTGAAGTGCTGGATCATCCTGGTGACAAGCTGCCAGATGGATCCGACTGCATTAATAAATCATCAAATAGAATCAATCAATTTGCTGCAATGAACAAACCAAAGGAAAAACATTTTATATGATAAAAAGCCTGTTCTGTTAAAATACTATAATAAAGGATTATACTGGCCAGACATTTAATCTTTTTGTTAAATTTGGGTTTTTTATGTATTAATTTACATCCCTGCAGCAGCACAGTGCTGACTATTAAGGTATCTTAACCGTGCCATAAGTGAATTTTGGCCACTTGGGTGCAGCAGAAACAAGCTGGCAGCACAACACTGGCAAATGATCACCTTATAAAGTTGATACAGCGAACTTGTTAGCAAACGCTTGGCTATTGACACATCCAGCAGACACCTAGCAACATAAGCGTCATTATTTGATGAAGGCAAGTCCAGTATTCACTCTCCTTTTAGCTCGGTCTGGCTCTTTAGCTGCTAAATAGTCGCTAACTTTGAAAACAGCTGCCTGAAACAATGTTGATTAGAGCAGTGAAAGTGAATAAAAACAGTATAATTGTGGGCCGTAAAACCTAAAGGATTTAAATGAACATGCAGTATTTTTACCAAGTGCTTGTTGCCAGGACACATGACCTTTTTGTCTCCAAAAGTGTGACTCAAATTAATAAAATTTGTTTAAAAAAAAAAAGTAACTTTATGAGTCCCGGCCTGAAAGAAATGAACAGCCTCCCTGTTGGAGCACGAGGTTAATAAACTTGTGAAAACACCGAACATCTTACAAGAAAAGATATCCGTCGATGACGCTCAGTATCTGTAGAGCGCTTACTCTGAACTAAATGGGTTTTATTTCTATATAGAAAAAAGGCAAAACGACAGTGGGGGCAGTAACGTTATCGGTGTGTAATCGGTGTATCCCCAAACACCGGGTAACACCGTTAAAACAGACTACCATGGCAAGCCTAATAAGGCCCAGACAAGTTGACCTGCTCAACCTTTAAAGTGTTAAATAATATGATTCTGCTCATGAAGGAGGGTCAGCAGGGAACTGGATGGATCAGGAGATGGGCTGCCAAAGTGTCCATGAGCAAGACACTGAATTCCTGCCACCTCCAGGGTTCTATAGCTGAAACTGGTTCATTTAGATTTGCAATATTAGGGACTTTGTCTCCCTCTCTGACCTTAATATTACAGTTTCTGAATATATAACATGTGAACAGGGGCCAAGGGAAACAAAACTGACAGAATAAAGTTTTTTCATATAACAGTAATGTTAGGGTTTGATCTTTTATTTATATTTTTTTAAATCAAATCTGAATCCAGTATCAAATCCGCTTACTGAGGCCTAGGTTTTTAGCAAATGTATACATATCAGAAAGAATGAAAGAAATATAACTCGCAAGATTATCTATTTTCAATTTATCTAATGCTAATAAAAAATAAGAGAGGAGATAAAAGATTCAATAAGTGGTTTGTTAGAATCAGCACGTATTTTCTCAACTTGGAACCAAATTCAAAAATGGAAACGGACATTAATTTACAGGATGAGGATCCAAAGCGAAGAAATAACGAGACACAAAACACCCATTTAAGTCAAAGAAATAATTTAGTGGGACAAACAATTTTTACATTTACATAAATTAATGAATGCGTCATGATTCTCTCCGTTCTGTATTTTTTAGCCCTTCCACAGCAGCCCAGAAACACCTACACCGTTCCATAAGGCATGACATGGTTTTTGCAGCATTGTCATTATTATGTGTGTATGATTTTTATATGAGAATATAACTGTTCATGTTGCCAGTCGGAGGGTCCGTATGGCAAGACAACACTGCATAGTTCCCAGGCTGGAGTCTCAAGAGTCTATATGACAAAAAGACATTTCTGGAGAGTTCCCAGGCTGTCATGAAGTCTTTATGGAGTGTAAGTGTATTAGATCCTCTTCTCACACTCCTGTACGCTTCGCCCCTGGGCTACAGGAAACCTCGCAGATGGAGGGAGGAAAGAGGAAGGGGGGAGGTGGAGGAGCATCCATCAGCCCAGCTCAGAGCGCTCTGTCTGGGCTCGCTGTGACGGCCGGAGGGCAGGCACGGAGCTCCCCAAACCTCTCTTTATCTTCCCCTGATGTCATTATTTCTCCTCCTCTCCTCAGTAACCAGAACAGAGGATTATCACGTTCCCACCTCCTTTTAAATGTTTTTCCTCTTAGGTGTAGCTGAGAAGCACGATGGCCAATGGAGGAGAAGGATGAGTTTTGACTCCTTGGAGTTACAGATTTCTCACTTTTTTGAAAAGAGATTTAAAAAAAGAAAAGAAAAAGGAGAATGGAAAAAGTCAAAAGGAGCAGATGTGAAAACTTCTCATGTGTATCTATCCTACATCCTTCTGGGTCAAACAGGAAATTGGGGCCAGCAGTGTCATTAAGGACGAGTCACTGTTTCTGAGAGCTTTTGTATTTTCAGTGGTGTGCACTCTCTTTCAGAAAGCCAAAAACGCCTCCATTTTACAAAAAAAAACCCCAACAACAAAAAACAGAACCATTGTTCTCTAGTCGCCTGTGCAAATGGAGCTCGACTTACTTGGCTTTCTCTGAACAGCCTTTAAAAAGTTGAAGAGGTAAAGGTGCATTTCGTACATGCTGGTGTCTTTCTCGTCCCCTGATCTACAGAGGAGGGATGGGAGGATGACGAAGAGGGAGGACGGAGGAGTTCAGTTGAAGAGGATGGAGTCAGGGTCTCTGTTGGCTATCTGCGCCATGTGTTTCAGTATGTCTTTCTTAGTGATGATTCCCAGCAGCCTCCTAAGGACACAGAGAGAAAGAGAGAGAGAAAAGAGCACAAAAGTCATGGAAAGGCAGATTACTTCATATCATACTTGGTTTGCTTCGTCATGGAAAATCAAAGTAGTGACAGAAAGCAGAGGCACGCACACTGAATGGAGGTCTGGCCTCTTGTCTTGACACAAGTTCAGTTTTATTACAGCCCCAGAGGGAAAGTGGCTCACAGCGAGAGATCGGAGCAACATGAGAACACGGAGTAAACAGAGTGAAGGAGGGAAAACACAAAGGCCCTCGTCACACTGAAGCCAATTACAGCCGACACTTCTTCAAGTTCTACATACGTTCACACTCAGGAACAGTTAGGAACAAGAGCAACAACTAAGGGATGTTAAATTAAGTCGAATCGAGTTCCTCCAGAGTTCATGCATTAAGACAAACAGGAGCTGACAACTGGTATTTGATGTGCAGCGCATTAATTGCGCAACACTCCCAGAACCTTTCATTCCACTTCCAAACAACGACAGCGTTTGGCAGCTTATAGTTCAACGTGGTCAGACGCGGAGAGAAATAAGCTTGTAGACGGATGACAAATTCCAAGAAAGTGTTCACATTTTGACACAAAAGATGTGGGCAGAAGGAACAGCTTAGTAGTGCTGCCTTAAAGCGAAGCTATGTAACTTCTGAAGGCTGAAATAACACATTCTTCCTCTAAAAAATGCAGCCTCTCTCAGTTCGACACACTCAGGGGATTTACTGCTGCAGCCTTAATTGGTCTGGTATGACCAGTAGCTTATGGTGACTAATGTTAGCAAACTTTATATAGATTTTGCAGTGTACATGACATTACAGAAGTCAGTTTATACTATGTACCATTATCCTGTAAGTGTCACTTGTGGATGTTATTTAGCAAAAGTTACATCATTTTGCTTTAAAAGAAGAATTTAAAGTGCGAGGTGTTACTTTATTACCACGCACACAGCCACTGTAGTTTATTTTGAGTCAATCCAACAAAACACCGTCCCGCTGCTGTAAATACTCACTATTCGCAGCAGAAAATAGTCCCTGTCAAATACACAAATTACTGCTGTTAGAGAAACGTTTGCTTAAAACTACAGTGTCCAGCTGTTTTAGGAAATTACTTAGCATTTTTTTAAATTTGAAAATATAAAATGGCTGCCTTTCTATAGAGCTTTACAATTTGCCTCTCATTCACACTGCGAGGTGTCTTGCCCAAGGACACTTGAACATGTGGACAGGAGGACGTGGGGATCGAACCGCAAACTCTGTGATTAGCTTAACCTCCTGAGCCACAGGAAAAGATAAATCCTCGACCCATTTTCTAAAGATTTACATCTCCAGTATGAACCCATGGGCTGAGAGCCACAGAAACAGTAAGGACGTCAGAAAGGACTGAGCGATGGACTAACACATTGTTGGTTTTGGTCTTTTCATAGGATATGTTGGCAATAACAAAAATATAGAATATCACCAGCCTTTTTCTTCAACAAAGACAAAATAATGAAACAAGCAGCTTTTGAATATTTCTCTAAAATGGATAGCGTCTTCAGGAAAGGCCCAATGAGTCGCCCGGATGTCCCATTATATCGCACAAAAACAAATGCTCTAGCAGGACTGATTCATTCATACATTTAAGCCTGCAAATGTGAGTTTGACCAGTGCGAATGGCATAACAAATACACGGAGTAAAAACATGAGACCAAAAAAAAGAAAAGAAAACCACACTCTTCAGAAATTTCAAGGTTGAGAGGATGTTTTTGTGCTTTTTGTGTCCCATTTCTGAGTTAGGCTCTTATAACAAGCCTGTTTTGCAAAATAAATTGTAGCAAAATTGAAGCTGACAAAAGAAAAGAAACAAACCCGGGTGATGAGTGTTTTTAAGCTCAACCAGATATGACTTCCTGCCAATGAGGCAACCTTGAACTAAAGATACTAACTAAAGGTAGTCTGGGAAAATACCATTGTTGCCAGTCAGAGTTTTGAATTTAACAGTATCCATCTCACGAGATGACTTCACACCGTCTCAAGGTCTTTCTTTCGGAGAGTATCAATCTTCATTCCCAGACAAGGAGTGATTCACCGGCTCTAAAACCTCATGTGAAAACACAAATCCTGCCTGATCAAGCAGACAACTTTCTTCAGCCATATTCAGTTCCTTCATCCTTCTCGCCTGAAACCCAAACCTCCCCTTCAGCCGCCCCCCTTTTATGTGCCTCCTCTTGTTCCATAAAGAATGTGTGAATCCTCACAAAAAACAAAAAAATTAAAGTTCCCTTGTCATGTCACACGTGGATCCACTCTGGTAGAACATCAGCCTTTCTGTTACTGGCCAACAAGCAGCCCATCTGAAGCAAACATGTGCGAGTCCTGCAGAAGTCACCGAGCCTGTCAGCGGCCTTTCAACGGCCGTGTGCGATGTCAAGAATGCCCATGGGCAAGGCAGGGAGCAAATTGCTCGTTCAGACGAAGATGTTCTGGTGGAGAGCGGCAGCTAAATATCCGAGGAGTAAACATGTAGAGCCGAACTCAAGGACACTTCTGAGGCTTTTGTTGACAGCGGCTGATGTTCATTTCTTCTCCCCCCAGATTTGGTTTGAATTACAGTCTAACGAGGACACTTCACCTCGAGGCTAAATATACTTTAAAGCTGCACTGGGAAACTTTAAAGTTTAGCTCCAACTGGCAGAAGAGGCAACAGTTTGAACATCTTGAAGGGCACACACTGATTTAACACATCAAGATTAGTTTACAGGTTATGTGGAGTACTACTCAGCCTGCCAAAACTGCTATATAATGTCTTCTGTGGCTCTGGGGAGGCAGCTTGGTCAAGTCTGAATAAACGACCCCGATGATGTCATAGTGATGTCATCAGGGGTTAACCTGGGCTTGGACGCTACAAATTTTTAACAAAAAGTCAATTGTAGGGGCTGCAGTCCAAAAGAGATAGGCATTAAAGCAGGCAGGAAGGGTGGAATAAATGATGATATTGAGTTGAATTATGGGAAGTGTAGGATCCAGTGTTTTTGGAACTTGAGCCATAATATGGAATAAAAGTCAGACAATTCATTCAAGGTAAGTAAAAACTGAGTACATATACAATAAAAACACACTGGAGAAAAAAATAAAAGATAAAATTGTATTATTGGCAAGTCTGTATTTTTCTGAATTGTGCAGTTAGCACGTTGTACACTCAACCATCCAAGCCACAGAATTTACTTTGAGTAAATAAAGTTGATCCATGATTGATGAATTGGTGGGGATGACTTGTGTGATTTCTCTGCTAAAGTTTGTGCATTCTCCTCTAACATTTTTCTTTTTCTGTCAGTTTCTCTTCTTTTTTGTTTTCTTCAGTTGTTATTTTCTTCCCTCAGTATTCACCTCCTCTCTCACCCCAGTTCTGCAACAGCTCCATCTACACATCCATCCATGACGGCCCAATTCTCAATGGCTGCTACAAACGCTACTTAGACCGAGACTAAAAACTCAACAACTGCCTGCCACAGCTGAGGGCTTTCGCTCCTGCTGGAAAACGAATACAGTGTGTGTCAGGAACAGAAAGTGACAAAGAGAAACCACAAGCTATATTGTTACATGTGTGTGCAGGCTGCTATAAGCCTGTGTTTGACAGTGTCGGTAAAATATACTATTTCTGTACACTCGTGAAAATATACATAATTCCACTCCCAAATCCCTGAGAGCTGTGTGTTTGAACATGTCAGATTTCCATCTAAACAACTGGAGTCTGTGTGTGTGTGTGTGTGTGTGTGTGTGTGTGTGTGTGTGTGTGAAGAAACGTTCAGGTAAATATCTTTGAGAGGTTAAACCCCGTTTTCAAATGACTAAGTCTTGGTTTCTTTCCAAGTACACAGCTCTATATCCTGACCATCAAACTGTATTAACCTTTGTAGAAATAAAACCTCATGAATGTAAATTTATCTGTAGCATTTTTGATAATCAATTAAGTTATTTTTCAAGCAAAAATGCCAAAACTTTTCTGGCTCCAGCTTCTCAAATGTGTAGATTTCCTGCTTGAGTTTGTCTTGTATCTAAAAATCGACTGTTGGTTGAACAAAACGAAACCTCTGAAAACGCCACCATCGCTCTGGGAAATTAAAATGAGCAGTTCAAATGAAGTGGTGCAGGGTTTCTCTAAATTCTTTTGTCCTTTAATAGATGCTCGCAGGGAGGGCTTAGCATAAAGAGAAAAAAATACATAAACAAGCAGAACACACACTCTGTTCAGTTTCCCAAACAGGCCACAAATCGAGCTTTGATCACTTTAGAGCAGATGTGACTCAGAAGATTTTTTTTATAGATAATACAAACGTAAACATACTAGCATGAAAACACAAAAATTAGAGAACTGCTCTTCTTCTTCCTGTGTTGCATTAGTGTCATAAGCCAGATGCCAAATAGCATGCAAGCTTTGCCGCTGCATCTGTAACATCTCCATGGTGTAAACATGGATGTTTTCCATTACAAAAAAAGCCCAAAAGCCATTACATCGACGAATGGATGAACCCAACAACGTTTAAGATACCACGTCTGAAAGGAGGCTCTAAAACTATCCTCCATAAAGTTTATGGTAATGAGGTCAGCGGCAGCGAATACACCTGAAGGATTTTCTGTACCATCTCTCACTGCCCCTCCCTCCATTAACCCTCTATGTCTTCCTCCCTAACTCCTGTGCCTCCTTGCTTTTCCCTTAATGCATGACCTGACAGCGGACTGACCCGAGGCTCTCCCACACATCCACCTGTCACTCCTTCCATCCCTCCACAACCACAATTTCCTGAAGATATCTCACTTTCACGTCTGCAGGCGTGGGAATGTGGTCAGTTTATGTATTCATCCATCTCCCCTCCCATCTATTAATCCCTTCTTCCTTTCTCTTCTTATACTTAATGTTACGTGACAGCAAATTTTTCAGAGGATTTTCTACCCTGACAAAAACATATTTTAGGAGTAAATCCTGAATAAGTGTTTCTTATCAAGCCCTACTGTGTTTGTTTGTTCTCACCCGTTATGTGTAACCAGACACTGGCGCAGCCCCAGCTTCCTGAAGATATCCACAGTGATGTCCATAGGTGTGTGGTCGGTGACCGTGAAGGGGCTCAGGTCCATGATGCCTCTGAGGCAGAGGGGTGGTGGAGCATCAGCAGCCTGAGCTGGAGCATGGTCCGTGAAGACCACTTGGGAAGCGCTGACGATGCCCTCCAGGCGCTTTCGGGCGTTGTCTGAAAGGAGCGGTGGTTAGGATGTCACAACATTAGCAATATTTTCAAAATTGTAGTTTTGTAGCAGGTTTTCGAAACATTAAAAAAGGTGTCATTTCAACTCATACACCAAATTATATGATGTTATATGATGTGTTTTAAGCCTTCAGCTGATGTCATTTCCTACTGTGGCGGACAGCAGGTATGTTTCCATGTTTACACACACAGTTCTGACCTATTGATATGAGCAGGTCTCTTCTGAGCACGAATCCCACGAGCCTCTGGGACTCCTGCGAGACGACCACAGGGAAGCCGCTGTAGTGAGTGCTTTCCACCAAGGCCTGGGGACAAATAAAACAGTTATACGTTACATATAAAATCGTACAACATGTACAAATCTACAAGTCCTTAGGAAAGACATAGAATTTTTACTTTATTTTTTGTTTTGACAGTTTTAGAAGTCATTATAATGTCATAAATAATACCCACAATCTACTGTATAAACTACAATATATGCAAACCTTAAAAAAAGTACAAGTGAAAATAAAACTGAACCTTCAGGAGACCTTGAGAGACAGTAATTGCAGGTGTCATTTGTAACACTATTCACGTTAGTTTGTTTTCACGTGTATTTATCAGTTTCTATATCTACACGTGTATTGCTTTAATATAACCACGTGCTTTCCATACCACTGTGTATTTTTCTGCTTTTTCTGCTCTGCATTCCAGTGTGTTATGATCTACTGTATGCTGTCGTGTGTGTGTATGTGTGTGGTGTGTGTGTGTGCGGTGTGTGTGTGTGCGTGCATGTGTACATACCTCCACCTCCCCCACAGTCATGCCCTCCTGTGTGAGCACAGCCAGCGCGGGGTCCGACCTCCTGGGCCTCATCACGTCCACGGCCAGGCTGCTGTGCTCAAACTCCTCTTTAGGCTCCAGGAACGGGTATCCATTCAGCCTGATGTGAGCCTGCAGAACAATCATGAGTAAATGCCAAACTAAAAACCATGACCTCTTAAATGTAACACACATTACAGCTCCTTTATATGAGTATGTTTTTAGCTGGAAAGGGCCCTGAGGGATGGTAGGGTACGTATTTATCGATGACAAAAACACATCAAACCAAATAACACTTAAAGCACGCAAACAGAAACCTAACCTCATAGATTCCCTCTCTTCCAAAGGCATCTGCCACCCATTTGCTGGTCATGGTCGCAGCCATGAGGGGGACGATGTACTCCAGACCGCCAGTCAGCTCAAACATGATGACTACCAGCGACACCGTCATACGAGTCACTCCACCTGGAGGGAGATGGGAGAGGGCGAAAAATGTTAAAATTCTCCCAAGCAAGACATCTGCAGGTGACTCAGTCATTTCTGTTGAACTTTACATTAACACCAGTATTACTATAGATTAGCGCATAGAGCTGGAAGGGATGTCGTTCATCATCCTGCTGCCATTTATAACTAAAGAGTAGAGTTTGTCTGGATGGACAAGACGACTGCAACAAGATTTAGTGCCACAAAAACTCTTTATTTTGACATTTCTTTATCTGAAAGTTTGCGCTCTTTATTTTCCACTTATCTTTAAATGGAAATGCTGTCGTTTAGGTCAGTGGCTCCACTCTGAATCCAATTATAATCATCTTGCTTGGCTGCGGTCAGAAAAACCAAGGCTGCACTTTTAACTTGATGCCACAGCTCTCCTCTGTGGCTTCTTTACTCTAAACAACTAGCTCAAGTCAACTGGACATGAAAGAGTTTCACTGTGAGTCTTTTATATCCATTTTTTGGGAGGATTAAAAAAATGTCTTTTGTTAGTTACTCAGTACTTCAAAAAAAAAAGAAAAAAAAGAAAATGCAAAAATGGAGATGATTATACACTCTCAAAATTGTTCCCTGATGCCAATTGTTGTATAATACTCATTACATCCACATGTTTTTCAGCAGGAGAATAAAGATTACCGAGTAGATATTGCCATTTTGTCTCTTATATCAACATCTACCAGCCACTTTTGTTATTCAGTTTCTACGATTACCTGCTTAAGAGGCTGGTAGAGACCAGTTGCTGGTCATGTGACTGGTAGAATTTTCTGAACAAACTGATACATTCAGTGATAAATAAATAGTCCAAATGACCACCGTATCAAGTCATTTCTGTCTGTATTTGAGTCCTAAAAACCTAACTTTTTTGAAAACAAGTGAAAAAAAGTAAAAGGAAACCTAATTCTTATTAAATGCTTGACATTTGTTGATTTGCTTTGGAACCAAGATGAAATATTCTCACATAACTGACATTTTTCTTTAAAGAAAGTAAGACTTTAGGGACTCAAAACCACTGTGAAATCTCCCTCAGTCCATCCGTTTTACTCCACTCATCTGGGTGTGAGCTGCAGTGGAAGCAAACGGAGTGGAGTAGTCCAGACGTCCTTCTCACCACCCACATCAAGCTGCTTTCTGGGCATCCCGAGACATTCCCAAGTCCCTCTGGGATTAAGATTGCAATTTTGGCTGTTTGGGTCACTAAATCAAGAGCTTCAGACTCAACTCCATCTTCACCTCGACAGTCCGACAAAAATGTACTACACAGATTTGTCTGTTGATCTCATGCTCCATTTGACCCTCACTCATAATCAAGACTGTGTTTTCTTTATGGTACAGCGCCCGTCTTACAAACAAATCAAGCACCGACCCCAAGTGCTTTACTGCCACATCATCATGTCTCACCTAAACATGCGGCGGCTCCGACCATAGCGTAGAGCCCCGGAGTGATGCAGTCTGCTCCTGGCGAGCACCACCCTCTAAAGATTAACCAGTCGTGGTTGTAGTAGGCCAGCTGCTCCATGCCGACACCCAGCAGTCTGCCAGCTATGGCTCCGACTGCCATGCTGGGGATGAAGAGACCAGAGGGCACCTGGGTGGACAAATGGAGATGAAGTATTAGCCAGTGCTGCTTTCACAAGGTGAAGGGGTCACTGCAAAACAGGACACAGAGTATTGAAGATTAAGAGGCACGAGTGTATTTGTGAAACTGACTCTGTGTAGATAACAATCTCTCTTAATCAACATGTACAGTAAATCCCACAGTCATTACTTTTCCTTTATTTATTTTTAACCAATAACTTGATCCTCCAGTGAGCCACAAGATGGTGAGTCATGCTGCTGTGACTCAGCATATAGACCATGCAAAAAAAAAGGCTCCAGGGGTTCAATTACACTTCATCACAACTGCGAAATGGGTTAGATGAGCAATTTCAGTTAATTAAACTATGACGTTGGTTGAAAATCTGGTTCCAGACATATTAAGAGACAGCTGTCCTTGTGGCATTTTCACACGGTATGATACAGAGTTCACAGAGAGAACGGTGCATTACTAAGAAAGGAGAGTGGTGAAACTATAACACGTGACACAAGACAAGTATTCAGTTCATAACAAGTATGCACAGCAGTGACTTTAAAGTTTGTGTTTCTGTATGCGTGTGTGTGTGTGGACCAACCTTCATGCCAAAGGTAATCACAGTGATCAGCATCTTGAAGACCAAGGCCAGGGCCAGCTGCCACAGAGCGGTGTACAGGCCTTCTCCTGCCGGCCGGTCAGCCAGGCTGTTACCTACACCTGTTTCTGATGTGTTGGCTGGCTGCAAGGTGTGCGTAGGGAGTACAGTAGAGAGACAAAAATAAACAGAAGAGAGAACGAGACAAAAATGCAATATTAAAAAGGAACTGAAGACAGGCACAGGGAGCCAGAAACAAAAACAGAAGTAATTGTCTATAATGTGACACCATTTCCACTTTAAATCAGTAAATCTAAAGCTCTATATTCGCTTACGTTGTAGGAATAAAAATAACAAACAGCTGACCTGTTTGTAGCCGCAGAGCTGAGAGGAGTCAAGCAGAGAGCAGTCGTTGAACAGCTCGGAGATGAGCTCGGCTCCGCTCATCCTGGTGTAGCTGTTTGGGTACGCGACCACGGCAGTCAAAGCTGCGACCACCAGCACCTCGATGATAGGGTAGTGACCGAGACGAGTAGATTTGCCTTTTAGAGAGACGGAAACGGAGTAATAGGCTTAAAAAAGGAGAAGGGGATTATTTAAATCAATAAAAAACAAACATGTGGATCTTATTAGGGCACACACATTCACCACAACTTCACTACTCACGTCTCCTGCACCAGGCAATGTTGGCCTTGATGAAGAGCGCCCCCCAGAGGCCTCCAAATATCCCCAGCAGGATGAAGGGGGCCAGCTCCACCAGGTGCCACGGGGCATGAAACTCCACGTAGAACAGCACCAGGCGGCTGTTTCCAAACGGGTTGATGGAGCGCAGAGTGAACGCCGCTACCAGGGCGGCAAAGAACGAACGCCACAGGGTCTTCAGAGGGAAGTAATAACTCACCTGAAGGAAAAAGGAGAGACGGAGAAAAAAGGAAAGGATTATTGTATTAGTAAAGGGAAACCTGGTTTTCCCAATATAAATGTGTAGGAATGAAATAAAACAACAAATCAGAATATCTGCCTCATGAATAATAATTATATCAACAAGGGAAGCAAGAGCTCAGCAGAGTGCCTTAAAAAGCTATTTACAAAGGGCTAAAGCGTTAAATGTGTGAAACTGTAGACAGGAATTGTAGTTTATTACATGAATATTTGTAAAATACAGGTGTATTGGTAAAGTGAAACTATTTTGAACAGCCACTGAGGTGCCAAAAAATCATTTTCATCACATTATCCATTCAACACAACTGTATAATGCTATTGAGCGTCACTTCACTCACAAATAAAATTAACAATTTAGTGTTTAGTCCCTTCATTTTTGAGCTTTAAGAAGAAATGCTCAGATTTTTATTTCTGGTTCAAAACTGCCCTCTAAGGTGGTGAAAAAGTACCAGTATCCTCATCAAAAACACTCCACAGGGTGTTTTGTTGAAGATGGATTGTAAAGCTGACACATTTATTTCCCAAACTATTAATGCAAACATCTTTTATGTTTATTATGTCCCAATTCATATTCAATTCAGTTCATATTAGTTTTGTTATCTGGTGCTGATAAGACGGAAAATAAGGATACTAAAAGTTACTAAAGTTAATCAGCTGGAAAGTAGTCAATAAATGATTGTTGTCACCTCCTCCAGGCTGAACAGGACTCCTCCTATGGGAGCACCGAAGGCCACAGACACGCCTACTGCTGCTGCTGCCGATAGCACCTACACGCAGGAAAAACAAACAAACATCTGGATTCAGTTCAGTTGTATTACAGCACAACTGAGATACAGGTCTGATATGAATCTATGAAGGGAGTTCATTATTCCATTTCTGCCTGTGAAATGTAAAACCATTACATTTTAATCAACTAAGGATTTAAGTGACGGCATTATTTCTATTAGAAAAAGCCATAACCGGTTTTCATTTTGTCCTTGTGAGAGTCGCTTTTTGTTCCTGTGGTTTGCTCAGACACAGTCAAAGGAGCGCTGCCTTCTCCTTGTTGAGTGAACAGATGCTCTTTGGTACCGTCGATAACAACACTAGATAACAACTGAGTGAGAAAAGGCTAGTCTGATCAAAGCCAGTAGCTCCCGGAGGTTCTGTGATAAAAGGCCAAATACAACTCCAGAGCACAAAAGCACTGATTTTAATCTATTCTTCTGATGTGAAATAAAATAAGACGGAATATTTGAAGATTATCTCTCTTTAGCTACTGTATTTCTGGGATTTCAGATAATACATTCGATGTGTTTGATATTTCATTTCACAGCTTCTCCATTTAATGTGGGCACCCAGTTTTCAGAGCCTATAGGGAGTTGCACATCTGTTAGCTGTTGTATTCAAGTAAAAAACATGGCAACTGCAGAATTTATAACCACATGGAGCTTATCAACACTTTCCTTTAAGGGAGACTATCAAAACAATAAGATGTTTTTTTTAAACATACGTAGTCCATTTTATGAGTATCTCTCCGGCTGAACTGTCCAAAACTAGGACACTGGATCCTTAACTAGCAATAAAATCCCTCATTCTTTATCACCGCATCGAGACTGAGCCTCAGAGCCTACCTCTCGCCGCTTGGCCTCATTCTTGCGGTACTTGGTGAACAGATGACACAATATATTGGCGCAGCAGCAGGCTACATGCACCAGAGGGCCCTCCTTCCCCAAACTGAGCCCAGAGGAGACGGCTAAAACCAGGGTGATGGTCTTGATGATCAGGGTCCACTTCCCCAGGTAGCCGCGGATGATGAACCCACTAAGGATGGTTTTAATCTGAGAGAGACAGAGAGAGAAAGAGTGAGTGTGTTTGTACATGCATGGATTAGTTTGTGTGTGTGGAGACGATGAGGATGTGATGTGATTATGTGTTTGTTTACGTCAGGGACGGATCAGTTTAGACATGTGTGTGTGTGTGCGTATAACCAAGAGAAAGTAAGAGTGTAAACATTTATGGAAGGGAAGGAGAGAAAATAGAGTTTGGAGATATTTTTCTTTCACATGAGCGGTTCATCTTGTGTGCGTGGGCCTGTTGAACACTGTCCGACCTTTCAGCGCCGAGACCTTTAGGAGAGCACGGTTCCACGAAATGAAGGAACTTCAACAGGCCTTCATTTGAGAGCAGGAGAGAGAGGGTTTATGTACGCAGGGAAGGGTTGCGTTTGTGTGTTTTTGTTCTGTATACACGAAATGGGTGAATCAGTTTGGATCTGTTTGTGCTCAGTTAGGTTTTCCACTTGTATTTCCAGAGTGTAAGCAAATCTTCAGCTTTTCACTTCCTTCGAAACAAAGAGTGAAAGAAGAGAGACACAGCGTAAACACTGATGGCAGGATAGCAGAGAGGATGGAGGGAGACCAGTCGGGCTTTTATGTTTAGTTTTGCAACCAAATGTCACTGATATTTTATATTGTTTTAGTTTGGATGTAAATAAATCAGTATGAATGGATGCTGTAAGGAAAATCTAAGGGACTGATCTACAAAATGTTTATTAACATTTAATAAAGCTAAAGAAAAAAATGCACATATTTTAGAGAATTACATACAACTGAGTTGGAGAAACATTACTGTCCACACACTCCACTGAGTAAAACCAAACATCTCCAAGTGGTTTTATTCCTGCAGCTATACTTGTGGCTTTTATTCAAAGACATAAAAAATTAGAATAATTACATGTAATTACGTGCGACTAGAGATCCTGTTCATCATCCTATTGAAATCCTGTCCATCAATAAACATGCATAACTAAAGCAAACAAAGTCACCAATGTAAAACGAAAAAAAAAATGACAAAAGGAAACGAAAAAACATTGTTTATGGATAAGAAATGGTCTGTAGGCTGATTAATATGTCAAATGATAAAGATTAAAGTGAAATGGCATTCAACGCCTTGATGCTGCTTTTAAAACACATTATTATTTTGAGTAGTTTTACCTCTGGTATTCCTGAGCCACATGCGTACGGGGCGAAGGCCCTGACCAGCGTGACGGCCAGGAAAGAGAAGAGCAGAGCCCAGAAGATGTACATCAGGTAGTTCATTATGTAGGCAAACGCTCCCTGCAGGGACACACAAAGACACACGTATGTAAAATAAGTAGACACGTGATTTCTTCGTTAATAACAAGAGAAAAAGCCAAGCTGTGGCGTTATCTTGAGTCATGACAGCTTACAACCAGTAGATGGAACCAAAGCACCATTACAACTATTGTTAGTGGCATGGGAAATTAATTTAAGAGTATTTAAGAGAGCATGACCAGACATGAAATCCTGCTAGTCAGTGAAGAGTGCAACTGGCCCTTGTCTATGAGCAAAAACTCTCTTCAAGCACTGACAACAAGTTAGTTTTTAGAAAACACTGAGACAATAAAACAGGCAGTAGCTCATAGTCCTGGGTCATGACATGGAATTAATTTAGCTTTTTCATACTCGATTCACATATTTGGAACCAGGAAGTTTGTATTTATTAGCCCAACTTTCACTCTGCAAACATGGGCTTGAGAAAGATTGGATACTATATGCAAATGTCATGGCTCTAAGTGTGCAGAAGACCATTTTCACTCTGGATTCAACCGTTTTTCCAGCACTGTAGCAACGTTTTGTAATGTTCTCCTACCTCTGATGTCCCCGTTATGAGTTCACCCCAGCTCTGCCACTGTGGACACCGGTCCCTCTCCTGAAACGTCGTCTCGTTGGACGTCCAGCAGCAGTGCTCGTGATTGAACCAGAAGCCGATGAGACAAATCCCATCCTTCATGTCCGTCAGCCAGTGGGCTGCGATGTCGATGCCGCCGGCTAGAGCACCTGGGCGAGAGAAGGATCAGTTCAGGAAAAAGAGGGACATTTGTGTGTACGAAGCATCCTCGTATTCTGTGGAGTGTCTAAACTTAACTTTTTTGGCTCACCAGGTGAACAGAAAGAAAACTACCTGCCAGGATTCTAGCCAACATAATGAATATTCATTTTCTGTAGAAATATGTCACCTTGCTTATTTTCAGTGCGATGTCAGTGCTTTTTTGTAGCTCTACACCTGCTGTCTGTCACCACATGGGAATTAACTTTCCAGCTGAAGCAGGCAGCACAGAAACAAGAGGTATAAACAGGTATAGGTACTGCTATTTTTAGTTTAAGGCGCCATTTAAGAACATATTATTTATAAAGCTCTCAACTTAATACCACAACCCACTGTGATGTAAATTTCCACTTTGTACCTGTGCAGATAGTTTGGGTTTTATTTCCTGTGTCTTTTAGATATCTGCTGCTGAAACTTGCCACCCCCACTATGAGGTGAGAGGAATTTGGTTTGTGGTGTCTAAAGAATTTTAAAAAATACCTTTAAAAAAAACTCAACAGCAGAGTTTTTTTTCCAGAAACAACATACTACACGTACGTATGTGAGGATGAACGTGCACACTACCTGACATGAGTCCCACCAGCAGCATGAGCAGCCATCCAGAGAAGGCGTCACTGACGCTGTGCAGCAGAGCCACAGTCGACTGTCTGCTCTTATTGGTGATCTGAACGGACACAGAGACGAGGAAATCAATATTAGAAAGTGATCACCATCATCCTATTGTTTCTTTCATATCCTATGTCATATTACTTTACATATGGCTCAGTGATACTTTATACCTATGTTGCTATACTGATCTCAGATAATGTACTTTTGTTTTGTACAGATTCTTTAACTTTTGTCTGTTTTTTGTGGTACTTTAACATTCGAATCTCCCCCTGGAGATCATAAAGTGTTAACTTACTGTATCGTACCCTGGCTGTAAAAGAGGTCCAGTTTAAATCACTGAACTATGTAGGAAAACCACCACCACCACTTCAGCTGCTAGTACATAACCTCAATCCTCCAGTTTCTATGTGTGAATCTGTGGAGCTATAAATATAAACTCTAAGCAGGGCGTGAAGAGCGAGATGTTAAACATGGTGGTTGTTTTCTGTTAGACTAACCACAAACTGGAGTTTCTCTTTGCCATAAATCCGGCCAAAAGAATTCTATTGTGTGCCGACAATTATAGCTTTGATACCCAGAGAGTGTTCTTCACATTATTACAGGTGTGACAGTGAAGTAAACAGTTCTTTGGCTGAATAACTATGATCTAGTTATGGTTTTTACCCCCTTTCTCTTCCTTAAAAACACACACAGCGCTCTTCTCCATACCTCTCTGTGTCTGTCGCGGTCCTTGCTCTTCTCTCTGACCCAGTCGATAGTGTTGAAGTCTTCGTAGGTGCCCAACCCAGGCAGCGGGTCCTCCAGCGGGTCCACAAGTTTACTGGGGCCTTTACCGTTCATACCGGCTGCTCTGCTGCTGCTGCTGCTGCTGCCGTACTCCTCATAAACTCCTGGGAGGGAGGGACAGTGAGCGAGAGGGAGAGAGAGGCACATTAACATCCTCACATGCAAACACCAGCCTCTTGCCTTCTACCACACTGTTCTTGCCTTGTCATTTTACGCATTTTGCTCTATTGTTTTCTGCCATGTTGTGTTTAGGAGTTATTCAAATCATATTATTTAAATATTTTGTTAGTGACTTGGATGTTATTTGTGCCTTTTGTGGTCAGAAGAGGTCGTACATCCAGTTATAAAAAACTAGCAGTACATTAACAGACTGAATGAACAAGACAAGGCATGTGAGAGGTCCAGAACTCCAGCAGTGTTTCCCACACATATACTCTATTTGTTTTGATCTACTACAATGCCAGGCCCAGCGTGAACTCATTTCAACATATTTCAACATTTACTCTAAATAACATCTATCTGATATCTGGAATCTACAAAATCATAGCCAAGGGCGTAGCTGGAGGGCAAATTCATTTAAACTCACTGTTTTGTAACAAGACAAAACATCTAAAGCCCTGCAGTGTTCATTACACCTCAAAATACAAAAGTGTTGGATGTAACAAGCAACATGCTACTTTACTTTGAGCCTTAGTAGTGGAGCTAAAAGTGTTAAGTTTGTGCTGAAGGTGGTGCAGGTGGAAAGGTCTTGGTGTTATTAAAATCAAAAAGGGTTTTGAGCATGACTTTCATCTGCAAATTTCATCATATTTTTTTATTTCTTATATAAAATAAAAGTGGAGTCTTTGGCCTTCTCACCAAAGTAACACATTAATTCTCTAGGGAACGTGAATACGAACATGGTGCTAGATGTAAGATCATATTGGGCTCCAAAATCCTAGTAAAGCATCATCTGGAGACTTTGGATTAGTAGCAGTTGTCAAGATATCTGGCTCTGTCTAGAACTAGAGTGTCTGATGGAGACATGGACCATGACTTCACCTACTTCAGGCCCTGCTGATAGTGGAGCAAAACATTTAATACAAAGCTAACCTAATCACTTATATCAGCAGCAGCAGTTTAGATGCCCTCAGCTTGCAGATGCCCACCTTAAAAGTGACTTGTGCACAAAGAGCACACACACGCACAAGCCTTGAGAAAGTGCTAGCAGTAGCAAACCCACTATTATTGCTGACTATTGTTAAGAAAACGGGGAGAATAATGCACAAAAGAGCAGCAGAAAATGTGTATTGTAACCTACTGTTGTAATATTATGATGTAACACTACTCTCGACAATACTGTATTAATGAGCGTTTGAGACAAAGACACACAAAGCTATGAGACTGACTTCAGCTGCATTCTCTCAAGTGGACCACGACAAAAAAAAAAAAAAAAAAGCTTGAGTGCGTGCGTGGCAGCGTCTGAGCTACAGCCTGCAACAATTACCAGACGGCAGCAACCAATCAAAAGCAGTCGCCGACGGAAACAGGAAACGATGCAGGAAGTCAAGCCCCTTCTGATTAATGCTGTGCGTAAACAACCGACTACAGATTTGAGACCAGTCATTATGGGACCAAAACAATCGTCTGGGCTGAAATAAAAATGTGTTTTCACTTGATAATTAATGGAGGACATAATACAAGTGGAAATAATGGCGGCGGACGTCCTTCACATGTTTTATGAGCTACTTCTGAGAAAACAGCTGATACTGAGAGAAGAAACTGACAGGGGTGCACATGCAAACACACATGCTGGACAGAAACACAGTCAGTAAGACATGTTTTCATTTTGTATTTCAGAAAGTAAAACATCACTCGATTATTGTCTGTTATAGTGCCCGAGTAATGATGACACATTTAAAACAAGACAATAACATTCAAACACAACCAGAAAATATAAATCTTATATCTTAATCTACATCATCTTTGCTCCACAAACATACAGCCACATTAATGACACTGAGGGAGGAGAACACTGGTATCTGAAACAAAAGGAGCTTTTCTACAACTGAGCTGACAAGTCAGACTGGTTTTAAACAGTCAGTTAGCTCAAAGAATATCCTGGGTGAATGAAAGAAATGCTCTCTCTCTCTGTCACATACAAACTACCCTTTTCTGATACAGCTAAATTAACTTTTTTTTAAATGTACAGCATCTTTAAAGGAAAAACAAGCTGATAAAACAGCTACTGGGAATACATGTGAACAGTCACATTGGTGCTTCATTTTTGTTCTTATTTCTGCAGATTAACTGTCCAAACATAAACGAGCTTCCATAAATATGAGATATTTCAATGGCAGCTAAAAGTTAGGTTGATAACCCATAGTTGTACTTTGGAGTTATTTCTATGAAGTAGTAGAAGACAGGGAAATCAGAGTGCACCAAAAAGCAAAAAAAAAAAAAAAAGTAGTACCAGTTCCTCATTTTTAAGAGTAAAATTCAAGCACTTTTCAAGCACTTTCAAGGTTCCTAAACCAAACATTTCCAGACTCATGAAGTCTTTATCATCACATCTAAATTATTATTATAAATTCCAGGAGACAACAAACAAGTATGACAACGGGATTGTTTCATTTCAAATATTAAAAGGTTTTTGGTTTACGTGAGTGATTGTGTTGATGATGAAACACCAGATTATAAGATAAGATAAGATAAGATAAGCCTTTATTGTCCCACAGCGGGGAAATTTTTAGCGTTGCAGCAGCCAGCAAAAGTGTCATATATAGAAATACAATAAAAATAAATAGAAAAATAGTCCTATACACAGTATAGACAGAAATAAATAATAGTGACTGAGTGCAGTTGTAAGTATGAACAAATAGATAAGATAAAAAATATTGCACATATATAATATACATGTATATGAAAAATATTTCACAGCAACATATGAAGTAGATAACATCATGAATACAATATATGTATGAAGATAATGCACAGCAGCAGATGAAGTATAGTAGTGAACAGTCTGCACACTGACAGTCAAGTGTAGATTACCGGGAGCTGTACTGATTATAGAGTCTGACAGCAGCAGGCAGGAAGGACCTACGGTACCTCTCCTTCAGACACCGCAGGTGGAGCAGCCGGTCGCTGAAGGAGCTGCCCAGTGCTGAAAGAGTGACATGTAGGAGGTGGGAAGTGTTCTCCAGTAGTGATGATAGCTTGGCCACCATTCTCCTGCCTCCCACCACCTCCACTGAGTCCAGAGGGCATCCAAGGACAGAGCTGGCCTTATTATTATGTTGAATAATCAAGCAATTTTCAAGGAGTATATTAGAATTCAAGCATATTCCTAACCTTGAAAACATAACAGTTAAAATTAAGCATTTTCCAACCTTTCAAGACTTTGTACGAACCTTGTACATGTCAGTAAATCTACACACTCATGTGCCCAGTACAACCTCAGTCGTGTGGCGCAGCAGCTGGGGGCTGAAGTGCCTTGCTCACAGGCACACTGACAGCATCTAATGGGACTTAAGGTGACAGAACATGTTTATTTCTTCTTCCAGGTCATCCGGTCTTTGTTACGAAACTCAGCTTACGCAACACATCACCGTCTACGAGGTTACAAGACGGGAGTCAGCTGATGGTAGTAAATCCTATAATGTAACTAGAGCCAGGTGTTAGCGAGAACACTGTGGAGGGACGGCTACTGTAATAACAGTCACACTTTATCAGTACAAAATGGTTTAAATTAACCGGAAGCAAAACTATTTGTTGTACTGTTGGCATTTACCTGCCGCAGGCCCCTCATGTCCCCATAAAGGAATGGATAAGTGTTATGGATGAATGATTGGGAAATGTTTGGCTTGTTTGGGCTGCAATTAGCCATATCCTGCACATGACCATCCATCAAAGTCTCTCTGAGAACCCCTGAAATGTATTCATTCTCCCATTATTCTTTACAAAGGAGCTTTCTACAGAAGCTCTTTTGAATATCCTGAATATGACAGATGAGAGCCATACTTAGATATCATTATGCCTACCAGCCAAAACAGACAGGAGAAATAACAAAAACAGCCTAGGGGTGGCAGTATAAATAAAATTTTCTATCACAGTATAAGTAATCTTTTTCATAATATCATATATATCATGATATAGTAACTCTGCTTGAAACTAAACAGTTCATAAATAAAATAACTGGATGGGAATGTCCGTTTATAATTAATCCAGTTGGTTAATCCACTTCCACATTAAATATGGTATGCCAAAATCTGTTGTCTCCCAACCCCATTTAAGCTCTCAAAATGACCCAAATTCTAGCTTTGAGCGATAGTAGTACATGTCATTACTATTCAGAAAGTAAATAAGTTAAGACAACTTAAACCGAAGAAATTAGGTATAAGGCTGCTTAAGTTAAAGGTTGCTAAAACCATTTGTCTTATCAAAAGTCCTTGTGATCCCTTTTTTTTTTTAAAGGTGGATTTGCCCCATTAAAAACACAATGACTGTGAGTGACCTTTGCACCTTATTCATGATAGACAAAACAGACTCAGTAAAGCCTTGAGAAAACACAATCACATAACCCAAACACACTTGAAGAGAATAACACGAGCACAGGAATCTGTCATTTTCAGAAATTAAAAAGGGACAAATCTGATACAAGAAGCTATAATATTCAGCCTAATATACAAAGGGAATGCTCACTAAAGACATTAGAAAGATATTAGTATTCACTGCTCTATATAAAAAGCAAAGACAACAAAAAAAGGAGTTGAGTTTGACCTCAGCTGTAAAGTCACGACTGTATAAAAAAGGGACAAAACAGCCTCTGTGACCTCAAACATAAATGAAGTAAGAAATACGCAGACACACATATAAGAGTGGAAGTCATCATGCATCTGTTGCTGTAGACCTGTGTCAAAAACACTGTCTTACACAGCTGTATACACACCAAACACTAAAACATTTCTCTCACGCAAGCTACAGTACAGCAACATTAACCACATGACTCTGTGCCTGACGGGTCATAAATGGCCTTAATGATTAAACTCCACCGTGTTAAAAGTTCGTAGGTATCACCAAAAACAACAACAAAGCCGAATTCAATTTAAGGATTTAACGTATTTAACACAATTTAGATGCTTGTTAAAGTAGACACAGGACACACACGTAGAGGTAGCTGAGGTGAAGGTGTTTAAGAAGTACATACAACTTGTTACTCAAGAGTGCAGACTTTATCAAACAGCAAAAAGAAAAATCAGAGCTACAAACAAAGCTCTCCTGAGTCCTAAACTCACCATTTTCAACCAGAACCTCCTCATCCAGCTGCTTAGTCCAGAGCTCCCAGTCCATCTCTCTTTCCTGGCCCACAAACACCCCAAATCTTGTGTGTCAGTGTGACAACTCAAACTGGAAATCTCTTCCCTCCTCTGAACTCCTCTAGGAAGTGGACTCCAACAGAGCACTCCCCTCATTGGCCAGAAAGCTGTGGGAATTAGCAATGACTGGCTAATCTGTCTGGGAAGTGGATGATGATTTGCTGATTTTTTTGTGTGCGTGTGTTTGTGAGCTCTCTCTGATTGGCTGAGGTGGTTCACTGCGTAAAGATGAGGTCTTTTGTGTTTATAAGGTCTTGACCCTTTTGAATCATGCAGGACCCTGATAGTTGACAGGAAGAAAGGCTGTTTGATACACAGTGCTGTGTAACAGGGTCAGGCTGTGGGTATATTTACTTTCAATTCAGTCCGTTCTGGGAGTGCAGTCCTTTTGAATATCAAATACTGAAAAGCTTTTGGCTGGCATATGCAAAATAAAAATAAAAACTGTGAAGAAAATGTGATGGAATATTTTTAAAAAAGTGACAGAATTTAAACCTACTAAACTGCACTTAAATGCCTCGGTTTAAAACCATGAATCTATGTTAACAGTCTGGTTTCTACACGGATCCTAACCCTGCTATGACCTCAGGAGAAGTGTGTTACTTACTTCCTCTCACACAAAAGCTCTGAGCTAGACCTCCATGAGATATACAGTGCTGTGTATTTAAAGTAGATAGGGCTAAAACCACGATCACATTCTTTTGACGGTGGCGACTGCTTACATTGAAAGGTTTGGACTGGACTGTGGCAACTATTTTACCCCTTACTTTCTATACGACGGCTCGATTTTCTTGGAAAAATTGTCACAAGCCAAAGCCACAGTTGGGCAGAAATGGCAAAGAATAAAGTATGCGACCTGAACTACTTTCAAGGTGCACGAAGAGAAGCAGAAACTCCAGCAACACCTGTAGTAGTGAGAGTAGCTTTATTGTGAGATGTTTCAGCTTATGGCCTTGGATGACAAGCCAGAAAATGTGTCGGCCTCACAATATTGCTGTTCTTAATACTACAAGTTGCAACATCAAAGTAGCAGGAAGTAAAGGTGGCAAGCAGTCATCGTGACGGTGCATTTAACAAAGAGAGTTAACAAAAAAAAAAAGCATCCATCTACTTTGAGAGTGCAAGGAGCAGAAGCCTATGGGCGATTGGGAGTCTCTAAAAAAGACAGCACTAACGTGGTGGTGCTGTGAAACCTGTGGCGCAAGAACAACCACACACACACACACACACACACAAGAATCCTGTCTACAACCTAAAATGCCAAAAGCAAAACAATTACAGCTGGACTTCAATGTGTGCAGCGAAAAACCGATCCAGTATTCGTACTTCTCAGAAAATGGGTCAGAGTCCCTGGAGAAGCTCTGCTCGTTTCCAGCAAGGGATGTCATGCAGAGCTCAGGTGTGTGTGTGTGTGTGTGTGTGTGTGTGTGTGTGTGTGTGTGTGTGTGTGTGTGTCCTGAGGGGACACTATAATCTTACATTTTCACAGAATATCAACACACACCCACCCTTAATTCTTTACAGAAAACTTTGTAAAATTCGACACGCTCTCTGTCATGTGACCGCGGTGCTGTCTGCCAAAACTTTCACAGTGTGTTATCTATTGCAGATCGATTTACACACACACACACATATAAAAATAAAAAATAAAAAGACTGGCCGAAAGACAGTCACACTCACACACACAGTCTCCAGTGAGGGTTTGAACCTTGAACTCTACTCGTCTACTCGTCATGGGAATTGGCGTCTCATGTGACCCCCGTGACGCTTGGCAACTACAAACACGCATATCTGGAATGTGGTAATGTTGTGCACCGTCATTACTTTGCCAAATCCAAGATTTTAAATCATATTTACTGTTACTCCGAGGAAACTGAATAAAGGAGGAATGTCTCCGCAGTTGATTCAATTAATTTTCATGTCCGCAAGATAAAGTTTTCCACGTGCTGGAAAGAAACCTTAAATATGGAGGATGTGATGCAACTACAGAGAGAAACTTCACAGAAAGCTGGCTCCGATTTTACAGGAAAGGAAGCAAATCTGAAGATTTTTTTTAATGTTGAAAACTCTGTAGCTACTCGTCACGGCTATCTGCAGTGTTTTGTACAGCCAGGAGCCAAATGTCTCTTTTTTATCCCCACAAAACAGTCTTTAAAACTGTTTTAGCAATATACATTTACCGTGACACCAGGCTGGGTATTGAACCTAAATGCTTCTTAAAGTACGACCAACTGATTGATCAGATTAGGCTTGTTTACATATTCTTTGATCAGATATTTACTGATCTAACACAGAAAACTTTTCTAATTCTCATTTTATTTAGCCAGAGTTCTTTATTACATACTGATGAAATAACTAGTTTGTCAGTTTAAACATGTTTATATACCCCAAACTAAGGTATCATGGTCAAATGAGAGCTGAAACGAAAAAAAGTCAAATTGCTGAACATTTTCTGGTTCCTGATTTGCTTCTTTTTTCTTTTCTTTTTTTAACTTTAAGTGATAATAAATTGAGCATTTTTGGCTTTTAGACTGTTAGTCGGATAAAACAAGACATTTAAATACAACACCTGGGTTTTAGGAAATTGTGATCAGCATTTTTCACTATTTTTTGACCAACGATTGATTTAAAATACTTTTTGATACTCAAAAGCCCTACACCTACCCCTCCCTGAGAAGCTGGTTGGGCAGGCTTATACTTTGCCCATCTCGCAAACAAACACTCAATTATAATGTAAGATTAAACGCTCAGGGTTACTTTACAGTTGTGATGACTGTGACTCATTCGGTGTTTGAGTCACACCTTTTAAAGGTTAGGTGAGTGAGCATGATGATGACCACAGGGCGGCTGCCACTTGCCTGTTTGAGTTTAGGAGAGCGACTGTGTTTTTTACTGAGAGCTGTCACTATGTTTTAATGCACTTTAAGAGCACTTGACCTCTTGAGGTTTAACAGTAAGTCTGCGGTCGCTCCCAACTGTATGGATGCGAAGGGCACAGTTATAAAAGGGAGCAAATCAGCAAATCCCTTCTCCCTCGCATGGATGAGGGAGGAATTTTTTACAACGGAGGCAAAGCCGTGACAGATTGACAGCTGTTGTGAAATTCACGGCTTTAAAAATGTGCCTGGGTGACCTTTACTCGACCCATTTGCGGCAGAAGTCGGTCAAAGGAAACAGTTCTGATAGTCATGATAAATGCTCTCACCATTCTCAGCATCAGAAATGGTTTTACCTTTGCCTTTATTCATTTGACCATTCACTCGTCTCTTTTCTATTTTCTCACCTTGCCTCTTTCCTGTTTCACACAGCCACCACATGTGATCTTGTGGAGCAAACACTGTGATATAAAAAAAATAAATTAAAAAAAAGTGTAGCTGTGAGTCATTCCCTGTCAATCATTATATCCCTCTGACAGCCTGACTGAGAAAGTCCACTGCCTACAACTGCAGCACTGACAGGATGTAATGTCAATATAAAGAGCAATAAAAAATATTATTGGCAGCAGTGATGATCTTTATTTGCACAACACCTGTGATAAAGCGACAGGACTGGATTGTAACAAACGAAACACCAAGCAGTGAAAAGAGCGAAGTAAGCAAACAAAGAAACATTAAAAGCACCTCATAAAACCAGAAAACCAAGAAAAAGAAAATAAACTGTAACATGGAAGCCGGTTTCCTGGATTTCCCAAAAGACAAACACTTCTAAACCATAAAATATCATCTAGTGGTTCTACATAAAGTTGGTATAAAACATACTGTGTGTCTGACTGTTCTTCACTTTGTGCTTTGTCATCTTGGTAGGGGATTCCCATCTCTTCCAGCTTTTTCCCCCTGGTTTTTGTGGTCCAGTTGCATTCAGTTTAAATTGTTTTGTGAAGCCTTTACAGTTGTTACAGGCTATACGAAAAAAGAAAAACCTTCTATCTCACTCAAACCAGGAACTGTAAAAAAGATGTATTATGGCCACCACACTCTCTGCTTCCTCTTGTCAATAAAACATTACTACAATGACGGGGATCAAGCGGTGTCAGGAGTCAACACTTGTAGTGTAGTGATGTTGATTAGTTCAAATACATCAATAAATAACCAGTTTTTAAATTAAAAACAAAGAAATTACCAATTAGGTATGAGACATCAGTCAGATGCTGTGCCCGCACAGTTTTAGTCCAAATGTATTTTTGCTGTTATCGCCTCCTTTCCGTGTTTTTGTTCCACAAAAACAAAAATAACACACAGGCAGCAAAGACAGACGGCAAGGACAAGCAGTAACATGCTCACCTCCTTCGGGGATTTCATGGGAAGGGTGGTCTTTCTTTTGATAAACACAAAATGCTCCATTGATCTGATCCCTCAACCTCAGCCGAGTGCTTGTTATGGTGCTTTAATCTGCTGACCCAGGTTTCAGCCTTTATTTATACAGGGGACATGAACAGCACCCTGTTTCATACTGCAAACACACTGCAACAGGGACATTTGGAGCACAGCTGCCTTGCTCAAGAACACCTTCCTTGTCCAGTAGTAGTTGTTGACAGAAGGATCAGAGTACCTTGATATTAATCCCAATCCTGTATTTGGACTAGCAGCCCATACTAGGTCCAAACTCTGTTCTCTAAACACGGGAGGCTAATGAGTCCCTGAGCAACAGATTACACAAGGCTAAATAATTACGACCGCACTAAGAATGGCTTTTAAGAAGACGTTCAAGTGCGCGCTAATGAGCAGCTAGGGAACCTGCCAGCACTCTGCGCTGCCTCAAGAGGAAACGAAAAAGGGGAAGTGCGAGTTAAAATACTAAAAAAGCAGGAAAGAAAATGTGATGTTAATCTAAAAAGGGCCAGAAAAGCTTTCACCTGTTTAGAAGTTTACTCACTCGTCATAGATAAAACCACCTTATTTTTTTTTGCTGTCATCAGCAAACTTTAATGACCGAGTCTGGACGGTGGAGGGTGAAATTAACCCGGCCCCGGCTGCAACGGAAAACCTCCTGATTTCCCTGGAGCTGGACACACAATTATATAATGAGTCTGAGGCCAAGCAGCAAAGCACTACTGTCTGTCAGACGTCAACCTTGCAACTCCAGTTTAGCTGATTCTTGTTTTTACTTGAACCAAATCACCACACACACTCTCTCTCTTTTGGGTTCTGATTTTCTTTCACAAACCACCGTGTCATTTTAAAAATACATGGCTGTCAGGTTAGAAACAAGGCTGCGTTTCTTCACTCCCTAAAAAAACAGCTGACACAGGGGGAAACACACGGTCCAACCCAACAGAAGCTGCAACCATTGAGACAAAATCTCGTCTCCAGACTTCCTTCCTGTTGGCACAGTCTCATTTCTCGGCGGGGAGGACACGATGTGGGTGATGTCATAGTGACATCAGCAGTAACCAGGCAGCCGATGTCACTGTCTGACACTGCTTTTTCCAAAATCTAAATAATTTGCGGTCATATTTTTTATGCACCGACTCGTCCTGAAATCTTCTAATCTGACTTTGAGGAGAACTCAAGTAAGATTTAAACTTCTCCACAGCCCAAATTGCCCATAATACACCTGCGGGAGGTTAATAGCGTTGTTAATCAATACCAATGACTCAGTAATAATCTCGCCAGGAGCTGCAGACTTTAAAAACAAAGGCTAAAAGAATTCTTTTCTCAAGCCAAAAATGCAAATGACCAAACCGTCTTCATCTTTCTAGGTTAATATACGAATTGCCCTGTTGCAGAAACAGGAGGAACAGATATCACCGATTAGATTAGATGTCACCCACAAACACAACCAGTACTACAACTCACTTTAAATGGTTGACTGATTATCAGACGTATGACTGCATCTCACTGAAAGCATGTGACACACACACACATTGTACCCAGTGCTTACAGATATAACTCATCAGTAGACAAGTACTTCAGGGCACTAACAGAGACTGGACTGTGGAAATGAGCTCTTCTCACATGTTGTGTCTGTTATTAAAACGTGAATATTCTACCATGAAAAACACCGTACACTTCGATCACAATAATACTACGTACAAGTAATGTGAAATCAACAACTCTGCAGAAATTCTACAGTTCATCATATCCTGTGCCATGACTCACAACTTCGGATCCCTTGCAGCTGTATTGTTGACTGCTAAAAGCCACAAAGCTTAACAGAGGAAGGAAAAGAGGCTGCTGGTCTAAAATCCTTCAGTTCAAACAAAACATCTGCTGGTTCAAACGGAGCCAAGTTTTATGATGTTTAAAGAACAAATTTATTGCTACCTAGAAGTGGATTTAAGACCAGTTCAAACAAACGGGCCATCACTGAGTGACAGTAAAAGATATTATATTACCTAAGATAAGATAGATAATTAGGAATATTAGATAGATAGAGAAGATGTTTATGATTATACTTGATTTGAATGAATTATTTTGTATTGGGGAGGGCTTTGTATGCGCGCCCTTTGGCTTCCTTCCTCCCCTGCACATAAGCTCCACTATTGTGTCTTTTAATTGTGTGAACAAGTCCAACTGTGTTCTGTAAAGCCAAGTGTTTTTAGGGTGGCATTTAATGCCTTTTTTAGACAGTAAAGAGCAGACAGGAAATGAGGGGATATAAAGATGAGGTATGAAAGATCCCCAGGGATGTTGCGATTACATGGTCAGTGCCTTAAACCTTCAGGTCACCCCAGATTTGGCTTTCAGACAGCTTAATTGATGAACTTGCCTGACTTCTAGGGGCTTGTAGACACTCCTACTGAGTTCTTTAACTCATTTAAAACAGTTTGAACATTTGAATGAACACATATTAAGAGTTCTACAAGGTCTTGAAGCCTATTTTATTATGTTTTTAAATGGTATCCTTCCTTTCCTGCAACACTTGTAAAAACACAGGGACATTTCTGTTTCTATGTTTGCGCGCTTTCCTGAACTGGCTGAAAAAAGGCGACCTCTTCATGCAAGAATCTGCATTTTACCCTTCAGTAAAACCCCTCATCCAGCTGCAACTGGACCTTGTACCTGAGCTGAGAGGGGGGACGTCGTCCGTGGAGGAGAAGTCCAGTGTGGCTCCTGCAATGTCCACCATATCGTCGTCGTCATCGTCACTGGGGCGATGAAGGCCGGCGAAGCTCCCGGCGCTGTATCCGGGGTTTTCCATCCCTTCAAATCCTGTTTAAACACAACGAGAGGAGAGAGCGGGACCGTTAATCAAACAGCGGCAGCCTCCAGGACCCGACCACCGCAGCTGCGGCGTGAACACCAGCTTTCACCTCCGTCACTGTCCGCTGCATACTTCCGATGCAAGCTCGCCAAAAACTGAAACATTTTCGCCGAAAGACGGCCTCCTCGTTCCCACCCTCAGCTGCAATTTCGCGAGACTAATTCTGGGAAGTGTTGGCGTTGCTCTTGAGCAACAAGCCGACCGGGACACCCGCGGCGGGTCCTATCACCCGGCTCATCGGACACAAGTAAAGACAGCGCATCTCCGGTTACAGGGAAGTTTACGCGGTGATTTCCGTTCCCCCTTTTCTGCGTCTCTGCGGTTAGTGCTGAAACCAGCGGAACAAACGCCCCGCGGTTAGACAACAACAACAACAACAACAACAACAACAACACGCCGCCGCGGCCGACGGAAAGCAGTTTGCCAGCCGTTACTCTTCTGGCGAGAGTAACGGCTGACAAACTGACAAAACGCAGCCGTTTGAGCCATCTCGGTCAAACGTTACCGCGCTTACTCTTCTAAATAGGTCAGGCGCCAACTTAAGGCCCGACTTTACCTGAGGAGAGAGAGGGGAAAAGCAGCCGCCCAGCTCCGTGAAGAAGTCTTGTGACTCGGATTTGCCCCGCCGCCGCCGCCTCCTACCGGAGGCTGCTTTATGTCACCGGCAGCCGGCGTGAACTTAACGCTCCGCCTGCGTCGTCCTCCGTCCCAAAAACGGCTGTTTTAAAACGCGGGGAGGTGTGCTAAAAGAGGCCACGGAAGACTGTCACCTTGTTTAGATACCCTAAATAACGAAATAATGTGAAAGTATCCGCAGTACGTGTTGTTGTTGCCCCTTAAAACTGAAAACGTCAAGTCGGCGTCAATGCAGCTGCAACTTCCGCCCAGGCGGTTGGCAACGCTACCGCGCAGAATCGTCCGTCGCCTTTTACGATTTTATATTCGGGGCTTCTTTGTTTTATTTTTATGCGACATCTACATCCGTGCTCCGTTAAATCGTTCTTTCTTTTGCGAGACGTCAAAATACGTGCCGTTTTAATTTGAAGGCCAAGTCGCTCAATTTCCGGTTTAACTGCCTTATCACAGCTGCCTTGACGCGATTATCTGCGCGGCAGGAAAACCTGTCGAGTCGAGAGCTATCGTCGCTCCTCCAACTGGGTCAGTGGAGCAGTTCGACTTATCGGTCATCAATCTTCCTCTCTGACCATTACCTCTGCTGTGTTATTTTCACTGTATAATGTTTAATATGTGGCTGCTGTATATTCTGAATATACTCCACATCTAGCAGGAGTATCTTCCACATTTAGTAGTAAAAAAAAAAAAAAATGGGGCTAATTAGATATAAAATAAGCCACAATTTACAGGGTACAAAATACGAATGGACTATTTTAATGGGATTAAAAACAGTTAAAGGGCGACACTTTGTGGCCATCTGTAAAACATGAACCAGGGCTACCTCTGTGTGTGTGTGTGTGTGTGTGTGTGTGTGTATAAACAGCAAGGCGCAGTGGTTGAACGTACATAAAGTACATAAAGTACTGTACTTAATTACAAATTCGAGGTACTCAGACGCAAATACTGTACTTTTTACTCCACTACATTTGTCTGACAGCTTTAGTTACTAGTTACTTTTCAGATTACAATTGTTCACACCACATTAATGCACCAGTATATTAATCTAAAAACATCATATATTATAGTAAAACACTAAAAGGGACCATTTTACTGTGTAATGACAACTTTAAGTACATTTAGCTGATAATACATAGGTAAGGTTTTGAATGCAGGACGTTTACTTGTAGTGGAGTATTTTCACAGTGTGGTATTAGTACTTTCTGAATACCTCTCTCACCACCGGCGAGGCGTTATGATATCCTGGTTTACGTCTGTAGCTCTGATTAATTATTGCTACCTCTTTTCCTTCATTACTTCCCACGATGTCTTGTTTCTCGCTGCACACCTCCCACTCATTCATCTTCTTCTTTTTCTCCACTCCACCGCTCTGCTCCCTGCAGCCCAACATAAACATTTCTCCACCCTGCCTCCCACGGTGTTTCTTGTTTTAGGGGGCCTGCTTCTCTTCACTTCCCTCTCTTTCCTTAAAATAAACTCATTCATTCAAGTTAGGTGGCCTTGCAATAATTAAATCTGTTCCCTTGATCATTTTTTAACTCATTTATACCTTCTTTCCCCTTTTTATCCACTTAGTTGCTTTATTTCTCCTCATGTTCTTAGATGTGGGTCACTTCGCCCTCTGCACTCATTCACGCCCCCGTGTTTTGTCTTCCATCCTTCTTTTCCTCTTTTTTTTTTTTCGAGCTTTCCTTACATTCCCATCTGCCCCCTGTTCTTTAATCTGGGTCAGGCAGAAGAATGCGCTCCCTCGCTTCCCCCAAAACACAATTCTTCACTTTCACGACAGCTGTTTTCTTTATTATTTCCACAGTACAGCACCCTCAACTCTCTCTGTCTCTGCGAGGCCAAACATGTCCACCTAAAACACTGCTCTCTCCACCTAGTTTTCTTTTTTTATTAATGGCTCCAGTACCACTCAGTTGAAAGATCCACGTTATTACCTACAATAACATGATACCGCCGCCCCTTCCAGCCCTGGAGGAGGGTGGGAAACTATTTCAGGGTGGGATATAAAAGAAAATACATTTCTCATACCAAAAACAGGCTTTTATCACATTTTTGATACTGAAAAATGCCATTCTTTTGAAGTAATAAATATTTGCAGCTCCCCAGATTCCTCCCAACAAGGGATTAATCATCTTCTGCTGGCATCACATATTACGGAGGCCCATTCTTGCCAAGAAAATAACATGAAACAGGTGAAAAGGTACGAGTAATAAAGACATTAATGGTAAGTAAAAATAAAGAGAGGCTAAGTCAACATTTTTGCTCATCATGTGCAGGGTTGTACAGCCTATCCCAGCACGAGAGGTACACCCAGACAGGGCAAACACCCCACGTCCACGTCTACAGGAAATTTGAAGTTTCAGGTTCACCTCACCTGCAGAACTGTGAGATTAAACTTCAGAACATGCAAATTATACAACATGCAAATTATACAAAGCAACGCTCAACCAGCTGCAGGACTCAAACCCAGGATTTTCTTGCTGTGAGGCAAGAAAACTAACTAAAGAAATGTGAAATAGTCAAAACTTTTTTGTGGTCTCTTATAATTTTAAAATAACACTTGATTTACAATTTCATGATCTCAATTTAAAAACTTGTAATTTGTATTTAGTATCTCAATAATAATTTTGAGTTTTAAATTGAGTCAAAACTTGAAATCTCAGTTTCATCATAGAAAAAAATATATATATGTGCCTCTATCCTATTTTTAGCACAAAAAGCAAAGATTTCAACTTACTGTCACATAATTTTTAAACGATAGTATATAAATCTTGATCATAATTTTGACATAGAAAGTAAAAATTGTGACCTCATCTCATCTGTCATCTCAATGTCAAATTCACACACATTAATGTAAATACTCCAAATTATAGATTTATCTCAGGGGGCTTTACAAATTTATACAACATATGACATGGTCTATCTTAAGACCCTTGATTTGGATACATTTATGAATATTTAACAGCAAAAAGGGGGAAAAAAGAGTTGTGATCAAAATTGTGACTAAACATTTTTATTTTTTATATGGCAGGCATGAGCTTCCATACGAATGAGTGACTGTAACTACTTATATTTACTCTTGTGACTGCAATTGCACAACTTTATGTAGTGATACTTTTTAAGGCATCAGTAGTTGTACTTTGACTTTATTGAGATTGTTTACTACATCTGAAATTACATCCATGAGAGGAAAGATTCTGTTGTGTCTAATTTGACTTTACTACAGTTGTGCACTTTATTTTGTCGTTTCCACTTTTTCCTATAACAATTTAAAAAGTTTGAACTCTAGTCTTGTTATTAAGAGCCACATGTAAAACTCCAACTGATATTTTCATTTCTAAATGTACACTTCTGAGCTTTTTTTAAAAACATTTTTATTGCTGTAGCACTTCCACTTAATTAAACATTCTCCATCCACCACTGCCGTTTTGATTTGTTGATCTCTAATCTCTGGTTTGAGGCTTTAAACGGCTCTCTGGCACTCGTGCTGATCGGCCCCCACACCACAAGATCATCAATATGTTTTAATGAGCTCTTCTTTTAGAGCTCGACTGCACACTGAGCACACCCCCGCCTTACACAACATTAAGTACTAACTTCCCTTAAATTGGTCTCTTCACCACGTCTCTCCAGCTCCAGCAGAGATGCTGAATGACTCCGGCTTCGGCGCTCCACTCATCATCCGTCAACCTCCATTTGCCCTCAGCCATATTTACTTAACCGTCCCACCACATTCAAACAAGTTTCCCCCAGAAGGGAATACATTTTGGCACCAGACACTGAAGCGGCATAAAGAGACCGTTCACCGAGGAGCATATAAATCACAACAGGAGACGTAAAGCTAGTCTGAAATACTATTATTATTATTTATGGTACTTTTTTTTCTCACAAGTGTTTTTGCAGTTACAAAATCTGTAATGCATTGCACTAAAAAAAAAAGGTTTTGTAATAAATCTAAATTACATATGAAAACATGAACAGAAGAAATATACTCTCTTACTGGTCCAACGAGCAACTTTTTTCCCTCTCTTGTCAAGTCAATAAGTTTCCAGTCAGTTTAGATAACGGCTGAATACACATAATATGTACAACACTGAGCAAGTATATGTGGACACCTCAGTTCAGGGTTGTTTGGTATTAAAACAGCAGTAAATCATCTGAGAGAAACAAAGGAAATGAGCAAAACCAAGTGTAAAAGTGTAACTTTTAATAAACTTGAAGCTGCAGAATTGAAGTTAACAGTTAACCAGTGAAACTGATAAAGTAGAGAATCCTAAAGGTGTCTGTGTTTTCACTTAACTTCAGCAAGTCCACCTTTCAACAGCCAAAATATACACATTTCCTCTTCCAAATCCCTCCCATCTCTTGTTGAACTGCAGTTTCTGTTTTTGTCTTTTTATTTGATTTATAGATTTACTCAAGACAGGCAGTGCTGAACTGTGTAAAACCTGTCCAAGGGTTAGGATGCCGGTTAAAGCTCGGGAGACTTTGGCAAGATCACAAATCACAAGACGTCAGGGCAGGAAAGAGCAAAAATCAGGTAGCGGATATCTAAAGTTTTAACGGTGGGGTGTGATGGTGGATAATTAACTTAAAAAGCAGGAATCTGTTTAAATCCTGCGTTTCAGGAAAGTCAGTGTTTCACAAATTGGGAAAAACAGATTGAGTTTTATGTGTTTTGGCACTTTAAACAATTTCACTCAAGTTTTAAAGGAATAGCTTGACATTTTGGGAAATACACTTATTTGTTCCCTTGCCCGAGATTTAGATGCGAAGATTGATTCCACTCTCATGTCTGTGCGTTAAATGTGAAGCTAAATCCAGCAGCTGGTTAGCTTAGCTTAGCATAAAGACTGGAAACAGAGGGAAGCAGCTAGCCTGGCTCTCTCCAAAAGTTACAAAGTCCACCTAAAGAAGCAAGATATAAGGTGTTAATTAGTGAGCTTTAGAGTTGCTGGTAGGAGGTAGGTGGATTTTCTTACCTTTGGACAGAGCCAGGCTAGCTGTTTCCCCCCGTTTCCAGTCTTTGTGCTAAGCTAAGCGGCTGCTGGCTGTAGCCTTATACTAACCGTACAGACATGAGTGGTATCCATCTTCTCATCTAACTCTCACCAAGAAGGCGAATAAACATTCTTCAAACTAAAGTCGGCGGTAAATATTAACTGCATGAATTAAATGCCAACTGGGACTAGCAGAAGACAGAAGAGTTTAGGGGCAAAAAAACGTCAAACAACATTTTGAAAACTTCATCAAATTGAAGACAAAAACTGCAACTCTGGTTTCGAGATAAACCCAAACTCTCCCCGTCAAAATATACAGTAAACGCTGATTCTTCCCGGTCTTCTCGTTCATCTTTTACAACCAATTTTTTTTTTTTTTACAACCGATTCCAGTCATTTCAAAAAATCAAAATCACTATATACACATCGTATACATTATAAACACAAGTGTCTTTCTGTACAAAACAGTTATTACGTGACAGTATAAGGAGTCGGCGGAGTCTCAAACTCCACACAGTGAAACAGCCGCAGACATTACAGTAATGGGAGTACAAAGTGATATGATGATATTACGGTAGATAATACAGTATATGTATTGCTGAATGCAGATGTCAGCCAGCAACAAAGATGGATACAAAAAGAGAAATTACACGTTTAGCCAACGTCTCAATGGCAGTTAATAATGCAGCGAATGGCATCTCACAATATTGACTTTAGTGTTGTTAACGGAAACACAGTTTCTTAGTGTGAAGCACCGAAAAACGTCTCCTTCGATTCCTCAAACCAGGAGGTTTAAATACGAAAGAAAACACACAAAATAAAAGCAGCGTCTCAGTGACACATTCACCAAGCGAAAATGTCTTTGGCAACGTAGTGAGATCCTGGTTAGAACAAGTGTAGTGTCATTAGTACAGTTTTACAGTACATGTTTCAGGCACATAACGTGAAGCAGAGGGTGTCATTTTAAGTCCTAAAATGTGGTTATCAGGCTTTTTTTTTTTTACATTCTTAGTGAAGTGACAACCTCAGTTTGAACCCTCGCTCCAGTTTCAGTCTTTTCCTTGGGTGAAATTTGGGTAAAAACATCCTCTTCTTGTCCTTCTATGTGGGTTATATAAACGTCCAAAATCCATTTATCCTCTTTTCTAACCATCAATATTCTCATGGTTCTTTAATCACAGTTGTCGATATGTTTCTGGTGGATTTCTGAAATCTCACGTTGACGGTTTCTGTGAGTCCATGCTCAACTTTCTTCTTCTTCTCGCACTAAAGTCCGGTCTCTTTTTCTATTTGACACTTTGGACTCGTGCCTCGTGTTTTGGTCTTGGACATCATCATTCCCCGCCCACCTACAAACTCTCAGGGTGTTTGGAGCTGTTATAGCTGTTGGTTTGGTCCTGGAACTTCTGGATCTACATCCGTGCTAATCCTTAAAGGAACAGTTTGACATGTTGGAACGCTGAATATGAAGCTACAGCCAGGAGAGGATTAGCTTAGCTTAGCATAAAGAGTGCAGGAACTCACTGCACCCAGCCAAGAAATAGTCGCCTCCCGTAAAATGAGATATAAAGTGTTAAACAATGAGATTTAGAGGTGCTGGTGGGCGGACTTTGGTACTTTTGGACAAGAAAGTGAATAAGCATATTTCCCAAAATGTCAAACTATTCCTTTAAGAAACTCAGGTCTTCATTTTGTCTCGATCCTCTTTGCTCCGTCTCTTGTTGACTTCAAACTGACTCAGATTTAATGTGACTACAAGCCCCGCTTCTTCATCTCTTTAGGTTTTTTTTGTTTTCTTCTCAATAATGTCCGTATCCCATCGACATTCCCATACCAATTCCCAGCCCCAGCCCCAGGCTCTCCCTCAGCCCCCTCAGCTGCTCCTCTCCCAGCCGGATCTTGTCCTCCAGCTGCCTCTGCTCCACCAGCAGGGCGGCCTTCATCTTCACATAGTGGCTACGAAGGAAACAAAAAAACACACGTAAATAATCAAACATTTGCTTCTTTGTATTTTTGGTAATATGTCTATATAAGATCTGTATAATTTCACAGACTAGGGCGCAAAAATTAATATAGATTTTCCACTACGGATGATGAAGAAGTTGTTGTACCTGTAGTCTCTGTGGTGCTCGGGGGAGAGGCAGCGGGACAGCACCCGGCTGACGGCCTGCTCTCTGCGGTCAACGTGGTCCTTCAGGTCCTGGGCCTCAGACAGCTGCCTCATGAGCTGACGCTTCTTCTCCAGCAGGGGGAGCTAGAGGGCAGAGAGAGGGGAGGCAAGAGGTACATTTAGAACATTTTCTTTGTTTAAGTGCCTCTTTTTTTTTTTTTTTAATTTTCTTTCTCCTTTTTGACCACTTAACAATATAATTAAACACAATTTTTCTTTAAAAATAGAAAAAAAAGAAACCTTGCCGTCTTCATCTCACTTCTAAATCTCAGCTGTGTCACTGCTGCAACTGGTGTTGCACTTTAAAGACCACAGACTCTGAATATGAGTTCTCCTTTGAGTAGATTTTAGAGCATACTATCATTTAAAATGTTAAAATACCTATTCCTTCTGCTTTTAAAAGCTGTGTTTAACTTCAAATTACACATACACCTCACACCCCGACTGCCCTTTCTCCTTTCTCCTTCCCCCTTCTTCCCGTCTCCCCTCACCCTCTCGTGGTGCTCCATCTCAGGGTCCAGTGTGTCCAGCGTGGTCTCCACTCTCAGCAGCCTCCCTGACAGCGACAGCAGTAGGCTGACCACCTTGTCCAGGTCGCCGATGAACATGCGGAACTTGTCCACCTCGTTGGGCTTACACACCGCCACCACCATGCTCTCCACCTGAGGACACAAGACAGAGACACAACTGAATTCAAGGAAAAAAGTCCAATTCGATGCTTATATTTACTTAAATGTTGATTAAATATGTATCTGACGCTGTCAAAAGAAAGCTGAAATTTTGGACAAGCTACTTGATCCAAACAGGCTCCAAAATATTAAGTTTTATAAGCTTAAATGATTGATTTCATATGAAAACTAAAAGGAAAGGAACACACTACTTTCTCTTGATGGCACCATTTTGCATCCCTTGATAGCCAAGCCTTTGATGTATGAATTAATGTGGGTCCACAAAATGGTGCAAAAGTCAAAATAAGTATGAATGAATGAGTGTGACTGAGTGAAGAAGTTCAGGAAGGAGTGGAGATTAAAGCTGAAATGATCGAAAATGTAAATATTTTCTTCTTGTATTTATAGTAAATCCTTTAAGTTTTTACTGTTGGTCGGACAAAACAAGCAATTTGAAAATGTAAACTTGTGCTCTGAGAAAATATGGTACTATTTTCTTATATATTTGTGGATTCATTAAGAAAATAATCGGTGGATTAATCGATCATGAAAACAATTGTTAGTTGCAGCCCTAGTGAAGATCATTCCTTAACATTTAGTTAACACTGAAAACACAAAATTGTGACAAAATGAATGGAAGTGAGTGAGTGATAAAGTGGCCATTTTGCATCCATCAAGGGAAAGTAAATGAGCAAATGGTGCAATTAACAACTACACTTTTGCTCAAATGAGTAGTTGACAACAATTTAGATAATCAACTAATCATTAAAGTTATTAATAAGCACAAATGTCAAACATTCACTAATTTCAGTCTCAAAAATGTGATGATTTGCCACCGTAAATTAAATATTTTTGGGGTTTTTGGACTGTTGCCCATCACCTTGGACTCACTTGACTTGAGATGGGATTGAGATTTTTCCCGTTTACTGACATTTTATAGGTTAAATGGTGAATTGAAAAATAAGTAACTGGTTTATCTATAACAAAACAATGATTAGTTCCAGCTTTAATTAAGTACGTAAACAAAGTTAAACCAATTCTTAGAAATACAATAAATTAGACGTTAGCTGCAGCCCGAAAATACACAAAGTTCCCATAACCAGTTTTGGGAGGTACAACGGCACGAGTGAAAGATAGTGAGTGACAAAATGAAGAAATGAATGAAAGAGAGGACGAGGTTTCTCCCCACCTCCTCTCCCAGCTGTGCGTTGGCCCTGATGTCGTCCTGCAGTCCCCTCTGAGCTTCTCTCAGCACCCCCAGCTTTTTGCGGAGGCTCTCCATCAGCTGTTTCTGGGCGACAGAAGGAGAATTGTTTAAACACCTCAAAATGAAAATAACAGGCAGCACTTCACATCATCACCGTGTTCACTTTGGGTGGAAAACACTAAAAACACAGCACACATTAATGCTGATTTTCCAACACCACCAGTTAAGTAGCAAGACAGTAGCTGCATGTGTTACCTTGTAGGTCAGCTCGTCATCCTCGTCCCTCTCTCTGTTATCAGTGAAGTCCTTCATCTGCGACAGGAGCTGAGCTTTGGCTGCCGACGTGCTGTAATAGGACGAACAGCTGGAGCTCGCGCCGGACCGCCTGAGGCACCGAGAGGAGAGTTTATTTTATTTACGCAGAGATAAAACAAACTGAAGCGATAAAACAGACACACGGTCGTAAAATACAGTGATTACACAAGTACATAAATAAGAAATGCAATCAATTTCTCGGGCATATGGAAAACATCTCAACTTCAAACAAGCAAATAAAGCAACAAAAGTAATGACAAGTTGAAACTGCAGCAGTTAACAGAGCAGAGGACACCAGAAAAACAAAAGAAAGATGTGTAAAATTACAAAGAATATCACTTAAGTCAAATCTACATGATACCAAGAACATAAGGGAACAGAAGACACCTTGCTCATATACATTTACTTTTAGTATCTTGCAGACTGCAGGTTAATCGTGTTGTTAAAAAGACCAGCTGAGCATGGAAATATAAACCTCTTCTGTGTATATATATATATATATATATATATTGTAAAATTGTGAATTTTTACACAGGGTTCTTGGTAAGATCGCTTACAGTTCAACTCTCATTTGTAACTCAAATAACAGTTCAACTGCTTTCAGCTCTCACACTTCAACTGACAAAACTGCCGTGCTCACAAGTCAAATGACGTTTTATGGCTGAGACATCGACTGACACTTCAGCTGCTTTCAGCTTTTACTCTTAAACTGTTGGTTCGGCTTACATGTAAACTGACAACTCAACTGCCTACAGACAGCTCTAACACTTCAACTGACACTTCAGCTCCTTTCAATGTTTACGCTTGAACTGACACTTTAAACCTGCTTCAACTTCAACTGTAACTGCTGTACGATATTTTCACCTGCAATTTTCAGCTCACACTTAAAATTTACCTCAGGAAATACAGCTTTTTCTAGTTTTAAATGTGATTTTGCATACATTTGCAATACAATATACTGTATATTGATATTGGATAAACATTCTTGCTAATGTTGTGATTTTAATTTCAATCACATCGCCCAGACAGACGTAGCCAGAATAAAAAGAAAGAATAAAAGAATAAAAAGCAAGCTGAGAGGAATAAAGAAGGGTGTTACTTTAAATGCTCAAAATTTGATTACATTTGCTGACTAAATTCACTTTCCTGTACATTTTCTTGTGGTCATCTAAAACTCTTGTAAACACTTGTCATTCTGTCATATGTGGCAACAATTACCCATCTGGCACCTGTGTCAGTAAAAACAAACCATTTGTAAACGTAACAGGGAGAGAAAAAAGAGAGCTGGCTGCTGTAAGGTGCTCTGGAAAGGTTGTGGGAAAGAGGGAATAAGCTTAGTGACAAGAACAGTTAGGTCTTGTACAAATCAAATGGTCTGTGTAATTAATGCGCGACACACACACACACACACACACAGAAACACACATTCACATTCCACCACTCAGACTTAAGCCTTGTAGCTCCCTCTCTTGTTACCTATCCAAGCTGTCGGTGTTGTGCTCTGTGGTTTGGTAGGCCCCTCTCCAGCTCTCCGTGCCCGACTCTCCCTCACTGCTGTGGGGGAAGAGCTCCTCCAGGCTCAGCCTCTCTCTGCTGCTCTCCCCGGCCTCCAGCTCCTCCTCCAGAGAGCTGCTCTCCGCCCTCGTCCTGCCCGACGGCGAGGCCTCAGATTCCGGTAAGGTGTCGATGTCCGTCTCCAGGACCGTAACCGGCAGCGCGAAGCAAGGGAGCTCGCTGGTGATCGGCTCGTCCTCTGCTGGAAGTCCCTCATCCTCCTGGAAATCATCGATGTCTGTTTCCATGGGGACATCCAGGTCTGCGTCCAGGCTGTGCGCAGGACTCGGGCTGAGGGTCGTCTCCGATTCTGTTCCTGGTTCGGGGATCTTCTGCGGATCGACGCTCTGAAAGCCTCTATTCATACAGAGCTCCTGCTGCTGCTCGTAGTCAAGGGTGAAGTAGGATTCAGGGGGTAAAACCCCACCAACGCCTCCATTTTCTAAGACAGGTGGAAGTGTTGAGTCGCTTTGAACTCTGGGAGATGGGGCCCTCTCCCACTCGGCTCCTGGTCTCACGTTGGACTGATGTTTGTGAGGTTTCACTGTTACTCTGTCCTGGTCGGGGCTGTGGCTGACGTTCATCTCAGATAAACTGCAGAGACACAGATAAATGCTATGTGTTCAATTAAAATACTTTTTCTGTTACAGCAGAAATTTCTGTACAAATAAATGTTTTAAGTATCATTTTTCTCTTGGACATCTCGCTTGGACATTCAAAGTTACTAAAAATGGCACTCAAGAACTCAAAAGATATATTCTGAGTACTTTTTACATTTTTTTGTCACTTTTTCAAGTCAAGAAGAGAATCTGAAAATTGAACTTTCAGGTCTCCAGCATGGTTAGCAAGCAGGGTTAGCACACTATAACCACTTTAGAAGACTGTAGTTGTGGTGGGATGAGTAACTGTATAAACATGAGCCGTGTGCAAGCACATTATTGTACGTTATATAACTATATAACCACTATAAATATTGTAATTTACTGCCGAGCTCACCTGCTCACACTGTTCTCTGTTGGTGGGGGTGGAGATGGAGGTAGAGACTCCCTCTCTTGCTGTCCATCATACGTACTCCTCAGGTCCCCCTCTCTCTGGGGTGGAGCCACCGGTCTGAAGGCCCTCCTTGAGAACATAGGACTGGGCGGTGCAACAGTAAAGGCCCGGTCCTGAAACTGAACCTGATTCTGATCAGACGGCGCGTGGGAGAAGGGTTGTTCCTGCATGTGTGGTAGATTTTGATTGGACGAGGCGTGGGAAAATGTGCGTTCCTGGGTTTGAGTTTGGCTGCGGCTGCGGCTGCAGCTGCAGCGCGGGCAGCCCTCCGACACTTCCTGTCTCTCTGGAGGAAGACTATAGGACCTCTGCCTGGACGTTTCAAGTGGAGGGATGTGTGAGGAGGAGTAAGTCGAATAGTGTCCCTCTGTGATGGAGTGAGGAGCTGTAGAAGAAGAGGAGGAGAACAAGGTGTGGTGAGAGGCACGCCTGCGGTGGAACTGCTCCCACTTCGGGGGCGGCGGTCTCGGGGGAGGCGGCGTCTTCTTCCTGTTTGGCCGGGCAGCGTTGGCAGCTTCTCCTTCCCTGACGCCGCCTGCTCCTTCCTCCACCTCGCTCAGGGTCTGGCTTGTCGCCACAGAAATCGACGGCGACCAGCGGTGGCTGCTGTCAAAGCGGAGGTCGTTTTCCGACATGGCTCGTCCTCGGAGTGAGAGAGGAGCCGGCGGGGGAGCGAACGCGTATCCATTGCGGTCAACGTTGCCGCCATCAACCTGCCTGGGTCCCCATCGACCCTGGTGTGGGTGCTGATGATACTGATTAATGCTCTCTGGAGGTCTGGACTCCCGTCTCCAGCTTGCGTTGTCCCTGTGATGTGGATATTGGAGTGACAGAGGATAAAAATGATTGTCAACAAACAAATACAGAGTAAAGGGGGCACATAAAAGATGTATTTTTTTAATGAATGTTTAAAGGGATAGTTCAAGTGACACAAGAAGATTAATACCACTCTCATGTCTGTGCGTTAAGTATGGAGCTGGAGCCAGGACATATTAGCCTAGCTTAGCATAAAGACCGTAAGCTCTAAGCAGCATTTTGTGGTTTTAGGTTATAGTTTTTAGGTTGTAGTTACGTGGCGTAACAACGGCCAGGTGCAATGACCGCGTGCAGCTTCCCTGAGTCTTGTCATCACAGTGAGGTTGCCAGGTCAGGTACCATCGTGCCTGTACGGACACCTACATCTACACTTGTGCTCACTGACCTCTAGCAACCTACACTGCCCCAACAGTTTTTACAATTCTGTTTGTGGATGAGATTAAACAAAAGGAAATTAAGTTAGTTAATAAGTGTACTTTTTACTTTGGATTGAGCCAAGCTAGCAGTTTCCCCCTGTTTCTTGTCTTTATGCTAAGCTAAGCTAACCACCTCCTGACTCCAGAAATGAGAGTGGTATCGATCTTTTCATCTAAATCTCGGAAAGAAAGCTAATAAAAGCGATTCCCATGACTAAATAAGCAACAATCAAAAGTAAAGCTACCAAAAACATCCTGATGTCTTATTTAACAGTGAAGTTTAACAGTTTAACATTAAAAGACTCAGCTAATCTGTTTTATTGGGACTTGTAGGATCCCGTCACTCATAGTAAAAAGCTAGGTTTTCAGGTCCTTGAAGGTAAGTAGGGATGTGCTGCAGAGGTTTTCAGAGAGAATTTTCCTTGAGAAATCCACATGTTGAAAAGAAAGTGGTTAAATTACAGTCAATTTTTTGCATTCTAGACTCACTGAACTGTTTCTGTCTCAGGTCAAATATGAGTAGAGGCCTTTTTACAAGCCATGCGTGTCCTAAATGCCCCCCTACACCCTAACATGCAGGAATCACCATCCAACCACATATCATTATGGTCACATTTTGAGAATGGATGATTGCTCCGCACACTTAGGGCTCATTATAGTCAAATCACAGCCAGGCATGACTGACTGGGATTTCCGCCCCGTCAGTGCACAATGGGCCGACCCCACCTAAAGTCTCCAGAGACTCACTTAAAGACAATCAGACAGAGATGGAGCAAGCATGTCAGAAAGGCAGAAGCACAAATATAGGAGAGAATTAAGTCAGAAAAAGAAATATTACTTGTTTATGTGGACGTATGTGTCTGTGTTTGTACTCTGTGGTTGCTAAAGGAAGCGGCTCACCTCTCAGTCAGGCTGTACTTCCTGTTGAGCTTGGTCGTTTCCTGTTGCCGGGCGGGACACGTCTGAGGAAGACATTTAAAGCCAGTTAATAACACCAAAGGAATGAAGGAAGGCTTCAATCTGGAGCTAAGTGTTGATCAGCACAGGTCCCTGCTGAAGGGAAGTGGGAGTGTTACTCCACCCTGCCATATACTTCAATGGTGATAAGGTTAATCGGGGTGGGGATGTTTTCTGCTGAATTGTGGCCAATTTTATGTCGAAAACCTGCTTGGAAAACTCCAGTATCACTTTATTTTAGCTTAACTCACATTTCAAAACACATCTAAACTTGTTTTATATTCTGTGTCTTCTTCCAGGGCTGCAACTAATGATTTTCCTTATCAATAAATCTTCCAATTATGTTCTTGATTAATCATATAGTGTATAAAATGTCAATAAATAGTAAAAAATGCTTCCCAGAGCCCAAGGTGGCATCTTTAAACCACTTGTTTTGTCCGCCCATCAGTCCAAAGTCCAAAGATACTCAATTTATTATCATAAAAACACTCAGAAATCCATCAAATATTCATATTTGAGAAGCTGGAACCAGTACATTTTTGGAATTTTTGCTTAAAAACAACAATAAATCGACTATTAACTTAACTAGAAGTCCAGTTAATTGCTTTTTCCCTAAGCAAACAGACAGTTTGCTTAGTCGTCGTGGAGTTAAGATTATTTTGTCAAACTATTATTTCCAAGGTCAAAAATGAACTTTCACGCTCCATTTGGTAACTTGTTAGCTTGTTCAAAAGTGCTATAGTGAAATTACTACTAATCTTATTATTATAAAACACACTAAAACTAAAGATCGAGTTTAACTGAGAAAGACTGGTAAAACTGTTTCTTGTTGATCTAAGAAATAACACGAGGCTTTGCTCATTATGGATACAATACACGATAAGTGTGCACAATGCATTCGAGCTGGGTTATTACCCCACCAGAGGAATGCTGAACGAACTCATTGCACTCTCATTACCGGTCAGAGATACAGCAGCCAGGAGACACACACACACACACAGAGGCGAGGATAAGCTGCACAAACACACCGGTGGGGCACACACACACACAGATTCCTGTGCAGAGACATTTTCTGACTGTCTGCAATGTAAATCTAAACATTCAGATGGTATTTTTGTTGGACTGGTGGGATGTGAATTTAACATATTTGGCCGTCGCTTGCTGTCAACAGAGCATAAAATCCATGAAATGGTAACAACTGATAACTTTGTGATAATAAACTCTATACCACAAGTACCTGGATGGCCCATCTGCTTTTAAATTCATTGTCTCTTGGGCTTTAAAGGGACATTAAGTAATTTATGACTTCTTTTGGCCTCTATTGGTGCATAGCTGGAATTAAAACATCTACTAGAGTAAATACTGGGACTATTTTTTTGGCAAGTTTTTAGTTTTAGCCCTTTTTATATTCATATAGGCCTAAAATTCATTTTCATGTGGTTATACAGTATATCATATTTTTCCTTGAGGTGGAAACATAATGCTCACATAAAGCATACAGAGGAAAATTTGGTTCAAGTTTAATCCAGAGTTTCTTGTCCAGTTTCAACATATTGAAAACTACCAAAATCTTAAAATAATTGTGTAACCAACAAGTAATTAACAAAACACTGTAAATACAAAATATGTATTTCATTTTGAATATAATATACATTATGCACGCAATGTTTTCTGCACTGACCTTTATAAAATGTATGTCCTTTGAGAAAGGGCAAATTGCATAAAAGTGTATCTTTAATGTTCATGTAATGAGGTGGGATGTAAAAAATAATATAATTTAATAGTCTATTTGTAGTTTAATTTTGCCAACAACAATTTAACTGAACCATTTCCTAACATTTCTGAAAACACAGCTGGGCTTCTCAAATGAGAGCCCACTGAGTGACAGACCAATAATAATAATAATAATAATAATAATAATAATAATAATAATAGCAGCCAGTTACATTTCTATATTTTCACATTCTGTTTCCTTCCTCCGTCTAAAACACACACTGAAACATGAAAGCACACAACTTAATGAATGAACCTGAATTCCCCATTTAATTTAAACTGGGAACTGTGTGAGTGTGTGTTTTAATTTTATAATGGACCTTGGCATTTATATATTTCTGGTGTGTGTGTGTGTGTGTGTGTGTGTGTGTTTACCTGATATGTATGTGTTTCCCTTTGCATGAGTGTATTTTTTTGTGCGTGTGTGCCTTATGACGGCCTTGTAGTCCATCCAGCACATCTGTTACCATTAAAGATGTTGGACGTTGTCAGCGGCAGATATGAAACAAGAATTCAATGCATGGGGTTATCGCCGTGGCATCAAACCAACGACCTTTCATTTGAAAAGGATCCCAGCATGGAGGAAGCCGGGGTTCAAGGCTCCCCTGAGGCCTCAGCACGGCAGAACCACATGAAAACATCTAAACAGTGTCAGCTTGAACCAAATATCTGCTGAACTGAAGATGCATTTAGTCCAAAACAAATGTCAGTTTGGCTTTGCTTAGTGTCAAATGATAAGGTTGCTAATAAGTTCACAGGAGATTCAAAAGTTCAGACGAGGGGCTGCACCCCCCGCCAAGAGACTCGAATCAGTTTGTGGTAAAGATGTAACCCAACGCTGTTATTATCGCTGACACAAGTGTCCACCACTGTTGCCCAATCTCCCTCAGTTCCATGAGCTATTTCAATGATCTGCTGAATTTTCAATGAGAATTTCAGACTTTGACCACATGCAGGATGCGAGGTTCAACTTCAAACCAACCGTTCAACCACGGAGCACTTGGACCGAGTGGCCACTTAGCTCCAACATCCAAGTGTGGCCACTCGATTCCTTTTTGGTGCTGGTTTTACAGAACCAAGATAGTTTTCAGTCTCCAGTGGTCATTTCAGTTCAGTCCAAAACCACAGTCTGATTTCAGTGAGCTGCAAAGTTTATCTTTCGCTCTGAAAAGTGTTACTTGGTTTCAGTGCTGCTGGGACACAGGCTGTTATTTAGCTTAGCAAGCCTGCTGCTGGAAATTGGTTTTGAGGCCAGAAGGCTTGTAAACATACTTGTTAATGGATGCAATTAGAACTGCTAAAATGTTTATATGTCAACAGGGTTGATGCCTTGAAAAAACATGTGATTTTCTTCTGCTGTTAGGTATGTTGCTTGAATATAAAAATTCCTTTACAGGCCATCTAGTCGGGTCAGTTATAAATTCTCACAAGTTATCTGTTTAAAAAAATAATTTTACACAAAATGAGTGCTACTAAAAGTTAAACATGAGATTACATTTTTTTAAAGCTGGAGCACCACGGTGGCCTAGGGGTGAAGTTGCAGACATGAACGGCACTGTCCCAGAAACATCAGAAAGTTATAAAAATTGTTGGATGCAGCCCCCCAATTCCAACGTTAGAAAAGGTGTGGGGAAGGGACTTTCAGATGCTCATCAACCAACTGACAAGCACTTTGGTTAAAACATACCAACCCCTATACACTGCACCAATTTTCACCAGGATGGGCTCTGTGTTTTTTTTTTTGTTGAGAAACACAACCTCCAGCAATTTAACAACACATCTCTCAGTGAACATATTTCAAGCCCAAATGGCACTGACCGATACTTCAACTCACTCCAGATCACTATCACCCACTCTTTCAGCCCACATTTCACTCTGTCTCTTTTTGTCTATAAACCTGACAAAGTCAAGTTTATAATCCAGAACCCAGGACAACACTCTACTGAGAGCTAACCTGGGAACCCCTGACTCCTTCATGACCCATATAAATTTCTTGATGTGTGTTCACGTTATGCTGCCCTGCACCATCCAGACGAAGCCTGGAGATGCCCACACTGTCTGCGCGCCCAAGACCTACCGCTTTGAACTTGTTGCGCTTGCATATTTAAAATAGGGCCCAGTGTCTGTGTAAGCATGTGTTCATGGATATGTTCTGATGCATGTGAGTATAAGACTGCATTTTTGAGTGAGAGCAGCATTTTTGAGTAAGAGCAGCTCTCTTACCTCTGTAGGCGTGTAGCTCCTTGCTGTGTATCCCTGGTGAAGAGGTTGCTGGTTCTCCAGGGGCTGGGAGGAGCTGCTGACTGGATAAAAAGCGGACCGTGGGACTTGATTCTGGGTTTGGCTAGTGGAGAACGCCTGAGGCTTAGGCTGTAAGTTGTGGAAGATGTCCTTGTGTTGGAAGCCTTGATTTTCTTCTTTGATGCCAGAACTGCTATAAAAGTCCTGATGTGAGGTGAGCTGAGCATCTTTTCCCCTGTCCTTCTCTCTTTCTCTCTCAAGCTCTTTCTCTATTTCTTTTTTGAGAAGTTCCTTCTCTCTGGCCCTCTCCATCTCCTTTTCTCTCCCCAACTCAAGCTCCCTCTCTCTTTCCCTCTCCCACTGTCTTACCCTCTCCTCTCGTTCCCTCTCCTGCTGAATTTCCCTCAGCCTTGCCCTCTCCATTTCTAATTCCCTCTCCTGTCCTTCCTTCTCCTGCCGCCTCTCCCTTTCTCTTAACCTCTCTTCCCTCTCCCTTGCCCTCTCCTCCCTTTCTCTCACTTGTTCCCTCTCCTTCTCTCTCTGCGTCTCCCTGCGGGTACTCACAGACAGCCTCCTGGCTTCCACAGTGTTTGAAAGCTGGGCACTTTCCTGCTGAAGTCCCCCCTGGTAGGAGTATCTCCTTTGGGTTGAGTGCTGACCGAGCTCCCCTCCCTGGAGCTCCGAATGGTGGGGGGGTTTCTTCTGCCTGCGACTCGACAGACTCGAGACATTAGACCCAGACATACCCTTGCTCGTCTCCTCGAAAAACTTCATTCTATCTGCAAATGGAAGGATATCTGACTCCTCCATCCGAGAACAGGAGGAGGAGCGACTGTATGAAGAAGTGGATGAGGAGGTGAAGGCACAAACCCCATGCCGGGACCCTGTGACTCCCAACACCTTCTCACCCACGACTCCACACCGACGGTCTGGTTTGGGTTCTGGTTGGAGTTTATGCTCGGGGGTCCAACGCCAGCGGCGGGCTTTGCCAGCAGGAGCTGGTTCCTCCACGACTCGGATGCCAACACCAAAACTGGGCACTCCTGGGTCCAGAATTTGGACAGACCTGGATAGGTTGTTGTTTTGAGAGTAGGTTGTTGACTGAGGCTGAGTCTGCAAGACATCATGATTTGATTCACTTGAGGTGTTTGATTTCTCGACTGGTGCTGTGGTGCTGGCATCTTGGGGACCAACAGGTAAGGCAAATGCAACTTTGGTACTCCTTTCCTGGGCAGGTAGGTCTGCCCCTTCCTCATTAAGGTCTGGACCCTCTTCCTCCTGGACAGTTTCCCCACTACAGAGCAACCCTCCTGGACCATGGCTCCTCTGAAGCTGGGCCTTTTTCCTCTGGATCTCATTGCGGAGGTTGGTAGCAAATCGCTCACTACGACGACGGTTCCGACGATGGTTCCTGGACGAGTTTGACTTCTTCATGTCTGTTTCTACTTCTACAACCTCCTCTTTTTTACCTACACTTCTTCCTCTGTCCTCTGTTCTCTGCTCCTCCAGTAAGGTATCCACACTGGCAGCAGCATTAAGAGGCTCAAAATCTCTCTCTAGTATCTGGTCAGACCTCAACCTTCCCTGGGTTGATGATCCAGTGGGGTCCCCTGGTACGCTCACAGAGCGGCCCCAAGGGTGGTGATGCTCAATTGGGGGAAGGGGCCCACCATTTACACCCATCCCTTCCAGCCTCTCACTTGAACCTCCATCATCATCATCCCCTTCCAAGAACAGAGATCCTGGGGTCGAGCAACGGCTGCCTCCCCATTTGTTTGATGGTGCGTGGCAGTGGTTGTTAGAAGCTTCTTGGTCTTCCCTCATGGGCTGGAGTGATGAATGGGACCACTGGCTGCTACAAGGGGACAAGGACCGATCAGGAGGGTTCAACGGATTGCAAGGCTCCAATGAAGAGCTGTCACTGTTCAACTGCAATAACTGGAGTTGTGTAGCAAGGAGCTTCTCAGGGGCGCTGTGCCGGTGCAGCCCCGTAGAGGAGTGCTTGGTCTGGGAGTGCATGATATGAGACTGCTCTTGAACCTCCATGGACGATTCTGCAGATAAGGAGCCAGGATGAGAGGAGTTGATGGGGACTAGAGAAGACGTCACTGGGTCAGAGAGGTGATCTGTGGTGGTGTCTGAATTGAAGTCTTTATTTGCACTACTATCACATCTGATATGTCTAATGTCTTTAGCCTGGATATAGTGTGAGTCTAAGGTATCATCTTTGAAATTCCCAGTTTTGTCACCTTCTTCTGGTACAGGGAAACCATTATGAATTCCTGATTCAACATTTAGAGAGGACTTGTTTCCGTCATGGTAAAAAGAAACACTGGAAATTTCAACAGGAGCAGAGACGCAACGTTTGTTGGTGGCATTAGGGCGACTCCGGGTTGCCCTAAAACTGTCCTTCCTGGTTGGAGGCTGAGGAGGGTTAATCTTTCTCTCAGCTTCTCTTTCTCCATTTCTTATGATCTCAAAGTCTCCTCCCCTCCGCTCCTCCTCATAACAGCAGGAGGAAGGCCTCTCTTTTACCTCAACAGGCCTTGGTCTCGGCCTTGTCAGTGACCTGGACTTGTGTACAATAAGCTGCGCCTCATCTGGGGCCTCCCCAGATGAACTACCCAGGGTTGAGGCATCACCACCAGGGTAGCCTCGACAAGCCGGTCCCAGGCCCTGGAGGAGATTATCCATGGAGCAGGCCTCACCGGGCCTTAGTGGCACCGCCGCGTAGTCGGATGTGTTTGAGCTGGCGGAGAATGAGCTGTAGGCAGAGTCTCTCTTGTTGTTGAAGAGGGTGGGGTCGACGGGTGAATTATGGGAGTCGCCGTAGGGCTGTGTGATGGGTGTTGGAGTGTCCAAGCTCTCCATGGAGCCCAGGGAACTGCTTCGGTCAGTGGAGGAGTACGGTCTGGACAGCTGACCCCACTGCAAGGACAAGTCACTGCAAAGACATGGAGACAAAGAAAATCAACTTAAGTAAAAATAGACATCAATTATCCCTTTGGGATGTTTAGCTGATCTTCAGACAAAATAAGCAAACTAACGTCGCCTTGGTCCTTCGGGAACTTGCAATGGGCATTTGTCATTGTTATCTGACATTTTATAGTCTATTAATTGAGAGCTATTCTTACAAAACCGTGGAAAAAAAACTTTTACAGTAAGTAACATTTACTGTCCCCTTCATTCAAATTCATGTGGTTTCTTTCTAAACAGTATGATGTTAATCCTTGATTGACAAAATGATCAACGATTTTAGAAACCACATACAATAAGTCACCTTTAATTTTCAAGTGGCAAGTTGCGATTCTCCCCCGAGACACAGTATATCATTTTGGAATACAACTTTTGAACTGTACAGCTGGGGAATCTGTTTTTTGTCAGTCCTGAGCTGAAGATCCACGGCAGCCCCATGTGTTTTTAAAGACCCTTGGAGGAAGCCTCTTAAGCCGGAGAGGGATTTCCTCCTCATCAACTCCCACTGCCCGAAGTCAAAATCTCTAAGTCATCCATTGATTCCTGTCTTCCTCTTGTGGATTCTTCCTGTCCCATCTCCTTTATATCAAATGTGGATTCATTCCAAAATGATAACCACTTTTTGTACACAACATTTGAAACCTACTTATTCAGATTTGATTGACATCACAAAATGAAAACAAATTTGTTTCATTTTATTGGATAGTAGGTTAGTTAAGCTTTGAATTGATTACATATACAAAAAGAACACAGGCATTCAAGTCAAGTCAATTCTTTTTATACAGCCCAAAATCACAAATTTGCCCCAGAGGGCTTTACAATCTGTACAACATATGGCATCCACTATCCTTAGATGCTTGATTCAGATAAGGAAAGACTCCCCAAAAACCCTTTAACTCGAAAAAAGGATAAACCTTCAAACCTCAAGAGAAACAACAGACATGCAATAAATGTCATACATACATCAAATAGTGTGGTTGCTCAATAGACAGAACTGCATGCCATGCAACCACAATGTCCCTGATTTAAATCTGACCTGTGACCTCTGTTGCACATCACCCTCCTCTTTCTGTTCCCTTCTGCTTCTAGCTGTCTGATAACAGGCCACAAATGCCCAAAAAAATCATACAGAAAGAAGAGAGAAATCCCAACTTCTTGGAGAAAATCACATAGGACAAAATGACAGGGAGTTGTTTTCAGCATAAGGAGGGCTTAGGTAATAGGGGTAGAAAAATACATTTCACACATACCCAGTGTTTTATACTTTGGTTGAAATCCAATCTGTAAAGGCTACAACAAAAATGTCTGCTGACATTTTCATTTTATTGTGGTATTTCTTTTTCCTCTAAAGAAGAGTGAGTAGTCACTCACCCTTTGTATTTCTTTGCTTTCTTATTCAAACAAAAAGTTGCCAAGGACTTTCTAAAGGGCTTTGATCTCAAACCAGTATGGGGAAACAACCAGCAGACTAGTCCAGGAGGTTTCTGTGGTATTTATGGTTTACACTCCATGCAAAGATCTTGTTCCTCCTGTATTTTACCACAACTTACTCTTATCAAAATATGATTATGTGCTCATGTAGTCAAATGTTTTGGTGGTCTACAGAATGTGTAGGTCATGTGTCTTTTTATGTGCTTACCATTAGGCACTAGGTAAATAAAATCCATGAAATTCATTAGAGGAGCATACAAGTGGTTTTGGATGTTGTAGCCCATTTATTACAAATCATGTATTCTTTATATCACACCTACTTTGCAAGCGATGCTTCTGTGTTTCAGAAAAGAATAAATTTGTTTGGCAGCCATGCTTATATGCCTTGCTTATAGAGGGGCCCTGTGTCGAAATCTAGTGTTAGGACCTACTGTATGTCTTTAATTTAAATTATGCTCACATGGTGAATATTCCTAAATACAGCTTTGTTTAATTGAAATTACCGCAACTTAACTGACACACAGAAAACCTGGGGCTAGATTATAATATTCCAGACTAGTACTAGAGTACTGGGCATATAATAAAGCTGCCATGCATAGCTTACTATGTGCACTGTACTTAATGGGAACTTGAAGGTGACAGTGTACATATACAATGCACAAAGTTGTTTACTTTATTTTCATATCATACAGATATTAATGGAAAACAATGGCTGCCTGGAAAGGTATAAAAAACACATTCAAAAGTCTGAAACTGTACAGCGTGCATTTGTAAATGGTCAGCAAAAATGTAAAGTAGGAAGAATACACTCAGACTAGTGGGAAAAAAAGTTTCATTATCTGCATGAGAAAACTGTCTTTGAAGGAAGTGAGCAATGAATGAGAAAGGAGAGGCTGCTGTATAGATTTGACCTGGGTGACAGAGAGAGGAAGAGAGGAAATGAGACAGGAGCTGGACAGGAAATGACAGTCACTCCTGTCCAATCATGTGGAACATGTGAGTGTGAGGGTTAACACAGATAAACCTGCATGCAAACACACATACACGAATGCACGATCAGGCGTGTGTGATCAGACTGATTGGATTAATTCACAGTGTGTCAATTAATACAGACACACACACATATTTTATCAGCCGATAGCTATTGTGTGAGTGCAGATAAACTCAAAAATTGGTGTACTGTTTCCTCAAACACTCTTACATATTTTGTTTTAGTACTTAGATAAAAACACACACACTTGCACACTTGTGTGGAAACAGATGCAGACTGTACAAAATGTCCCTTCTCCTTCACACAAACACAGTTTATAGAATGTCTTCCTCTCTTTGTCCACATGTACTGGGAGTCACATGCCATTGTCCAGAGTTATGCCGGGAGCTGCCTCCTCATCAGATGGTGTATGTGTGTGTGTGTGTGTGTTTGTGTATGATGAGATCAGGCAAGAGAAACTGTGGGAATAAGAGACCCCCACACACACACACACAGCTATCTAATCCACATGGGACTATTAAATCTAATAGTGGTACATTATATCACTGATTCTTATCAAAAGGAGAACAGTACAAGGCACTGACGTACCATGAAACTGACAAAGACAGAAAGATTATTTTTATTGTGTGTGTCAATATACAGATGGTGGTAACTTCCTCTTTTGCAGTTTAGCTTTGTGAGGGTTAGGGTCATACTGCAATACAAAGACTACTGTACTTACAGGCCTTCTTTTAATTTAACCTGACTGGACAATTTTGTCTTTTGTCCCAATTGTTTCACAGTGATATAAAACCATAATATCCATTATTATATTTTGAGCTGAAACATTTAGTCGTGTAATCCATTAATACAGTAAAAAACAATTTTGATAATTGATTGATTAATTAAAGTCTTTTTTCGGCTGTTAGTTTGTCAAAGAAGCTATTTGAAGACCTTCCCACCAAACAATTACTTGATTAATTATAATTATAAATAGTAAGTTGGAGCCATAATTATGGTCCATTGGTTTATAACGTGACAACGCACAATATGGCTTCTTTTGCGAAAAAGTTTTTAAAGTGAGACTGTATGGATTCTGAAAGAAGAAATACATTCTTTCTCTTATAAATGAAAAGTTGAATACATGAGCAATAAAAAACAATTTAGTACATTCATAGGTTTTGCTGCAACAGCCTCATTTGGTAGTAGTCTGGTATGACCAGTAGCTTATGGTGGCTAATGTTAGCAAACCTTAAAAGGTATTACTCAGCCAGTTTGCTGAAAAACACTATTTTTGCACATAATATTACTAAAAGTCAAGCTAAGTGCATTTCTACAAGATGTCTTTTGTCAAAGCCACCTTATTTTAGCCTCAAAGGTTAAGCAGTTAAATGTCAGTTGGTCTAGTGGACAACTTAAACCAGATTTTTACTCATGGGGTGTTCTGGAGGCCACATGACGAGGCTAAAGCTCTGTCAAAACTGATGTGTATCTCCCCAAAAAAGTAACTATGAATGGGGATACCACATGGTAACCAATAAATAGCTTTATTCAACCACTTTAGGCCTTTTTGATGCAATGGTTTAACACATTTTAAGGCTTTTATGCATCTCCAGACGCCCTTATTTGACCTGGAAAGGCCTACATAATGATCATTAGCTCAGACTGCTACAAGAGCATTTGATTTCACTCTTCTTTAGGCTGTTTAAGGCAGATAGACGGTCAAACCACACAGGTTGGTTATCACCTTGGAATGTTTCAATAGAAGCCGAGAATAGACCAATCGGCTTCCTGCGTGGGCAGTGTTGACATTAGAACACGGTGATGTCACCTGTTTCCTGGCAACTGTTGGCTTTTGGGGCGAGTCACGCGGACCAAAATCCCCGGCAGTGACTTACAGCCAATGTCCTGTGGAGTCAAAGCCTCACTGTGTATGATTCAAAGTTTACAGGACGACACACTCGCTGTGGGGTTAAGTTTGCGCATTAGGCAAGTTTCTTTTTTGTCAAACTGAAACAAGGAAGCTTATTTTCCCAAATCAAATTCTATCAGTGGATATAATCACAATCACTGGGACATTTTTGCACATAAGATCGGTGTCAAATCAAAGCTGAGATCAAAATTGGCTGAACAGGAATTAAACTTGAGCTTCCGTTTATTGTCATTTAGTTAATAATGTCACTTTTAATTCAACGTTTGCTTTATAACCACGTCAGCAGGTTTTGTTGTAATAATATTGTGTTATTAAACTGTATCAAATGCTCTTGTGAAGTGTTGTGAATTATTTCATTAACCTAAAATAAAGTGGGCGAGTTTGGAAGATTCATTAGGATAAAATCGTATGACATAATAATTTATAATAAGTGATATTACATTCTCTAATGTAGAAACACAGCAATGAAAGGATTGAGAATGTTTGTAAAGACACCAAAATCAGTGTTATGAATAATTTCTGTGACTAAAACCCACTAAAACTACAGAGATTGGAAGCTCAAAAAAAAAAAAAATGTTTTTATTCAGTCCCTTTCAGTGCTATCAAATGTCAAAAGAGAAATGGCTTAAAAATTCCATGAAAGACATGATCACTAAAGAATCAAATATTATTGATCTGAGTGACGTCCTCTCACCTGTTGTCGGTTGTGTGCCAGGGTACTGTGTAGGGGCCGGGGTGGAGCTGCATGGCAGTCAGAGGGGGAGGAGGGGGGAGAGGAGGGGAGTCGGCGGGGGGGAGGCAGGGCGAAGGAGGAGGAGATGGAGGAGGGGGAGGGGGAGGGAGGGGCGGCTCCGACAGCTTTGCCAGGTGCCAGGAGTGAGGCCTGATGAGAGGAACGCTGCGCCTGTGGAGGTGAGGCGGAGAAACTCAGGTGAGGATCAACGGCAGCAAGAAACCATCATGGCGTACAGAAGCTCAATGGAACTTGATATGCAACTTAACAACACTTTGAGCCCCTTTACATCTCCCATTATAATGCATCACAGTTACACTCACGACTCCCATTCAAATCCACTCCTGGGGGTGTCCTAATGGACCAGTGGTCTGCGGTGCATAAAACTGCGGCGTCCCCAGTTCGATTCCTGGGGACCTTTGTTGCATGTCATCCCCCTCACTCTGCCCCCCATCTGTCTCTACTATCATGTACTGAATAAAGGCAATAATGGCCAAAAAGTATTTTGATCACGCATTACTGTATACACGCAGTTGCCAGTTTATTAGGTGCACATAGCTAAAACTAATACAACAGCCCTGCATTAATCCTGCATTCATGAAGGTTATAATGTTCAATTTTTGATGACTTAATTCAACATCATAGTCATTTTGGAGGCTGTAGTTGAGGTGCTGTTGAGTTTTATTGTATTATACAGAGAGGAGGCGTCGACATTAGAAATATTTCTGGTTGGATTTATGTGTATGTGGAAGTTTATTTCTGCTTATGGAGCTACATTGCATTTACAGTTGTTAATGTGTCCAAATGTGCCTCTGATCACAGTAAGAGACGCTTGGTTGCATCTTTTGCATTTACAACCAGCATTTTTGTTTGGATACTGCCACATTGTACACACACTGGCACTGACAACAGCTGAGGACTGATTTACGATTTAAATTAACTTAGATAAACATTGAGATTTAGCCCAAATAAAAAGAAGCTGCTGTGGTGTTATATTTATGTGTCACGGCCAGTGAATACAGGCGACAGGGATAGGACCCAAATGCAGACAGAAGCAGGCACACAGGATCAGTTCAGTAATTTAATGGAAAAATAGGGGTACATGTGCTTACAAAAAAAATGAGTCAGGCAAGGGTCAAAACCAGGAAGGCAGTCCAACTGGCAAACTAATCCAAAGCGGCAGGTAGGAAATGCAGAGTCCAACAAGATCAGGAAAGGTTAAAAAACAGGTAGATAACAGATTGCAGATATCCAAACGTAGGTAACAGAGGCAAGAAAGAAAATGGGGAAGCTCAGGTGAGGGGAATGAGGTGATTGCATGGGATGGAAGGAGAATGGCAATGAAATGCTTCAGCATGGGGAAAGAGAGAGGTGACTGAATGGAGGGACAGAGAGGAAGAATGAGCAAAACCGGGACTGAGGCAGACACTGTGACAGCATGAACTCTTCCGGTCTACTATATAAATGTGAAACATAAATAAATGAAGATTGTCATCCTTTTCCCCTGACGATTTATTGTCATTTCCTTTTAATACAGTACGTCAGTTTTTCCATTTTGCAACCTCCTCTTGTTTCACTACAACGTCTATTTTTCTTGTCCAAATATGATGATTTACCCTGGCAAGATGGCTAAGAGGACATCCTTATTTGCAACCACAGTTGTAAATGTCTTGAAAGATCAGGGCTCACATAAAACCCAGACCTATACAGCAGTGGTACCTTGCCAACCCAAATTCTGTGGAAACAGCTTCCTAAAAAGGTTGGTTGGCCTTCTACTGGGCTGCCATTAAAAACTCATCTAACATGTACAGTAAGTTCTCCGGTCTGATCTGAAGCCAGACATTCCAGTGTATCCCATGATATTCCCTAATTCCCTTATACAGACTTCCGATGCCATATGCTAGCCAGATTCAATTCAACCCCCTGCAGACAGTGTGAGTGTGAGACAGAAATAGAAACAAAAAGGGTCTAAAAAAGAGCTAGAAACAAGGAAAGAAAGAGAGAAAGCACAGCCAGGTATAAATGTTCCTTCCTCCGTCTGACTGGACCATTATGTGGATAACCATATCTTAACAAATAATACACAGATGGGAATACTGTTGCAGACGTACAGAGCATGAAAACAATGAAAGATGTTGCCTTCACATTACTCAAACTTGACTTTGACTGACTTGAGACTTGTCTTGGACCTGTCTTGATTAAGATGTATTAAAGCTCAAACTTGATTTGGACTTGATGACTTGAGACTTTATTGGACTTGTTTCACCTGACTTAAGACTTGACTTGGACATGTCTCCATTGACTTGAAATCTAACAAGACTCGTACCTGACTTGAACTTGTCTTGAGACTTGACTTGGACCTGTCTCAATTGTCTTAGGACTTAACAAGTCTCTGACGACTTGGATTTTTCTCGACTGACTTGAGACTTGCCTAGACTTGCACTTGACTTCAGCTTGTCTCGACTGACTTGAACTTAACAAGACTCAAACCTGATTTGGGCTTGGCTCGACTGACTTGAGACTTGACAAGACTCAAATGACTTGGACTTATTCTCAACTGAACTGAGACATACATAATGACAGGACTCAAACTTGACTTGGACTTGTCTCTATTGACTTGATATTTAAGATTATCAAGATTTGGACTTGAGACTTAACTTAGACTTGTCTTGATTGATATGAGACTTGACAAGACTTTAAACTTGCCTCAATAGACGTGTCTGGGTCTGTCTCATCTGACTCAGACTTGACTTTGGCTTGTCTTGATTGACTTGAAACAAGAATCAAACTTAAGTGGGAATTGTCTCAATTGACTTGAACAAGGACTTGTCTCTGCTGACATGGACTTTAAGCCAAAATACTTGAAAGCAGCTCTGAAAATAACCGAGATAACAGCTGGATGGGCAGAATGGCAGCGTTAAATGACAAGGTTTGAATCCCCTAAAAGTGTCTTTGGTTAAGATTCTCAAACTGAAAGCACAAAAATGTAAAACGAGACTATTCTGGGTATTTCAGAGAAACATTTGGAGGTACAATTTTGGGAGAGGAATGCGGATCCTGGCACCGCGAGGGAAAGGAAAGGACCATTTCAGAGTATTATTGTTTATGATAAAGCAGGAGCAGGGGAACCATATCCAAAATAAACACTCTTGTTTCCTGGTTCTGGCTCCTTAAGAGGGTTTTCTATCTGAGCCCACTGATTGTTCGACTCCGCTGACAATGTCCTTAAATTATCCCCTGAGAAAGTTTATGTAGAGCCTGTATGTGTGTGTGCATGATTATGTGTGGGAACTATCCAAACTCGACCAGATAAAATACCATTATTGAACCTACCACAAACATTAGCAGACCCCCCTCCTCACCACCACCTCTTTTCTCCAAGTTTAGCTTTCAGAGATTGATGACTGTGAAAATCAAAACAAACGATGTGACTCCAAAGTTAGATGGGGACGGAATGTATGATAAAGGCAAAAAAAAAACTAAAAAAACGATGACAGATGTGCAGTTCTGCAACTTCAGAATGTAACACAGAAAGCTGCTGTGCCGTTTTGTAGCCATGCAGGGGAGAAGGGGAAAGTTCTTCCAAACCACATAATCAATCGCTGTTTTTCCTAAATGCTCAGAGCAGTGCTTGGGGGGCAATCGTGTATCCCATAAATTTGGGGATTTAGAGAAAGAACAACTGCATCTTCTTCATGGAACCAAAGCTGTGTTATTGGGAGGTAGTGAAAAGTTGATATATATGGACATCTCGTCTACGAATAAGCAGTTTTTACTATGTTACACACTATTCTGGTCATTTAAGTGGTTCACTAACACTTGAAGAATGAGTACAGCTTTTTTTAAATTACCTCTGAAACAAGAAAAGGCTGGCTTCATGCATTTATTCACCCCAGTATGCATGATTTGGTGATTTGCAGGTCAAAAGATCAAAAATTCAAATCAAAACTGGGCTAAATTTGGTTAAAAGGTGAGTTCTTAGATGTCTATTTGTTTCAACAATGCTTCAATGACTATAACTACATGTTGAAATATGTAGTCATTGAAATGCAGTTGTTCAAGTTGGTCAATCCAACTGTAAAAAACACGGTTTAAATGAAATATTGTTCCTTCAGGAACAGGGTGTAAAAACGGACAAAGCGTCAGACAAATCTAGAGCTTCAACTAACAATTATTTTCATTATTGCTTAATCTTATCTTTATCATTCATTCATCGATTAATAGTTAAGTCTATAAAATGAATAAAATAATGAAAAAAGCCCATCAGAAGTTCCCAGAGGTGGCATGCTTATATTGCTTGTTTTGTCTGTCTAAAACCCAAAGAATTTCTACGTAAATTTACATAAATACAAAACATAAAAGCGACATATAAGATATACTGTAATATATTTTAACATACAAACATATACACCTACATACACAGTAGTAATAAAAAAATTACGTAAGGTGATACTACATGCCTTTTGACCTGCCAATGACCAAAAACATACTTACTGAGTTGTTTTAGGCATTTGTAAGCCTTAGAGATTGTATTGTGTGGGTTTCGGGGTGAGCTGCTCAATATAAAGGATGTTGTCTAAGAAGACAGAGTGGCCAAGATAACAGAGACTGTTCCTCCACTGGCCTGCTTGGGTTTAACCTTAAGTGCAGGCAAGTATCTACCCTGAAGTCAGAAACCTTGCAGCTCCTACAATGTCTGAGAAAAAACTGAAAATCTTTCTCGGGGAGTAAAGTGTTAAAAAGGCTTCCAAAGCTTTTGTCAGGGCTGCATTCAGTGACAGCTATGGAGGCTCCATAAAGTCTGTGGGCCTTTCATTTATAGGAGACAGGAAAAATACCAAGGTACTGGCTATTACTGTCCGTTTGTGGTAGCACCTACCAAGACCAATGTGAACTGTACAAAGAATTACCCCTTTCCTGTTCCTGACAATGTAACCCAGTTGGCTACCTGTCTCTGCTTGGAACAACATGCAAATAGGAATCACATGAATCATGTTTACTGACGAATTCGCTGGCATTCGAGAGGTAACAGCGTGTCCCTGACGTGGAAACCGAGATAATGAGTAAATCGACCGCTGCTGTGGTATCGCTGCGACCGCAACCAACCAGGAAATCCAATCAGGTTTGCAAGACATGGCAAGCTTCTATTTATAAATATATTCTCAGGGTTTTGTGTTAATCTTAAACTAAGAAACTGATAAAGAAAGAAAGATACGTACTGGTGGTTAACGCATGAAAAAGGAGTCGAAATAAGACCGCTGAAGAGACAAAAACAGAAACAAATGAGGAAGAAGAACAAGAAGAGCTGGTGAGACTGGACAGCAGTCAAAGGCCAAGAAATTATGAATTCTCCGTCTTGCAGCTCTGAATGAGCCTCTATGAAAGGATCTGCTGGAATGTCCCACTTAATGGTCAGAGACTGCAACAGCTGACTGATGCTGCAAAGGTCAACGTGCATAATCTGAGTCACACACAGTCTCAATACAGTACAGAACGAATGCCAGACAGGCGGCCAGACAAATAGATTTGGACTCTAAACAGTCTCACAGATAAGGACAAAAACTGTTGCAATACATGAGTCTGAGACGAGAGGAAGGACTCAGAACAAAGAAGGGATCATTAAAAGATTGTAAATAAGACGACGAAAAGTTTGTTTATCAGGGTGTTTGTGAAAAAAATGCATCATGTGCTCAACAACCCCTCCCTGGGGAGAAAAAAGCGTGGCTATTGTTACGACAAAGACGCAGTTCCAGAAATTGAATCTTCACATTAATCAGAGAGAAGATGAGCTATTAATCGCTAAACTCATGTGGAACCTCAGCAAAGATGAGTTTCAAACCTACCAGACTCTGCAGGCTGAAGCATCCGCTGTCAAACTGATCCCAGTTCAGGCTCCCAGCATCCCTGATACCCAGAGTTAAAGTTGAAAGCGTTGAGCGTCTACTTAGGAAGCGCTTACAGACAAGTTTTCTGAGAAGAATCGCCACCTTGTGAAAATGTCACAACTCTTTTTCTTTTCGTCCTCAAGCCGGTTGAGGGTCTGGTGGGAGAAGCAGGTTGCGTCCGTAACATCTGAGACTAGGCAGAAAGTGTCCAAGAGCTGATGTCCATCTGAGGGAGTAAAGTAGCTGCCAGGTTCTGACCAAGAGGGAAAAACCAACCCGACGATCCTCACATCCCCTCTCCCTCCTTTTCCTCTCTTCCTCCACCCTCGCTCCTCTCGCTGGAAGACAAAACATGGCTATTTCTCCCTACTGCACTCTTGCATTTCTCCCTCTCCCACCCCTCTCCCACTCTCTCTCTCTCTCCCAAACTCATTCTTTCTCTGCCTCTCTCGCCCCTCTCAGGCAGGATGTGTGAGTCAGTCAGAGAGGAAGTATTGTGGAGAGCAGATAAAGTGGTGGACGGCTGCTAAAATAATACCCAGAGTTCCACACTGTTATTGTTTGACGGGGGGGGGAATGCAGAGGTACTTCCTCTTTGTGTGTGTGTGTGTGTGTGTGTGTGTGTGTGTGTGTGTGTGTGTGTGTTAAGGCGCACATGTGTTTGCAGAGCATGAAAAAGAGATCGAAAGAGCAAAGAAAGCAGAGACTGTTGGACAGACAAGGGGGCTTTTTCTGTTTGGCAGAGAGACGAGGAAAAACAAAATGTGTTGAAAGAAGGGGAATGTAAGAGATGATGGGAGGTCTGCAGGAGAATACAGGAGTCTGAGGAACAATTATAGACAAAAACAATGAGTAGAGGTGATGGATGAACAGGAGAGGCAGAAAATATTCAACTTTTATCACTCTCCTTATCGCTGAGATGTATTTCTTTTAGCGTGCACTTCTGTTGCAGGAATATTATCAAAGAACTATGAACTTTGACCATTACACCCCGTGCTACTGATTTATTGTTGTTTTGTTTTTTTTGCAATTAAAACTTTGTACTGTACGTTGCTGCTATTCCCAAAAACACAGTGTTTGTTTTATCATTCTGGGAATTTTGCAGGAATGAAATCAGACAGGAAGCAGAGGTAAACGTGTTATGTGCTCACAGGAAAGTAATTCAACAACAACTTACTCTACAGCTCCTGAAGTCCAAAGTTTTTGTATATACAGTATATATGAACTGCAGTTAAATATCAGTGGTGTTTGGGTCTACCTGCCCTGTAACTACGACTGTACTCGCTAAATGTAATATCTCCTCTCATTGCCGGATATTAATGGTTTTTGTACATGGTTCCTGACAAATAAATAATAAATAAATCCTCACATTCAGTAGGTGACAAATACATTTAATTATAAAAAAATAAAAAATAAAAAATAGGGCATACCTAGTGACCTAGGGTTTTAAAATACCAAGCATAATTGCAGCCCGGCCTGGGAGCAGCAGCTTCACCGTCCCCCCGTCCCCCCTTTCCTGTTATTTCCTGTCGGCTCTCTTCTGTATGCTACTTAATAAAGCAAGAAATGCTCCAAAAATACAAAAAAATATATACATAATTACAAAATTTAAATTAAAAATAAAATGTTAGGGGGAAAAAACTATCATCAGCATGTAGATGAGGAAATAAAAACTTGGTATTTTTAAAACTATACAAAGTGAATTGTTTGTTTTGTCCAACAAACTGTTCAAAACACAAAAGATATTGAATTTAAATTATATAAAACAGAGAAAAAGCTGCAAAACGTCACATTTGAGAAGCTGGAACTAGAAAATGTTTGGCTTTTTTTTGCTTGATAAATGACTGCAACAATCGATTCATTTTCTGTCAATTGATTTATCGTTTATCAAACCTCTAAAGGAGTTTAGTCAGTACTTTTACATGCATAAAATAAATCTGATTATACTACTATAAGATTTCAGATTGAAGTAACACATCAATTTATTTCTACTGGTCAAATGGTACAACTTGTGGGTCAAAGTGTACATTTCATATCAAATATAAATTCAGCAGTTTTGCTTTTATAATCGTGCCACTCACGTATACATACTTGTCCACTTAAAATAATAAGAACAAACTACTGGTGAGTAATGTCTGACAATGTAAAAGTTGATACTAGTGTATTACAGTACTGAAGACTGAATCGTAGCTGCTTGGGCAAACGTCAACTCAATCTTTTAAACCATCTTTGGCTGAACATGAACGGTAAATACACATTTAACAAACAGCCAAGCGTTTAGTTCTGTAGTATGACCAACTCGTGGATTTAACGTCCATTAGCTGCAGCCGATAAAATCTGCATGTGACATTTTTTCCTTTCACACTGCAAAACCGACAGTCGCTGATGGCTAAAAGTGAGACGCCTGTATCAGTGTCACTATCCCTTCGTTATTTTGACCAGACTAGATCCTTGTGGAGTAAACAGCAAGAGGTGTTGAAGTTTAACCAACCACGCAACAGCAGACACTTAATAACATGAGGTCCTCAGCGGGCTTCAAAGGATTTCCTGGAGACTTATATCTCCTGCAGACTCCATGAAGATGTGTGTGTGTGAGTGTGTGTGAGTTATATACATGCATGTGAGCAGATTCCCTACATTCCCTGGGTTAACTGTGCTAGAAAGACTAAACAACCTCACCTCCTCCCTTCTGTCCCTTTGTGTTCGCCTGCAATCAGGTCTTATTTGTCTGCTTTATGGGCCTATGTCCTGCATGTGTGTGTGTCTCTCTGCTTGCCATCAGACTCCTGTTCATTTGCCTTATGAGCCCACATCACCCCTGATTATGAATTATGAATGACACACACACACATTCTTGTAGACATGCGTTTACTGCTTGGACACACACACACACACATACACATAGTTTGTTACATACCAGGTAATCAGTACAGTGAGACTAGGCTCATACCAGAGGTCGATAGCAGGAAGGGTGAAGTCCACTTTAGCATCTGCAGCACAATGAGCTGTTTGTTACCGCTTGATCCCCTGCATGGTGTGTGTGTGTGTGTGTGTGTGTGTGTGTGTGTGTGTGTGCGCGCGCGTGCCTGTAATCAGTAATCTACTGCTATTTACTTCATCCAACTGTCAAGAAAATTTCAACTAAGTTTTTAAAAAAATGTTCCCCAAAAATCACATTTCATTAACAGAGAACGTCAGTGTGGTTCACATAAACTAGAAAAGTCTAAACGATCTGTAGAAGGTAGCAGCTGAAACTTGACACTTAAATTACTGATTCCTGGGATACCTTATGAAATGTGTTTGAATGGCAGTAATAGATGAAATTGAGGCACTTGTACCTGAAGTTCAAGCACTGAAAGTAGTTGAAGTGGCAGTTGATACAAAAGAAATTGTAGAGGCAACTGAAATCAAAGTATTGCCAGAATTTGAATCTGCAGTTAATATCCAAGAACTGATCGGAGGTGCTGAAAGGCGTTGAAGAGCCACTGGAAGTGAAAATACTGAAAGGAGTAGAAGTGTTTGTTAAAGTGTAAGCGGGAAAGGAGTAAATAAGGAATGACAGATGGTGAATTGGCAGTTCAAGTGTAAGCTATGAATGGAGTTGAAGTGTCAATTGAAGCAAAGGAGTTGAAAGGAGAAAAAGTGTAAGCAGGAAAGGAGTTGCACCACTGAAAGTAGTTGAAATTTCAGTTGAATTGTAACGGTAAGCATTTGAGGAAAATGAATTGACAGTTAAAGTTTGATGCACTGTTTGGAGTATTGATTGAAGTGACAGTGCTGAAAGGAGCAGAAGTGTCAGGTCTGAGCTGAAGCACTGAGAGGAGTAAAAGGGTCAGTTGAAGTGTAACAGCAAAAGCAAATGAAAGCATCCGTTGAAGTGCAGTGCTGAAAAAAGTTTAATTAAAGCACTTAATTGAGCTAAACTGTCAACATGGAGGGGGCGAACGAGGTTGCAGGGTTAAAGACAAAATCCTCTCTCTCTCTCTCCACACCACTGATTTAGTATGACGACACTTAATGTCCTGGTTCCTCTTCCATAACACTGCAACATCTTTTTAACGTGTGTGTGTGTGTGTGTCCAAGTTGGCCTCTAGGATTTGTGTGTGTCTGAGACGACCACTATGTCTGTCTGTGTAATGTGTGTGTGTGTGTGTGTGTGTGTGTGTGTGTGTGTGGTGGGGGGGTGGGGTGGAGGGGGGGTGGGGGCAGTGTCATGTATCATGGAGTCGCATTTAAATGGACCAGTTAATAAATACCAGGCCAGAGGAGACAGATAAAGTGTAGCAGACCACACGCGTAGAGGACAGACAAACTCACCCACATAGATACTCTCTCTCACACTCACACACACACACACACACACACTCTGAATACTTTGCAGATTAACTGATGAATCCTTTGGTCTATAATGCTATATAATGTGAAAAATGACCATCACAATTTCCCACAGCCCAAGGTGGCGTCTTAAAGTAGCTTGTTTTAACGAAACAACGGCTCTACACTGAAAGGTATTCAGTTTATTATCACATAAGACAAAGAAAATGGAAATCTTCTCATTTGAGAGGCACATTTTTTTTTGCTGCAGCTTAATTTTCTGACAATTAACTAATCAATAATTCAAACACAGATACAATGCACCAGGTACATGTCATCTGAGTTTATTATTTGAACAATGAAACACAAATTGTGGGATTCCTGGGGAATAAACACGGTAGGGGTGGGGAATTTTGGGAAGTTTTACAATTAATTACGAATTTAATACTTTGGGTCACGACTTGATGACTTAAAATCAATTCTCAATTCAGTGGTGATGCTCCAAGTTTTATCTTTTTTTTTGGATGACAAAATATTACCATTTGTCTAAAGATTGGCAGTGAAAGGCAATGTGAAATTTGTCACTTGTAGTGACACACAGACAATTATCACCCTACTCAGCGGTTCCCCTCAACTCTACGGAGTGTTTTAGCACTAAAGTGTAAGCGTTTTAGCATCTTTTAACTCTTTCTTTTGATTTTACGGCTCACAACTTTACCGGTTTGGTTCGCGGCGTCGAAAAACTGTGTTTCCTGACATTGCAAGCAGCTGTTTTCTGCAATAAAGCTGATAAGCCCAGCGCCAGAAAATGACAGAAAGACAAAGTTGGCGACTAGCTGGTGAACACAGCGGAGCATTTAGCCGCTAAAGAGCCAGATAATTCAGAGCTTAATGGAGAGTGAATATTAGACTTACATTCATCAGGTGGGCAGGCGCATGACTACAAGTGAATGCTTGTGTTGCTCTGTGTCTGCAGGATGCGTAAATAGGCAAATGTTTGCTAACACGTTAGCTAAATCAGCTTTATAGCGTGATAATATGTCAATATTGTGTTTTCGGCTTGTTCTGCTACATCGTCCACTTTTCTATGACTCTTTGTGCATGTTTCAGCCATACAGTCAGACCAGTTAGCTTAACCGCCAGTTATGTTGCATACAGTTTGAGTCATGTCAAGCTCCCTCCTCCCCAGGAGATTATTAAATCCAACAATGCCCCCATAGGCACGCCATCCTTGAAGAACTAAATTAGTTTTTTTCCTCCTTTGTACTATCATGGTTGGTAGATACGGAGCACAGACACAGATTTCCATCGACACAGCATATTTTAGCGAGGAGAGACCATTAACATACAAGAATACATGTGAATCATAACAGAATTATGGGGGATTAAGAGCCCCAGCATTGACTTTTTTATTACCCAAATGAACTGCCAACCTCATAAACTCACTCATCTATCCCTCAGGCTGCCACTGCCCCCATTTCTGTTCATCCTGGTGGTTTAACATGTTTCAGCAAAACGAGTAACCCACTGACTAAAACACGGTTAAACACACATATTTTCATACTTTTCTGTCCACAATGTCGATAATTCATCTTAACGGCTTCACAAGCAGAATCATTTACAGTCAGGGCCCTAATCGGACCCAGAACGGTGTATGTATGTGTGTGTGTTCATGTGTGTGTGCGTGAGGAAGAGGTCTTGAGGAATGCCTGGAATGTCTATTGTTCAGTCTGGGAAGGAGTGATGGGGGGCAGACTATTGTGTTTCATGGTTCTTGGCACCGCAGACCTCAGTCTTGCCCCGGTCTCCAGGGACCCTGCGGTACAAAAATCTAAACAACGGGTTGTGTGTGTGTGTGTGTGTGTGTGCATGTTGTGTGTGTCTGGTCCCGCAGACCTCCTCCTGACAGTCTGAAACAAGTATCTACTAACAAGAAAAAGCAAAACAAAAACTGAAGTGAAAGAGCGAGTCAGCATGTAGACGGAGAAGATCTGCAGCGTTGGAGGATGAACTCTTCCAGGAAAACATGAAAAACAAATGTTTCAAATGAACGAGAACAAACAAACTGTGAAATTGAGCAGCGCTGCTGATGCAGCTCACCGGTCAACACTGAGACAGAGACAGATTACAGAGGAGGAGGAGGAAAGTCAAGCTGAATATTTTAGAGGAAACAGCCTTGATCTTTGTTTTGGCTAGATATTAAAATCTGAAAAACATCCGGACATGATTGGAATGGACTGAGGTTGAACAGATATGTGACTAAGGCTAGATTTCGTTTGAAAATGTTCAATATTAGTGCCGATACAATACCTGAGTTTCAATACCAAATACCAATACCAAAACAATACTTTATTCGATAGCTATTATTCAGTATTTTTTCATTTAACAAAAGAAGCCTAAGTTCTGAAATGTTGAATGTTGTCTAAACACAACCATGGTGAAAAAAGTATTCAAATTATTTTTTTAAGTACAAGTAGCAATACCACAATGTAAAAAAACTCAGTTACAAGTAAAAGTCCTTGAAGTATTACCAGCAAAATGTACTTAAAGCACAAACGCACCACAACTATTCAGAATGTCCCCTTTCAGGGTGTTAAATACATTACATTAGTGATTATTATTTTTATTAAAGCGTTAAAATTGCAGCATTTTAATGGAGATGTTGAAGTTGAGCTAAATAAAAGCTTGGTTAGTTTAAAACGTCCACCCTCACAGGTATCGTTTATTTTTATTTTGCCTGGTTATACCTTCTCTCAGGACTACGTGGGCGTGCACAGACTGAACTTGACTGACATCTCTGCCACTCTCCCGTTAGCTCTGTTACAAGTTACAACTTTATCATTCTTATTAGTTCACAGTTTGACCACACGTAAATCCCAACGTAGCTTTGCACAACTCCAACCTGAGCAATTAGCTGCCTGTTTAGCTACGCAGGGCCTTTAATCCATATATACATATTTTATAAGTTGATCATATGTTTTGTATGTAAAATCAAAGCAACTGATAACTTCAGCTGTTAAATGCATATAGTGGAGTAAAAAGTACAATATTTCCCTCTGAAATGTAGTGGAGTACAAGTACAAAAGGAGCATAAAATGGAAATACTCAAGTAAAGTAAAAGTACTTCCACACTAGTAGTAAATTAACTTCTTTCTAACTACTTTCTGAAACACAAGAAGCCTTACAGGAACTGAATTACACACTAAAACTGACAAATTATGATTTAAACCAGTAACTGTTTGATTAAACATTAAGTCCTGACCAGACATTCGGTGCCAGCTTTCAATACTTCACAGTTTTCGATACTCTTTTCTACGGACACATTTTGGTCGGCACCAAATCAGCTTTGAGGTTTAATAACCAGCTCTATATGCAACGGACCAATCAGGGAGAGTTTAGATGATTACCTGACTGACCATCTGTCCAAATTCTGACTTTTGTGAGAAACTATTTAACCCTGGAAGTGCAAAATATTAATACCGATGTGACCAGTGACAGTGTTATGTTTGTCCAATCAGGTGAAGGTCACATCTAATTTATGTTTCAATTCATTCCTGTCATGTGCCGTTGTTTCGTGAATCTGAGGCAGGGTTCATGTTGACGTCTGAGTCAGCAAACGTGACAAAACATGTCAAAAATTTATTTTACCAAAACTCTTTTCTTCTCTTTCACCCACCTTCCCCGTTTCCATTCTTTCATCTCCTCTTCCTCCTCCCCGTCCAGCCTTCGGCAAAATAAATGTTTAGTTAATGTGTAGCAGAGATGAAAGAGTGAGCTCAGATGAGAGAGCTTTGTCATAAAGTCCTGTTTACCCTGTCAAAACATCAAACATGATATCAGCCTCTCTTGTAATTATCATTTTAATTTCCTTATGTTCACTCCTCCTGCGCTGCCATGTAACTCCAGCCAGAGTCTGTGGGATATTTCCTGCTTTGTTGCTGTCCTGTAATCTGACAGGTTTTCTTTTTTTTGCCAACTTTTGTTTTGATTTGCTTCTGAATTTGAGAGATATTTCCTTCCAGAGTGAGATTCCCACTGTTTGTGGAAAGTGACATGAAAAGATTGATATCACAAAAATAAAACAAACAGCTGCACTTTTTAACGGGCAGAGGGTGAGCTAAGGTTTTGGTTGGCAACAGACTGAATATGAAGAGTAAGCATTTGTCAATAAATACATACATTTAGAGGAATAAAACTGCATGGGTTTGAATTACTCTGGTTTATGGCAAAAATAACGAGAGACACCTGCATCTTTAAGAAACTGGCTGACTTGAGACCTGAACCCAACCCAAGTCTGTAATTTGGAGTTTTTCTGGGCATTGCATATCTACTTGCAACACTTGACACACATGGACATAGAAGACTGGTACAACCAGACAGAGAAAAAGAGACATTTTATAAAAAAATACATTTGAAAATGACCAAACCCAAAGCCAAAGTTTACACGACAAAAAGGCCTGAACTTGATTTGAGTTTTGGCACTAAAAACAAAGAACCCATGTTTCATTTGTTTCTCAATCCATTCATCATGTGAAGCATATCACTGTCCAGCTCTGGTGACCACAACTGTAAATTTGAAATATTTTTGTTGGGTATTTGAAATACACTGAACAGGATTATCCAAGTAGGGTGCAGGGGCTGAATGCTTTACAGATTATTTCCTCCTCCTATACTTTTCTGTTGACTCTTCTAGGGGGAAAAGAACAACTTGAAAAACAAGATTTTATGAAGAAGACACACCCTGAATCACAAAGCGAGGCTTCAGCAGAGCAAGAACAAAGCATCCCATCATCATTTGGTACTTCAACATTTTGGGAAATACACTTACTGACTTTGTTGCAGAGAGTTAGATGAGAGGATTGATACCAATCTCATGTCTGTACGGTAAACATGAAGCTGGAGCCAGCAGCCGGTTAGCTTAGCTTAGCATAAAGACTGGAAACAGGGGGAAACAGCTAGCCTGGCTCTGTCCAAAGGTAACAACATCCACCTACGAGCACCTCTAAAGCCCACGTCATATCTTGTTTTGGTTTTGGCACCAGTAACTTCCTGGAGTTCCCGCTGGTTGCCTGGCAACTGATTCTGGTTAAGAAATAGGCCAACACATGACACAAATATTTCCCAAAATGTCAAACTATTCCTTTAAGACAATGTCCAATTCAGACAATTCATCCTTTTACTACAAATTAAGCCCTGGTGTCAGGTCTGTACAAGCAAAATTCAAATTAACAGTAGCGAGCAAACACGGCAAAAAGGGAACGAACAGGAAGTGATGCGAAAGTTGAAGAATGTCCTCCTGCCTCTTCCACGGCTGCCCACTGAGAGTACCGACACACACACACACACACTACAGTTGGATCTAACAAAAGGTCGGTGAAAACAGGAAGTAGTATAGAAGAAACATTTCCAGGTCAAGCCAACAAAACATCCTCAACATTCTTTCCCTTCCAGAAATATATTGGAAAAATCACTTAAAAACACCCTGAAGAGACAAAAATACTCCCTAAACTTTGAAAGGTCACACGCCTGTTAAGGGTTCAGCTAAAAATAATGTGTGCCAGAGTTCCTCATTCAATGTCTAAAAAGTAGAAATGATACAGTAAAGACATACCACTAAAGCTGTATTAAGAGGGAACTTCTTTGCAAAAATACCAAATTAAAGGAGCTGAGAGAGATGGAAGGTGTTCGACATTTCTACTCTAACAAGCTACAACAAAAGAGAAAACACTGAAGTCCAATAAGTGCGCTGTTTGCTGATGTGGCGTTACGTGGTTCCTGTACAAAGTAACGAGTCATTAATGTTTACAGCTCTACTGCAAATTTTAGTACCTCAGCACACAGCAAAGTATGCAGTTATGTGCATGTGTTGAATATAAACATATGTTAGTCCAGCATGATTAGATCCACATTGACTTTAAACATAATTTAACTGTGTGTTTTGTATGGGAGTTTAACTTTAAACATCATATTGGTGGTGCACACTTTACATTGGAAACAGCAGTTGACAAAACAGTCTCCCCACGATGTCCACTTAGTAGCCAGTAAATCTGGAGCTTTAGGTCACATGACATGATCTTCCTCAGCCGATGGGAGTTTTCATGGAACTGTAGACGTTCAAATTTCCATTTTTCTGCGCACTTTAACATCTACAGTGTTTTTTTAATGAGTGGAGCTTGTGGTTAGATTGCTTTGTCACCATATTACCGGTGGAAAATTGATGATTAATTGATTAGTCAAGCAAAATTAATGAGTATATTGATGATATAATAATCATTTAGTCATTTATAAAGCAAAAATGACAAAAAAAAATTGAGGATTTGCTGCTTTTCTCTGTATTTGGACAGTTTTGGACTGTTGGTAGGACTTATCAGATGAAGCTTTAACCAAAAATCAGTTTAGCAACATATTTCTTAAATTATCTTTTGTTTATGTTTTTTGCTGCTGTTTTTTGGTTGCAGTACACTGCATTCTTTAAGATAGTGGGTGTCTTAATTAGGAGAAAACAGCAGTGTGGGTCCTTTTTACCATCAGTTGGCTTGTTAAAATGCCTGTAAAGCATCACTCCTGAAATAAAACTAAAATGGGCCCAAACACACCGCTGTCTTATCCCTCCACTGAACTGCTGGGCAGGCCAGTAAATTCCTGTGGTTTGCCAAATTTAGCCTGCAGGCCTGCTCTCCTTTCAGCAGCACAGTCTGAAATAAATATATTTTATTTAAAGAATGAACAATGATGTGAAGGATGGAGGGAAAAGCTCAAACAATCACTAGCAGACTTAAGATGAACAGAACAAAAAGCATCAAAATGTTTGGACAAATTTATTCCAGTGATGAATTTAGGAGTCAAAAAGCATGAGAATCAAATGTTTTTCATTTCCGTTGTTACACGGCTTCTTATTTATGTAATCAGATACAATACACCCGTTTATAAATCCAACACAAGCCTCCATTTCAAAGCTCCACAACCAGACTTTAGTGGAAAAGTTGCACAAAAGCACCATTTTCCAACCTTTTGCTGAAGTCGTACAAATCATCAAGTCTCCTCGCCAACTCCACGTTTCCTTCCTCTGCATTTACATCATATAATTAAATCAAATATGTACGTTTTCCTTGCCTGCTTCCTAAAAAGTAAAAAAGGCCATTTGTTCACAAATGCTCCTACAGTAAAAATACTGTACAGGGGAACCCCAGTGAGTAATTTCCTGATGTTTCCGAGACAAGCGTATTGGGTATGAGAAATCCACGGAGCTACTCTCCATCTCAGTTTAGGTTAAGTGAGTTTTAATTGAGCTTAGAATAACAGAAAAGGCACAAACGTACATATAAAAACATATTAGGCGGAGTCCCCAGAGCTTGGCAGAAATGTTGAAAAATGTTTGGCGGGCAGCCATCTTGGAAGACCACGTAGTCGTGGTGAAGAAAGAGGGGACCAAAGAAAAGGAGTTTTTGTTATAGTTACACAAACATTTAATACACAATATAATTAGCTGAGGGCGGAGCCAAAGAACAGCAGTTTTTATCTTTTGGTGGCGTTAAAGTGAAGCCCAGCAAAGAAGACAAAAAGTGAAAGAGGAGAACCTTAATTGCTGATGTCAAGTAAAAAGTGTATCTTCCCAAAATGTCTGTTTTGCAGGAACTAATCAAAACACCAACTAACCCTAACACTTAAAAAAATACCTTAGTTTAAGCTCCACAAGGACACGTTGCTTTAAATGCAAAGAACTTTGTGGAACTGGTTTGTAAGTAGCTCCCAAACTTTAAAGTTTAAAGTTTAAAAGGCTACAGATTCTCCACAAGGGGGAGCTGTTTTGTCATTGTCAGACCAGTTCTACATATGCCAAGAGAATTATTATCCAAAGCGTCATTGATTTGGTTTTACGGGCCTCAACTAGTGACTAGACTAGTGACCAAGGTAAAACATTTAACTGCTAAAGAGCCCGATATTTCCCTCAGGGGTTGTTGGACACAAGATCAGAGCTAAAACAAGAGCGAATATTCGACTCCGGACTCCAAATGAACGCTAGTGTTGCTGTGTGTCTGTTGGATGAGTAAACTGTTTCCCAACACCATAAAACTCCATGTCGCTGTTGTGTTTACAGTTTGTTCTGTTGCCTCAAAGTGGGCAAAAAGTTTAAAAAGTAAAATAAAATCACAGACCACAAGTGTCAAAGCTGCAGCAGATATGACTCTCTTTCCCTGTAGATGGTGCAGATCCTCATGTCTAAATCTGCAGGGCTAAACTGCTGCTGCTGCTGTTACTTTACTTGGTTGGACTGGAAGTGCATGGATAACATTGTGTGTCCAGAGGGATTGTGACAGGGTTTCATAAGGATAAGGTTGGCAGAACTGTCCTGAAATAGAAAGAAAAACAGTCTCAACCAAAGAGGAGCATGTACTCCTCTACATTATGGGGTCACAAATAATCTAGGAGAACTTGTAAGTAGCTTGTTAGCCTGCTGACCCTTCAAGATGATGCCTGTTGTTATTATGAATGAATGACAAAAGAGGCACGTTGTGTTGTGATAATGTTATTACAGTACATCCTTTGTCTAACATGCTCCTCACATGCTGAGGTTTAACCCGATGAGGTTATTTCTGCCTCCAAAATATTGTTTGTGCCACTAAAACTACATCTCACACACAACAGTTTTCTTTTACATTCCTAATAATGACCTACTGAGTCAGAAAAAGAAATCCATCCATTCACATGCCATCTCCGTACCAACAGTCCCCTTGTGTTATTAAAAGAGGTGGTAACGAGTTTTGGCTTTTGACTAAGGGCCCGTTTCCACTGTTAAAACTATACAAGAAGGGCCAAGTGTGCAAATGTGAGCATGTCATCATCCCCTGGCAGCAGACTCCTGCAGTACCTTCCAGAGGTTTCCTTGTTCCTACAGGCTGGCGACGGACTGTGACGTGATTGGCAGAGAGTCAAGGTCAAAGTGCAACGGGGTCCCGCCCGAATACTGAAGCCGAGATTGGCTATTAGTGTCAGTAACTTGTCAATCAAAGTGAGTTTAATTTGCGGGGCCGTGGTTAGAGTGCTCCTGCTGAAATATAAATAACAGCTTTATACAGGCAGAGAAATACGCACACAAACCACATAAAAACACACACATTCATTCACACAAAGTCACACAGGCTAAAGGTAATTATAATGTTGAATGTAATCTTCACAAGTCCTTATTCTTGCAGGTGTTTCTCATGTTTTTATTTTAGTTGCAGGATCACGAGAAAACCCTTAAACCTACATAGACAAAGAAACGCCTGGACACAGTTTTATATTTTTGCCAGTTCTGAGCTTATTCTTTCAGTCAGTATCAAGTGTTATACATCTTATGATTCAGGGGACCCTATTCAAATTCAATTACCTCGGAAAGCTGACACAATTTAAAGCTCATCTCTATCATAAACCTCTTGAGCTTATAAAAATATTTGAAAATCCATCAGGAAAAGTGCTGTTATCAGGCTAAAAATGCCAGAAATTCAATTATAGCTGCTTCTCAAATGTAAATATTTGTTACTTTTCTTGGTTTTCTATGATAGTTAATTGAATGTTTTGGGGATTTTTTTTCTGCTGGTCGGTCAAAACAAGTAATTTGAGAAAGTCAACTTGGGTTCAGAGAAATTGTAATAGACATTGTATTTACTGTTTTCCCACATTTTATAGACCAATAAAGAACGATGAACCAATTAATCAAACAAAATAATCTGTTCATTAATGGATGAGGAAAATCAGTTTGTTGCAGCCTTAAAATTTCTAGTACTCCTGAATACATATAGATAAAAGTGTAAATTAAAATACTTTATATAATCATTTTGTGTGTAGATTAAAAAGGAAGTTTGGTAATGTACTGTTTTTTTTTTTTTGAAAATGTTCAAAATAATGAATAACCAGAGAGAAGCAACTGTTACTGTTATATGTGGAGCACATATGGACAGTGATGCCCCACATCGTTAGACAGACAGACAGACACACACACACACACACACACACACACACACACACACACACACACACACACACACACACACACACACACACACACACACACACACACACAGCGTTGGGAAAGCCCCTAAGACTCAGACATGCAGCACATACCAGACACTGACACACACACAAGGTGGATTTAAATGGACATGCTCATAACTGGTAGCATTCCTGAAGCCACCCATGTCTGTCCATCTGTCTGTCTGAGTCTGTGTGAATGTGCATTTAAACTGTATGCATGTGTGTGTGTGTGTGTCTAACAGCATTAGACAGGGGTCTGCCTGCTGCAGAAACAGGAGCAGAAAACCCACCAACGTTCTGACTGCTGGACGAATGATCTGGTTTCAAAGCCAGAACAAGACGCGTCGTTGCCAAACAGCTGTCTGAAGCTGTCCGAGAAGACAACGTAATAGTTCGAACACCAGTAAAATCCTCCACACTGGTTTTAAGTCCGAGTCCAGTTGAGAATAACGGAAAGTATCAACGACAGGGAGGCAGAAAAGTTGAGAAAAATAACAAAACACATGGAAAAAAGTGCAAAGCAGTTCTTTGCAAAGTAAAACATTATTTAAAACTTACTATATATATGGATGGAAATATTGGATGTGCTGCATTTCCACCTACGTCCACTAAGTGGCAACAACACAAGGTAAAAAGGGGTCTAGAGGTTAATTGAATAAAAGTACTGAAAGACTTATGTACATCAAGATGTAATTCAATTGTGAACACAACTTATAGTGAAGAAACCTTTATCTAAAAATATCTAAAGCCCCAGGTTTCAGAAGTCTTCCTTACAAAGTTTTTTATTGTTTTGTATTTTTTAGACATTTTTGGCAACAGGTAGAGTTTACACTGCTGGAAACAAGGGTGATTTTTGTAACACGATCAAAGGTCATGGGTAAAAAAGCAGAATAACAAAACTGATGCACATGTTTGAATGTATATGTAATAAACTGATGAGGGAGACAATAAATAAAAGTGGAAATAAAATGAAATTCAGCAAAAAAAAAAGATTAATTTAGGTCTCTAAATAGAGAGGGGGAAATAAAAAACAACATCTGGGTGATAATTAAGTGCTAAACCGACAATGTTTCCTAGAGATCAGCATGTGAGCTGATATGCTGTTACATCTGACTTCAGATCTTCAGGCCAGTTTCACCCAACACCCTCTAATTCCCTCTTAACACGCCAACTTGACTTAAGTTCACAGACTGGAAATATTCCTGCTATTAGATCTGCTTCCTGAGCCAAAATACCAACGCCGGGCGGGAAACAAGCAACAGGTCCTCCTCCTGTACCAGCTAGTGTCAGGGCGCCGTAAATAAACATTAAAGCTGCTCATATTCATATTTTTAAATTAACAAAGGATTAAACGAGTGTGTGCAATGTGAAAGGGGTCGCTCATAGTGACGAATCCACAAAGAATGATCACGTGACTAAGATTTTTAGCATCTTTCAGCTGTTTTGTATTTTACGGCTGGTGAACATAGTTGAGCACAGGAAAACTGAAAATCTATCTTTTATCTTCTTGTTGACTTGTTCCCTTTGAGAGTCGAATGCTACTCCAAGTGATTACTGAACAGACACGATCCCAGACATCCACTAATCATCAGCGTTTATCAGCCTCCCGCCTCTGACACCCTGAAGGTCAAAGGTTACTTCCTGTTAAAAACACTGCCTTGATGTGTGTTTGCTTGTCAGGCTAGCAGATTCCTAACAGACCAGGAAAAGCACAGTCACCTCCTTCTCGTCTCCTCTCTCACCTTCCTTCCCACCTCGGTGGGTCAACGCCAAGACGACTTAAGTGTCGGGAAGAAGAAGAGGAACAAACACACATCCGGTTTTGGAAGACAAATGCTCAAACACTCCCTTTGAAGTCATGAAACTATTTGCATGTGCGTGCAGATATCTCATGAGCGTGTGAACAATAATGACCATGTCCAAGTGTGAGCCCTTGGTGCATATTTTTCACATTGTTGTCAAGTCGAGTGTTTACCTCCTGACAGCGAGCTTCAGTATCCTGTACGATCCCTTGATGAGGATGAGGGCTTCCTGTCTGCTGCCGTAGAGGGCGGATCCATTTATGTTAATGAGCTCGTCGCCGACTTTCAGCTTCTTGCACAGGGCCGCCTTCCCTCCATCCTCGATCTGCAGACAAAGACATGGATCGGTTGAGATGAAAGACAAAAAAGTTGGAAGGCGAACAGAAGCGCATTCAGATTAAGAAAAAGAACGAATCATAAGGATAAAAAAGTCACTAAAGGACACTTCCACGCTGCCAAGCAGACTCCTTTAAAACCCATTTTTGGAGACATTTTTTGTTAAACTGTCTCTGTCCCCATGGCAACTGCGCCCTAAAGAGCATCTCCAAAACAGCCTGAACCAAACATCCCACAGAAACCCATCACATTCCTCTGTAATAGACTCTGTGTGTGAGTGTGTGTGTTTGCCACAGTGCTGACTGCGGGTCACACAGTGGTGAAGCCTGGGATGTTTCAGTGCGTTTTTTTAGGCTGCTGAGGGGTGAAACATTGACAAGTGTGCAGCGCAGTGTGGTGTGAGGTTTGAGTTCAGCCGTAAATCTCAACATCAGACATGAAGAAAGAAATAAAGGCTTAAAGAAAGAGAGAAAGACAGGGAACACACACAGGCGAACGGGGTAACTGACCGACTTACTGGCTGGACCAAAGACAGGAAAAGAAGTGGGCCAACTATGACGGTACAAAAATTAGTGGTGGATGTGATTATTTTTCAAAAAGGAAAAGAGGTTTCGTAATATGTCACTTTGCAGTGGGTTCATTCCAACGTCCCAACAGCTATCGATGCAGTCCTTCTTCGAAACTTGGGAATCATTTTTACACCGGTATCACACAATACCCGGCCCTAATACTCCAAATATTCAAGTTAATGCACTATGATGAGGCAATGGCAAAGGCATTTATTTTCTTTTAATCTTCGTCTTTGTCTTTTTGCCAAAGTTGGGTTACTCAAAAAAGACACTGGGTTACTCAAGAAGCTAAGAATGTGAACCTCTGTTCACATCAATGTAGGCAGAGATAAAGTGCTATTTGGTAGGTATTTAATTAGAAGAGTGAGACATTTTTAGAGTGCCTTGAACTGAATAGTATAATTTTGGAATGGAGTTTGGCGTGAGTATAAAGTACCTATAAGGGTTTATTTCTTGGATGACTGATACCATCAGGATACGGCTGGATTAAATGATTACTGTGGTTTTTCCAGAGGCATTCTCCCCATTTTACACTCGACAAATAGCAAGTCAGATTGTATTTTTTCTTCAGCTTTTTCAGGGGTCAGCAGGTTAGAATTAGTTGATATTAAACTCTCTTTCAGGTATGAAACCCACCATTAACCCAGTATAAATGCTGTTTAAAGATGCTTCAGGGGCATTATATAAAGGAACAAATTCCTGATTACACAGTGTGAAAATCAAGAGCAGACTTGCCCCTCCCTCCATCACTCATTCATTCATTCATTCATTCATTCTCTTGCTGCTGCTGCTGCAAAAATCAAAGCAACGCGTGTCATGGAAACACAGGTCTGATTTTACGGTTTTAGGATTTTATAGACACGCAGCGGGGAACTTTGCCTCGTGAGCCAACTCAAACGTAAATCGAGATCTTTCATATATCAACTCGTGCTTTCTTGGGCCTGATGCTGTCACGAATTCTGGCTTCAAAAGGTTAATATTTTAAAATTTGATCCTGCTGTAATACCACTCCAAACATGGAAAACCCTGAAGCAGACGACCACATTTGAACTGGGCAGCTTAATCCAGTTCAAGATCCTGGCTGATGAATTGACACTGCTGTCAAGTTTCTAGATAACTGGCTTTGTTGTCAAGATTAAGACCGATTATTTTTCTTCTACTTTAATAGGCTTTAATCTGCATCCAAACAGGCTCAGGGTGTGGCAAAAAAGGGGATTTCAGCCTAAACTTGAAACACTTTAACACTTAATAATACACAATGCAGTGTCCTGTTTTACAAAAATAACATACAAGGTGCAAGGTACTGCAATATTATTCAATCAACAAAACCTGCTGGCATTAAAATATAACAAAATGGTCAATATGCACCTTAAAACTTACTGAAATGTGACTAAAAATTAGCCGTTTCCCTTGTTTTTTCATAATTTGTAAAAATTCACATGGTTTTCTGTTTTTCTCCAACATCTAACGCACTGTTCTGATGATTTACCTCAAAGCAAACATATGATGATGATCGATCAATTACTGTACTGTCATGACGCATCTCGTCTCGTGATCCGTTCAGTTACCAGATGATGGCGTATATGTGGCCTTTATAATGTGATGCATCGCCTCTGCTCTTTTTCTCTAAAGGTTTAAGTTATTAAAACACAGCCACGTTACTTTCGCTTTAAGCCATGTGTGTTGCTGCTGCACATAGTCATGATGCAGATACGTGGCAATATCATTAATATCACATTAAGATTGATACCAGTCATTTTAAATAAAAGATATATTTCAGTTTCTTTCATTGAGGGTTATTATGTGGAAACGCAGTAACAAACAGAAGTATTATTGCTGTGGTTAGGCACAGTTTAATATATCTTGTCTACTCATTTACATCAATGTTGACTTGTTTGATGTGCCTTGTTCTGGTGCCATGGCGTAAAATACAACATAAAGTATCGCCTGACATCCATGTTTTGGTCGTCCTCATCCTCCTGGAGTGTCATTGAGTGAGGATGTCCTCACAGGGGGCAATAAATGCACATCACAGTAGTCTCTCTCTCGCTCTCTCTTTCTCACACACCAGAATCTCTCCTTGTTTTTCTGTTTCCGCCTATAAAAGGATTGTTGATTATGCCCTGTGAAAATTAAGTCTTTTCCACACACATTACAAAACCACGGAGAACACACACACACACACACACACACAAAGAGCCTCCGGCATGAGTTGAATGCATTTGACACAGTGTTTATGTTCATTTGTTTCTAATGAGTTTTTCATTATGAAAACAAACCGGAGGCAGAAATGGCTTCAGTGGTGGAACGTTTTAACACTGCTTACAATGAGGATTACTGTTCACACACACACACAAAGTTCCCAAAAACATGGATGGTTAAGAAACTCAAATATACAGCAATAAAATGACCTCTCATTATCCAGCAAATACACGTGGTACTCCGGTGAAATCAACAGCGCTGGTGGGAGACTGAAACACACACACACACACACACACTGTTTAATGCTTGACTCTGCTAAAACTATCAGTGTACCGTTAAGCTCAAAAAGTAACCTGTTATTCTCCCATGGATAACAGAGGGAAGGAAGAGAAGAGGAATGGAAACAGAGAGGGAGAGGATGGGAAGGTGTTGAAGATGAGGAAAAAGGAGGTGAGGATGAAGTGAACAAAAGGGAAGGGAGGGAGGATGGGAAGGTGAGGAAAAGCAGACGGAAAGAATGAGGAGGGAGGAAGACAAAGGAAAATACAGAAATATAAAAGGGAAGAAGGGAGGGTGATGAAGACAAGGAGAAAAGGGTGGAAGGATAGATGAGGATAAAGAGAGAAAAGACA